>CM076578.1:13876062-14476062 GCA_034641835.2 Pinus albicaulis | reverse complement strand
GGGAATTACAGAAACATAACACAGCTTTGCTTGCCTTACCCTTCCTTTCTCAGGGTGCAGAAACCTGGTTCCAGCACCCACCCATACTACTTCAGGTGAGACTCTAACCTGAGAAAGCAGGTCACTGCCAAAAGGGCCAGTAGTATAGGGGTTTGTTGGCAAACCTTACACACCAAACCTGGGTCAGGACCCCTCAAGCCAACAATCTGGGTGGGGAAAATGAGGACAGTCGAGATATGCTCTGAGATTAGTGCAAAAAGACAAAATAATTTTCTGTGTTGCGACTTTAGAATGAAATGGTAACACACTCTTTATTACAAAATAATTAATCACTTATGAAGCGATTAATTCATAAATAAACATGATTAAACCTCATCTTTTTGAGGCATGTTTAATCTAGCTGTTAATTTATTTTGCTAACTCTAATGTTCAACCAAGATAAAAAAAATTTGGTGAACTTTATTTCCTAATCTAAATGCATAAATTTAAATAGTTTGATCATGTTTAAGCAATATGATTCAAACAATATTACTTTTGAGTTGTGGCATTCAAACAAGATGCACACAAAATCCCTTTTTTCTTTATTTGAAACTAAGCAATTGCATTTCTTTTATTGCTTCTATCTATGCCTAGCATTTTCAATTTTTTTTGCCTTTATTCTTTAAAGCATCTAATTGTATCATTTTATTTATATGATTATTTTCTTTTGACATTGAGTCCTAACAATTTTTTGGATTTTCATCTATTTATATTCAATCCTAACATTTTTTAATTTTCCATTTTTCTTATAATATGTCTAACTTATGAAAATAAGAAATGTTACAAGAACCAAATCACAATCCAAAGAAAACATCTAGATAGAAATCAATGAGGATATCACTAAAATCTGGTCATCAATACAAATCATCTTTGAACAAGATGAGTTGGTTAAAAAGGCTAAAGGAGTGATTGCAGATGTAAAGAAAGAATTGGGTATGAAACCAGGAAGAGCCACAACCCTCATTAGGATTCTAAATTCTAAAACCAAAGAATAATTAGAATAATTTGATATAGAAGACATAATAGAATCCATTCTAGAAGTAAGAAGGATTCTTACTAAGAGAAATCTGATGATGCAGTTGGAAAACAAGTGTCATAATTTAGAATCAGGAATCTAGAAATTTTAGAGAAAATTTTATGTTTTAGATCAAAAAGGGTTGCCCGAGTTAACATGAATAGGGAGATAAATTGATTAATATGAATGAATATCAACACAAAATTTATTCAATTTCCAAATATAAATCCAAATTTGCAAAGATAAAGGGTTTGATTACATGAAAAATTTTCATGAAGGGCCTTAGTTATGATTTACTTATCATGCATGAGATAAGTCATCTATTTTTGGTTAAAAATACCTTCCAAACTGAGGTAGATGAAACATTCAGAAAACTACTCAAGTATACTATTCTAGATGAAGACATGTGGGAAGAATTATGCAAATCACTAAATCCATGAGTTAGCAGGGTCACTAACAAAGAAACAACACAATCAGGCCAGATTAGCACAAGAAACCTTGAAAACAGTGCCAACCATTTCAACTGTTTTGTTTTACTATTATTTTGCATTATATTTGTAAAACAATTCTAGATATTTTCCAAGACAGATCTAGATATTTGTAATGAAATTGTATAAATATTTCCAAAGTTGAATTTCAAAGGGTTGAACCCTTGGGATGAGATTCTAAAGAAAAGAATTATTCAATTTGAATTGGCTTCATATTTATGAAAGAATTTTGCAGTTTTTTCAAAAAAAAAATTTGTCTTGTGAGTTCTCCTTAAGTTATTCATTTCCATTTTTTTGTTTCTCCATGTGTTTGAGTTTTTGTGAAGAAATTGGGTAAGATAAGTTGAATGTCAACTTATCTTAAATACTGTGTGAAGCTATAAATTATTACAAAGATTAGTTTATTGGACTGTTTGTCTCAATAACTCCTCTACATGAATAAATTGTCACTTCTTCATGAAATTTAATACATTTTGTTGGGTTGTAAACATTGTACTTGCATATTTCTGTATGATTAAATAGATATTCTATTTGAATATTCATAGAATCATAACCTCTTACAATTCTACCTTGCACCTATTTTAAAAATCTAAATTACTTTCAAGAGGTAAATATCAACCCTTTCTAGATATCTAAGTTTTAATAAGGTTTAAACATCTATTTTTGTAAGTTCAAAACATTGGTCATCCACAAAATTTTAACCAACCAAAATATTTTAGATGATCTAGCATAATTAATTAACCAATAATTATCTCATAGGTACAACACATTGTTGGGCCATGGAAAAGGTACGTTTTACCCCCATATTTAGCTTGATTTATTATTAACTTTTATAGTTTTTCCTTCATTTTAGAAATAAATCAAAGGAGAATAGTGTGAAAGTAGGGTAAAATGAATTATTGATAAATAATGTGTTTAATAGTATAAAAACTAACTTTTGTTGTCTTTATTGATAGGAAATCTAAACCAACCAACTACTGACCAAACGACCAAACAACAACAGTCAAGAAAAGCAAATGAAATCGTGTTCGGTTCCTATGAATCAATAAGAGATGGAAAGACACGTCTATTCTTGAACCATTTAGCTGATAGCTGCAAAGCCTCAGGATATCCTGATCCTGATGATTCGCTATTCTTTTTTTTGTTTCTCCTTAAAGTTATAAAAGGCTGTAGGCGAAAGAGAACATGAGATATTTTTTTGTATATTGTAATTTTATGTAATAAACATTTATTCAAACAGAGTCTTTGAAATTGTGATGATGTACCTGTTCTATTGATTAATGAAAGAGTGAGTGTTTTCGTTATAAGCGGATTCTGAGTTTTTTTCGGCAGAAGACTTCTGGAAGCTTCGAGCCCGGTCCCTCAGAGTTCTACTGTTATATGTTTATTTACTGATTCTCACAAATTAGTTATTCTTGCGCTTTGTAGAACTACAATTCAATTCAAAAACTATAAGTGTGGTGTGTGACGATTTCCTTTTCAATTAGGTTTAATTTATCATTAATATTCCTTTACTGTTGAGTGATGTTTTTCCATTTATTGGATTTATTTAAGCATGGTTAAGTAGTTGTTGTTCAATTCTGCACATTTTTTTATTTCTTGATCTTTTTCCCATTGCAAGTGTGAGTGTATGGTTTGCTGTTTAATTTTGAATGTTGTTATTAATTGAATTATAGAGAATTCCATTTCAAAATGTCAGTAGGCGATTTCTATTCAATTTATTAAGTATTTCTTCTCTATTTCTATTCAATTCATTAAGCTTGTTGTTCAATTGCAAAAGATATTTAATTTCAGCATTGAATGTTTACTTTCTACATAAATTCAGACTAGAGTTTCATCCTTTGATTTATTTGAAGTATTTTGTTGGCAATATGATGTAATTTGTTGTCCTTGATGGCAACCTACTTGATGAAGTTTTCCTTTATGGAAACCTATTTGATGAACTACCTATGATAAGCAACCTATGTGTTAAAGATGTAAGAATGATATATCGACAGATCAGTTTAGATATGACAGAGAAAATAATTCCAGTAAGTGCCAGAGAAATGATAAATATAATATGTTACAATGTATACATGTGTTTGTAAAGGCCAAGTCATGTATGCACTTGGAAATGTACGTCCCAATTCGCGTATGCTTGTTTATTCTCTAAAATTATAATACCAAGAGGATTTACCATGGTATTGGCACACAGTATTGAGCGCGGTATTATCTATGTGATTTCGTCAAGGATTACCATCAGCAGTTGAGTGGTTTTGACTCATGGTATTGGTAAAAGCTAAATCTATATAAGGAGAATAAGATCATAGTGCAAGGTGTGCATGTGAAAGGGTTGTTGATGAATAAATTTTTCTAAGGAATATCTGCATGGATGAACTCTGTTCTTAATAGATATATCTGAATCTATGATGCACCCATGGATATAATTATGGTTCAAGATCTATAGATCTGATGATGATGAATCTCTAGAATGACCTACTGAAGGAATGATGAAGAACTGGCGCAAGTCTGCTGAAGAAAATGAATAAATCTGGGTAAGTTTTATAGATCTAGTATGTTTTGCAAAATTTATTTTTTACAGATCTATATTCTAGTTGGTTTCAAAAAAAACATGTATATACGCGGGTTCGCTTCATGAAAATTGCGTATGGCAGTTAGGGTTTTCTATAGAATAAAATACACAGAAATATACGGAGGTTGATGTGCAGGAAAGCATGTATGTACGCGGCTTCAGAGAAGCAACGTAGCATATGCTATTTGAAGCAATGACTGTTCAGGGTTGAGTTTGTATCTACATATCTATTTTTAAGTCTGGGTTATTTCTGAAGTTCTGGTCACAGTGTTTTCACTATTCTAATTGAAGTATTAGGAAAAGTTTATGATTATTGATAAAGGGTTGTGTTGAAGCTGTTTGATCCAGTATGAAAATTGATGAAACGTGGTCTGCAGTGGGTCTGAGGGTTGAAGCCTTCAGTATGGATGTAGAAGCTTCCTGCCAGTAGAAGCTGGTGTTATGTTCAGGGGGTTGAAGCTCCCTTCCAGGAGTGGCTGGTAAATGAGATCAGGGGGTTGGAGCTCCCTTCTAGTAGCAACTGGAAAAAAAGTGAAGGTTGCAACCTTCTATAGGTAAAAGACTACGTACTGATATGAGTCTGCATCAGTACAATGTTGTAAACAATTTTCCATATAATAAATATTGAAGAGAGAGATGACAGCAGTGGTGGTTTTCTCCCAAATTGGGTTTTCACCTTAAATACTGGTGTTCATGTGTGTTCCACTTGTGTGATGTTTTATACTGCTATTACTGCACATATTTCCTGTTTATCTAACCTAATGCATAACTAGTAAATATGTTTTAAAGTCTGTTTCTGAGATACTTTATAAACTAGAAATTTATACCAATATACGTGAGTTTCTTTCTGCATATCTGCGTGTATATGTGAGTTCAGTTCATAAAATCCACGTATACAATTCTACGAAAGAAAAAGTTAAAGTCAAGTTATAAGCTCTAAATACTGATTCACCCCCCCCCCCCTCTTAGTATTTTTCCTGACAATGGGTATCAGAGCAAGTCCTTCTGAAGAAGCTTAACCGCTAGAAGGAATATTATCCAAGATGAGAAATCAATATGGGACAACATCTATCAGGCCTCCACTTTTCAATGGAAACAATTTAATCTTCTGGAAAACACAAACAGGATCCTATCTTCAGTCTCTTGGAGTAGATGTATGGGCTATTGTTGAAGGAGGTTATCAATTTGCAGCCTAAGTTCCAATAGATGCAACGGCAAGAAAGAACTATGAAACAAATGCAAAGGCGATCAATGCACTATTGGGGAGTCTGAATGAATCAAAATTTGTCAAGGTCATGCAGTTGAATACAGCAAAGGAAATATGGGACAAAATCATTCTAAGATATGAAGGTGATACAAAGGTAAAAAGTGCTAAACTCCAAACTCTTAGAATTCAATATGAAAATCTAAGGATGCATAGTGAGGAGAGCATTGCCAGTTTCTTTTTACGTCTAGATGATATTGTAAATCGTATGAGAAACTTGGGTGAAACCATAATTGACACTACTCTGGTTGAAAAAGTTTTAAGATCTCTAACTTCAAAATTTGAGTCAAAAGTGTCTGCTATTGAAGATAAACAGGATCTTCAAAGTCTTACTATTGTCCAACTTCATGGGATTCTAACTACATGTGAAATGAGAAAAGTAGGAACTTCTGAAGTCAAAGAAGCCGTCTTTAGAGCCTCTACAAAAGGAAAAGAAGTATAAGAAACAAAAGGATAAGGGTATATTTCAGAAGAAGATGAGGTAAATTTTGTAAAGAAGCTCCAACTTGGCACTGGAAGGTTCAGAGGTAAGATTCCTTTCAAATGTTTTTCTTGTGGAAGAGTTGGTCATTATGTTGTTAAGTGTCCTCATAAAGAAACACATGAAAAAGGAAAAGAAGTAGCAAAGAGAAATAAGAATTGATTTAGCACTAGAAAAAGTTATTATACTCATGAAGATAGTGATGGGTTATCAGATAGTGAGGAAGAATCTGATCAAGATCTTAGACTTCTCATGGCATTTGAAAAAGAGTCTAGAGAAGAAAAGGATACTTTTATGGATGCTCTAGAAGATAATGATTTTCTTGAAGAAATCAATCAACTCAAAATATGTTTGGAAGAAAAAAAAATATCCATAAAAACTCTAAAAAATAAGCTTGAAGAAAAGGAGAAACACAATGAGAAATTATAATGTGAAGTAGTAAGTCTAAGAAAAGAAATTGAGAAATTAAAGACTTTGAATCTTAGATTTGCTAAAGGATCTGAAACATTAGATGAAATTATCAAGGTACAACGTTCTCCTCTTATAAAAATAGGCCTTGGATATGTCGGAGAATCTTCTCAGTCTTCAGCACCAAACTATCTAAAAGCAGCTACATCGAGCCTACAACATTCTACCGCTCAGCAAGGAAACAAAGAAACTTTACAGGTAAAGCATGACCACCTCAATACAAAAAAAACTAACAGGAATACCTTTCAGAGAAATACCAACCAACAGGTAAACACAAATAGAAGGTTCAATGATCGCAAAAATTTCTTCTTCAATGGACAATGTTTCTCATGTCATAATTTTGGTCATAAAGTTGTTCAATGTGTTGCATACAAAACCATCATGACTATATAAGCAAGAAAGAAAAGAATTGATACTGGAATAAAGAAGAATACATATAACAACTTTTCTCCTCTTCAAAATGAAATTGAATGTGCTTATTGCAATAACTTTGGTCATGAAGAATCTGAATGCAGGAGCAAACTTCAGCCATAAGAGCATATACCATCAAATTCCAAAGTATGGAGAAACAATGAATTATAGGTTGAGAACTGTGGCATAACTTTATTTGCAGAAGGAGAAGAAAATAAATGGTACATTGATAGTGGATGCTCAAAACACATGATAGGTGACATAAATAAACTTCTTGCATACAATGCTCTAGAAAGAGAAAAGAATGTTATTTTTGGAAATGATACTCCTGTTGTCATTAAGGGAAAAGGTTTTGTTTTTCTAAAATAAAAGGTGAAAGCTAAGAATGTTATGTATGTGGATGGATTAAAGCATAACCTGTTAAGTGTAAGTCAAATGTGGGATCAAGGAACTGAATTTGTCTTTAGCTCAAAAGAATGTGTGGTACGTGATCTGGGTACAGGAAAAACAATCATAAAAGGAAATAGAACACCAAGCAATTTGTATGTATTGAAAAGCTGTAAAGAACAATTCTACTTGGGTAAATCTTCAGAAAATTGGTTATGGCATAGAATATTGGGGCATTTGAGCTTCTCTCAAATAAACAAATCTAGCAGACTCAAAGTTGTTCATCATCTTCCCAATATTACTCTGCCTGAGAGTACCATATGCAAATCTTGCCAATTCGGTAAGAAAACCAGAGTGCAATTTAATGCCAAAGAAGGATCAGCAAGTAAGCCTCTTGAACTTATTCATACTGATATATGTGGACCTATGAGAAAAACGTCACCCCATGGAGAACAATACTGTATTATATTTATTGATTATTTCTCTAGAATGTGTTGGATTGGGTTACTAAAACACAAAGATGAAGAATTCGAAAAATTTCAGATCTTCATAGCACTGGTTGAAATTGAATTAGATTTAAAAATAAAGTGTCTTAGATCTAATCGAGGAGGTGAATATATATCAGATAAATTCTTTGATTTCTGTGAACAACATGGCATAAGAAGATAGTTTTCTGTAGCTGGTACCCCACAAAAAAATGGCGTAGAAGAAAGATTGAATAGAACAGTTCAACAGACGGATCGGGCTATGCTTGATGATTCAGGAACACCAGACACATTTTGGGGAGAAGTAGCACATAGTGCTGTAAATATTCTTAACAAAGCACATGTTTGTGTAAACAGTGATAAAACTCCATATGAGCTCTGGTATGGTAATCTTCCCACTGTAAAGCATTTTAAAGTTTTTGGAAGAAAATGTTTTATCAAGAACAATGATGAAAAACTTGGCAAGTTTGAACCTAGGGCAGATGAAGGAATATTTCTTGGTTACTCTTCTAGAAGTAAAGCATATAAATCCTACAATAAAATACTTCAGAATATTGTTGAATGCATTGACGTTGTAATTGATGAATCTCTCTCAAATCCAAAAGGGGAATTACAAACAACAAATGAAGATGATGATGATGTATATCTTCCTGCATCAAATAGAGATAATATAGAAGGTGAACCCAATGAAGTAGCAGAAGAAGATCTATCTGAAAAGGCTCCATCTAGGTATGTTCAAAAGAATCATCCAGAATCTCTTATTTTGGGAGAAAAGGGATTAGGTGTCCAAACAAGAAGAACTCTTGTAGGGTCTACTAGCTATATAGCATTTTTATCCACCATTGAACCACAGAATGTCAATCAAGCTAGCAAAGATGAATGTTGGATTCAAGCCATGAATTAAGAACTTGATCAAATTGAAAAGAATCATACTTGGGAACTAGTTCCAAGACCTCATGATAAAAATGTTATTGGAACAAAATGGATATTCAAAAATAAGTTAAATGAAAATGGAGATGTTATTAGAAACAAGGCTAGACTTTTTTGTAGAGGGTATGCTCAACAAGAAGGTATGGACTTTGAAGAAACATTTGATCCTATAGCTAGACTTGAAGCCGTCAGAATGTTTCTTGCTTTTTCAAGCTTTCAACAAATCAAAGTTTATGAAATGGATGTTAAATCTGCTTTCCTCAATGGTGACCTAGAAGAAGAAGTTTATATAGAACAACCAAAAGGATTCATTTTGGGAAATGATGAAAAACTTGTTTGTAAACTTAAAAAGGATTTATATGGTCTCAAACAAGCTCCAAGGGCATGGTATTATCATCTTGACAAATATCTTCATCAACAAGGATTTTCAAAGGGTTCTGCTGATAGCAACTTATACACAAAAACTGAAAATAATAAATTATTGATTGTGGTTGTATATGTTGATGATATCATTTTTGGAAGTAATGAAGAGTTCATGAGTCAAAAATTTGCTTCTGTTATGCAACAAGAATTTTAAATGTCTTTACTTGGGGAACTAACATTTTTTCTTGGTTTACAAGTGCAACAAGCAACCGATGACATATTTCTATCTCAAGAAAAATACCTTGAGAAAATTTTGGAGAAGTATGGGATGGAATACTGCAAACATGTAAGTACACCAATGATAACTGGGTGTAACCTCAGTTCTCATGATGATTCTCTGGCAGTGAATCAACTGGAATATAGATCCATGATTGGAAGTATACTTTATTTAACTGGGACAAGACCAGACATTATTGATGTAGTTGGGATTGTTGGACGATTCCAAGCTAATCCAAAAGAGTCTCATCTTTAGGCTGTCAAAAGAATATTCAAATATCTACAAGGAACTCAAGACTTTGGACTGTGGTATCCAAAGAATGCTGATCTCACTCTTCATGCTTACACAGATGCAGATTGGGTTGGAATTTTTGATGATCGGAAGAGCACTAGTGGTGGTGCATTCTATATGGGGCCCCGATTAGTATCTTGCTTCAGCAAGAAGCAAAGCTCTATTTCCTTATCTACAGCAGAATCAGAATATGTGGTTGTCGCATCATGTTGCACACAAATTCTTTGGATGATGCAGACCTTACACGACATTCAAATCACATGCTCACCTCCCATATCCATTATGTGTGATAATACAAGTGCCATCAGTATCTCAAAGAATCCTATTATGCATTCCAAGACCAAGCACATCCCTATCAAGTATCACTTCTTACGTGAACAGGTGCTTGAACAAAAGGTGAAATTGTAGTATGTACCCTCCAAAGAACAAGTTGCGAATATATTTACTAAACCTCTTCCTAGGGAAGCCTTCAAATATCTTAGAAAAAAGATAGGAATTGTCTCTGTCGCTAAGAAGACCATATCTGCTTAAATTCATAAGATTAAATTAGATACGTGGATTTCATAAAGGACAATCGCGTATATACGCGAGTTTATATACAGAAAGCCGTGTATGGGTTTTTGTTGGCATAATTTTCTAGGTCAGCATTTTCAGAATAGTTGCGGTGATGTTGGCTATCTCTGGTGATGTTCCAGTTCTTACATTTCTATTTCATTCTCTAATATTTTGTTGATAAAGATCCCTTGATGATTTTCTATTGAAAATATTCAGGGTGAACAAGCTAAGGGGGAGCACTTGTCCTGTGGGAAAGGATACATTGTTGGCATACTAAGTGTTGGGTGTGGCCTAATCTCATAATTGAGATTCATTGATCTTGTTTATAAAAATTCATTTGATGAAAAGGTCATGTTGAGATCTATGATGTAAATTGTTATATTCAGTCATGTAAGGACTTTTTCAAATTTGTAAACCCACTTGGTTGGGTAGTTGAGTCAACATTTGTAATTCCACTTCGTTGGATCATTGATGTAAGTATGAGTCCTTGGTGATAGGAATGGACATACTTTGTTGAGTTATAGAGTCATGTACTTCATTAAAAAAATTGTCTAGAGATTCAGCATGAACTCAGGGGGAGTATGGCAAATTCAGTGCACTTCAGTTCTATAGAGCTCATCTCTCTAGAAGGGAAGATCTACCCTTTTCCCTTGATGTCAAAGGGGGAGAGTATCATGGTGTATGAATACTGGTTATGATTAATGTATCTATCTGTTGTGGTGATCAAACACCATCATGGTTGCCATCAAGTCCAAAGGGGGAGATTTTTGGCAATATGATGTAATGTGTTGTCCTTGATGGCAACCTACTTGATGAAGTTGTCCTTGATGGAAACCTACTCGATGAATTGCCTATGATAAGAAACCTATGTGTTAAATATGTAAGAATGATATATCGACATATTAGTTTAGATATGACATAGTAAATAATTCCAGTAAGTGCCAGAGAGATGATAAATATAATATGTTACAATGTATACGTGGGTTTGTAAAGGCCAATTCGCGTATGCACGCGGAAATGTACGTCCCAAGTCGTGTATGCCTGTTTATGATCTAAAATTATAATACCAAGAGGATTTACCATGGTATTGGCACATAGTATTGAGCGCGATATTATATATGTGATTCCATCCAGGATTACCATCAGCAGTTGAATGGTTTTGACTCATGGTATTGGTAAAAGATAAATCTATATAAGGATAAGAAGATCATAGTGCAAGGTGTGCTGTGAAAGGGTTGCTGATGAATAAATTTCTCTAAGGAATATCTGCATGGATGAACTCTGTTCTTAATTGATAGATATGAATCTATGATGCACCCATGGATATAATGATGGTTTAAGATCTCTAGATCTCATGATGATGAATCTCTAGAATGACCTACTGAAGGAATGATGAAGAACTGGCGCAAGTCTACTAAAGAAAATGAATAAATCTAGGTAAGTTTTATAGATCTGGTCTATTCAGCAAAATTTATTTTTTACAGATCTATACACTAGTTGGTTTCAACAAAAGCGCGTATATACGCGGGTTCGCTTCATGAAAAGCGCGTATGGCAGTTAGGGTTTTATAAAGAATAAAATACATAGAAGTATACGCGGGTTGATGTGTAGGAAAGCGCGTATGTATGGGGCTTCAGAGAAGAAAAGTAGCATATGCTATTTGAATCAATGACTGTTCAGGGTTGAGTTTGTATCTGCATATTTATTCTTAAGCCTGGGCTATTTCTGAAGTTCTGGTCACAGTGTTTTCACTGTTCTAATTGAAGTATTGGGCAAAGTTTATGATTTTTGATAAAGGGTTGTGTTGAATCTGTTTGATCCAGTATGAAAATTGATGAAACGTGGTCTGCAGTGGGTCTAAGGGTTGAAGCCTTCAGTATGGAAGTAGAAGCTTCCTGCCAGTAGAAGCTAGTGTTATGTTTAGGGGGTTGAAGCTCCCTTCCAGGAGTGGCTGGCAGACGAGATCAGGGGGTTGGAGCTCCCTTCCAGTAGTAGCTAGAAAACGAGTGAAGGTTGCAGCCTTCTACAGGTAAAAGCCTGCATACTGATATGAGTCTACATCAGTACAATGTTGTAAACAGTTTTCCATATAATAAATATTGAAGACAGAGACGACAGCAACAGTGGTTTTCTCCCAAATTGGGTTTCCACCTTAAATACTGGTGTTCATGTGTGTTCCACTTATGTGATGTTTTATAATGTTGTTACTGCACATATTTCCTGTTTATCTAACCTAATGCATAACTAGTAAATCGGTTTTAAAGTCTGTTTCTGAGATACTTTATAAACTAGAAATTTATATCAGTATACGCAAGTTTCTTTAAGCATATCCACGTGTATATACGAGTTTAGTTCATAAAAGACACATATAAAATTCTGCAAAATAAAAAGTTAAAGTCAAGTTATAAGCTCTAAATATTGATTCACCCCCCCCCCCCTCTCAGTATTTTTCCCAACATATTTCACAGTTTAATTTTGAATTGATTGATTGAACTTCGAGAATTAGATAATATTTCTTGCAACGGTTTAGAATAGTTAACCTATGATTTCACTCGCATATACTTTTCTTGCACTCTTGAAATAAACAACTTGGCCTGGGTTGATGATTAATTTGAAGCATTAAGATTACTTTTAACAATCATCTTTTTGAACTAGCATTTTGGCATCGTCGCTAGAAAGAGTGTTTATGAGTGATGTTTTTTTGTTTTTTCCTTTTGCTATGAAATAAATGGGTATTGAAAATGAGAGGTAAGAACCCATGTATTAGCAACTAAAATTCTTGCTCACCAACTTTCTTTTCAACAATTATGTAGAGGTTAAATACGATAGGTGTTTTTTTTAATGAATGACTAGAAATAAAAAGCTAGAATTAGATCAAAATCCCCCATATAAATCCACAAAACCCAAGGGATCGGTGACCCTTGGCAGAAAAGACCTTCATAGGCGAAATCATAAGACATGTTAAATCTCAAGCACCCGTAGGACCTAGGACCATTTCCCAAATGAATCCTACTATAATCCCTCAAGCAACAGCCTCACCCTCTACAGCCCATGCTGAGATCCTTAGCCAAACTGAAGGGTCTGAAAAGAGATTTTAGACTATAGAATATTTGAGTCCTGACCCTTCACGAGAGGGAAATTCTTAAAATTTTCAAGAAGGAGAGGGAGAAACCAATATTTTTCTAAGGAATAATCTAAAAACTCCAGATCCTGGATCTCCTAAAATAGTGGTTGAGATAGAGACACCCAACATTGTAGATTGAGGTAGTGCTGCAAGGCCTCCTCCAAATCCACCTCCTAATCCTGCACAAATTATTCTCCCAGACTAGGAAATCCCTGAAGATTATTGGCACATCTTTGATTAGATGGCACACAATCAAACCCAAGGACAAATATCAACATTTGAGTATCCCATTGTTGACCCGGTCGCAAATACCCCTATGAAATCTATCTCATTACAAAACATCCCCACCTTCCATGGAATGAATTCAGAAGATCTGAATGCATTCTTATTTGAATTGGATGTTTTGTGTAGGGGATATGATTACACCACTGACCTTAAAAAATTGAAATTGTTCCCCTCTACATTGAAGGGGGCAACTCTATGCTGGTTTATGGGGCTCGGTGGGGGAACCATTAGTAATTGGGATAAACTGAAAAACTATTTTCTTACTAAATACCAAGATTATTTCAAGACTAGAGAATTAAAAGATGAAATCTTCAACATTACTGCAAAAAGATAACGAGACATTAGAAGAATATGTTGAACGATTCCAATATAATTTGCAAAGATCCCCATATATTGCATTGTCTAAAGATGTCATAAAAGTAACAATGATAAAAGGAATGCACGAATAATGGGTAGAAACACTTAATATAATGGGAAAAGGAGACATCTATCAGGAAAATTATGATGAAATTATTGCATTTTGTATCAGGTGCTCTCGGGGTAGTACATGTAATAGGCCAGCTAGACAAGATTCAGTTGCTAAGAATTACAAATAGTTAGGTAGTTGTGTAACCATAGCAGAATTCGGTAATCTCTTGGAAGATTTCAAAATCGATATCTTGGGCACCCTCACAACATAGCTAGATTTCATGCAAGCCAAAAATAAGCAAGCTTTAGCAGAACAGGACTTGGCTATTTTTTGTCCACACTGTTGGAAGAAGCACAGCAAGCGGGAGTGTCCATTGAACATGGTCTAGACATGTGCCATTTGTACCAAGGACCGCACCACTGAACATTTCCCTTCACTTCCGGGGTTGAAAGAAGTATTAAAATAAGTAAAAGAAGAAACATAACCATTATATCTGATGAATCAATGTTTAAAATGGAAAGCCTGACCAACAGATATGTGACCTGTCTCAGTTCTTTCCTTCTTCACAATTTAATCAAAAGAACTCTGGGACAGCATGGAAAAACCAATCACCTTCTTTTTCTTGGCCATCCCAACCATTTTCCATGCGCCCTTGGCCAAATAAATCCTTTCCAAGTAATGGTTGGCCGAATTTTCCTTTATCTCCTTCATTCTGGCAAAACAACCCATATCAGTCCCAGTGGCTTGCCTCCACCTCACAAAATTCAAATTGGTCTCAAAACTAGCAGCGAACCCTGGGAATGACCAATTTACCTATGGAAATAGGGGCTGAATCTAAACCCACATTACTAGCTCCATACCTAGTACAAAAAAATTCTCAGCCTATTATACGCCCTCAACTTCTAGCTCAACCAAATCCTAATCCTAATAACAAACCAGTTCAGTTGATCCAAATTGTTGAGAATCCATACTTCGAAACTGAACAGAAGGAATGCAATGAACTTAGGCTGAGATTAGGGTGCATTATTTCACCTAAAGAAGATACCGCCCTGCCACAAAATGAGTCTAAAATTCCAACAACACCTAAATAATCGAATGTGATTGAAACAAAGATAAAACAAGGGAGGGACACAGTCGACCAGAAAGATCCTGAAAATATTATTATTTCCTCTCTCGCATTCACTGAGAGATTAGAAATACCTAAGCCAATTGTCTCTTCATATTTTGATCTCATAGGGGATTTAATTTTTTTTTTTATTAAAATTCCTCTCCTACAGCCTATACAAGACATCCCTATTTATGCTAAAACAATTAAAGAATTGTGTGTAAAACCTGTGAGGAAAGAAAAAACTTTGCCAACTGTTCATGTTGTAGGGACACTGTCAGATTTACTTTTGGGTAAAGAAACACCAATAAAATATGAGGATCCAGGAAACCCCATAGTCACAGTCCAGATCTATGGTCGCTCCTTCTCAAATACGTTAGTCGATTTGGCGGCAAATATTAATATTTTAACTACAGAAACCTACGAAACACTTGGTAAAATAGCCTTGGAACCCACCACTACCTTGCTGGAAATTTCTGACCGGTTAATGTTAGAGTAATTAAAATAGCGGAAACATAAAAAAAATAACACACACATAGCAGAAAACAAACATAAAGACAACAGATTTTAACGTGGTTCACCCAACCAATCTGGGCTACATCCACCTAACAGGGCATCGGCTATCTCATTCATCAAATGGAGAAATATAGTAGCAGAGTTTCTCATCTGCTCATCTCTTCCACTCACCTCACATTCCTCATGCACATTTGCCTCTATGGGCTTACATTTTATAGCTGGGAGTAGAAACAGAATCATAAATTCACTCATAACAAATATAGGATGCATTAACTCCACATCAGAAATAGATGGAGTCAATTTAGCAACAAATCCTATTGTTGTCACCTTCATGAGATTTTTCTCCAAAATAATTAGAAATAAAATCTCAACAATCTCCACCTTGACAAAAATTAGCCTGATACCCTGTTCCATTATTATTTTTATCTTTTCTGCAAGCCAAGAGAAGCCAGACACCATCATAACTTCTCTAACAAAACTGGTTTCGTGAACATGTCTGCGCAATTTTCCTTTGTATGCACTTTTTCAAGAGAGACTCCCCTTTCAGTGATAACCTGTCTTACAAAATGGTACTTGATAGGTATATGCTTTGATTTACTATGATAGGCTGGATTTTTAGCCAAATGAATTGCAATTTGACTATCACAAAATAACTTAATGTTGTCCTGTAACCTACCAAACTCACCAAACAAACCTTTCAACCAAATCGCTTCTTTGCAAGCATGTGAAGTAGCTATGTATTCTGCTTTAGTAGTGGATAAAGCAACAATGTTCTGTAGCTTTGACATCCAGCTAATAGGTCCACCTGCAAGAGTAAAGACATACCCTAAAGTTGACCTTCTCTTATCCAAATCACCTACAAAATCGGAATCAACATATCTGCAAACAAATTCACTACTCCTATTATAAGTGATACAGTAATCACTTGTGCCTCTCAGATACCGAAGCACCCATTTCACTGCTGACTAGTGTTCTTTTCCTGGATTTGCCATATACCTGCTGACAACCCCAACTGCATGTGAAATATTTGGTCTAGTATAAACCATCGCATACATCAAACAACCTACTACATTGGCATATGAATTCGAGACATATATTCCTTTTCTTCATTAGTGTTAGGACATAAACTTGAAGAAAGCTTAAAATGGGAAGCAAAAGGGACTGAAACAGGCTTCACATTGTTCATACCAAACCTCAAGAGTATTTTCTCAATATAATTCTTTTGTGATAGCCACAGCTTACCATTACTCATGTCTCTGAAAATTTCCATGCCCAAAATCTGTCTTGCTGCTCCTAGATCTTTCATATCAAACATCTAACCATCTCAGCCTTTAACCTGTTGATCTCCGTTATGCTTTTGCTTGCTAAAAGAATATTGTCAACATACAACACTAAGATAACGAACATGCCATTACTTAATTTCTTAAAGTAAACACAATGATCATATTCACTTATTATATAATTTTGACTCATCATGAAAGAATCAAATTTCTTGTACCATTGTCGAGGCGACTGCTTCAGGCCATAGAATGATTTCTTGAGCCTGCAGAAAAATTTCTTGTTGCGATTTTGAACAAACCCTTCCGGTTGTTCAATGTAAATCTCCTCATCTAAATCTCCATGCAAAAATGCAGTTTTAACATCTAGTTGTTGTAATTCTAAATCAAGTAAAGCAACTAATGCTAACACAATCCTAATTGAAACAATTTTTACAACTGGTGAAAATATCTCATGAAATTCAATGCCTGCTTTATGAGAAAAACCTTTCGCGACCAGCCTCGCTTTGTACCTGTCTTCTTTATCATCAACACCCCTCTTCAATTTGTAAACCCACTTACATCCCACAGTTTTTCTATCTTTGGGAAGTTCTACCAGATCCCATGTGGCATTCTTGTCTAATGCCCTCATCTCGTCCTTCATAGCCTGTTTCCACTTACCACTGTTAGAACCTTCTACAGCTTCCTTATAGCACAAAGGTTCATCATCATTAGTAGTTAAAGCAACTGAAGTAACATAATCATCATACCTTTTAGGAAGATTTCTGATTCTCGTAGACCTCCTTAAAGATGTTTCTAGTAATTCCACAATTTGCTGATTATTATCTGTAGGAACTTCTTCATGATCTACATCTGAAACACGTTCATGATATGCATTTGAAACTTGTTCATGATCAGAATCTGAAACTTGTTCATTTGGACTATCATTAGTATTTGAACTAGTTTCAAGCTGAATGTGTTGAAGCTTAGGTACATTATCTTATTTCAATTTATCATCTACATCTGGATTTTCAAGTGAAGATTCATTAAATTTAACATCTCTATTAATGATGATCTTGTGAGTAGTAGGATCCCACAACCTGTATCCCTTAGTTCCATCACCATATCCGACAAAGATATATCTTTTTGATTTAGGATCTAATTTAGAAAGCTGATGTTTCGGAACTAGAGCATATGCATCACAACCAAAAAATTTCAATTTAGAATAATCACATGGATAACCTTTCCATACCTCTTGAGGAATTTTGCATCCTATCACAGTTGATGGTGATTGATTTACCAAGTAACAAGCTATAGAAACTGCTTCTGTCCACAATTCCTTCTGCAAATTGGCGTTACTAAGCATACTTCTTGCTCTCTCTAAGAGAGTCTTGTTCATGCGTTCAGCAACTCCGTTTTGCTGAGGAGTATATACAGTGGTTTTATGTCTTTCGATCCCAGTGTCCTTGCAATAATTATCAAATTCCTTTGAAGTAAACTCACCACCATTGTCAGTTCTTAAACATTTAATGGTTCTTCTAGTGATTTTTTCAACTAATGCTCTAAACTGTTTGAAAACTGTGAATACATCAGACTTCTTCTTTAACATGTAGACCCACACTTTTTTATAGAAATCATCAATAAAAGATACAAAATATGAAAATCCTCCATATGAGGTTGTAGGAGATGGACCCCCAACATCAGAATGGATATAATCAAGGATTCCCTTACTAGTATGTTTTCCAGTTTTAAACTTCTACTTGCTTTGTTTCCCAAATAGACAATGTTTGCAGAAATCTAACTTAGAAGATTTTAAACTAGGAAGTAACTTATAATAAGATAAAAATTTTAATCCTCTTTCACTCATATGGCCCAACCATTGATGCCATAGATGAATAGAATTACCTTCGTTTTCAGATACTGTAGAAGCATGATCTGACTATGTTCTTCCTTCTAACTGAAAAATATTTCCAACCTTCTTTGCTTTCATTGCTAGTAAAATTCCTTTACAAAATTTCATTACTCCACCTTGAATAAAGGTTTTATATCCATTAGTGTCTAGTACTCCTAGTGAAATGAGGGTTTTTCTTAGTTCAGGTACATGTCTTACATCAATTAGAATTTTATTTGTCCCATCAAACATTTTAATCTGGATGCTTCCAATTCCCACAATATTACATGAGACATCATTTCCCATGTAAACAACTCCATCATTGATTGATTTATAAGTTTTAAACCACTCTCTATGAATTCACATGTGATTTGATGCACCAAAATATAACAACCAATGTCGATCATGATTAGACAAACTAACTGATAAAATTTAATCACTCATACCTGAATTGGATGCCAAACCTGTATCTGTCATGTTTGCTTCTTTTTTCTCTGTCGAAGAGTCTCCTTTGGATGTTTTCTATCTCTTCCAACAGTCCTTCTTCAAATGTCCTGATTTGCCACAAAACCAGCACTTTACCTTACTCTTCTTCCCTTTCAATTTTGAACACGAGTTGTTGTGCTTACTGAAGCGTCTTTCTTTAGAACGACCTTTGACCATCATTGCTTCTGATGTAGAGGTTTCTGAATTTGACCTCCTCCTTTTTTCTTAGAACAACAAAGCTCCAACAAGATCATCAAATTCAAGGGTTTCTAATGAACTAAGACTTATAGAAGTAACAAAATGATCCCAAGACTCGGGCAATGAGCATAATAAAGTTACAACTTTATCTTCTGATTCAAATTTTACTTCTATACTTTCTAATTGCACCAGTAGAGTATTAAAGGTATTCAGATGATCAGTTATTGTCGTACCTTCCTTCATGCGCAAGCTGTACAACTATCACTTTAGAAGAATCCTATTGGTTAAGGATTTTGTCATGTACAACTTTTCAAGCTTTGTCCACAAACCAGCAGCGGTTTTCTCTGACACGATGTTAAACAAAACATCATCTACCAAACACATTCGAATGCCACTCAATGCTCTTTCATCCATGTCACTCCATTCATTATCTGTCATGGTGTAAGGCTGTTTGGCTTTTCCCAACAGTTCCTTCACCACGCCTTGTTGCACAAGTAAATCATACATCTTCACTTTCCAGATCTCAAAGTTGTTTTTGCCATTAAACTTCTCGATCTCAAACCGAGCACTTTTAGTTTTTGCCATGTTGTGTCACAAAAAATCTCCAATTGCAACTTTTAATAAATGAAGTTTTTATTTAAAAAAAATGCCCTTCACCAATAAAATGCCTTTCCTTTAATACCATATGCAAATGGCATTTAATATACAAATCGATTTTTAATTACAAAAAATGGCATTATTGTAATAATATCGATTTAAGACATTACATATCGATTTATTAAAAACACTTCAAATCGATATTATAAAGAACTTCAAATCGATATGAATGGCATTACTCACTTTTGTTGAACCAAAGTTCAAAATGGCATTCAACTTGATTTTCTCACCCTTCTACTCAGCGTTCAATATACATAGACAGACAAAAAAAAAAACAATCGTAACTGTGCTGCAGGCGAAGTTCTGTTTACCATGCATACGACATCTCTAATCAAACAGTCAACAATGCATCGGCACAGTTGGATCTCCCTCACACGCAGTTCAACACACGTTGTGGGTCTTTCCAGGTCTCCGCACCAACTCTTAATGCCATTTAACCCTCGTTACCAATCGACCAACAATTTATGGACATCGCACAACAATTTATAAAATCAACGCTACTTTAAAAAAAAACTTCAGCTCATGTGCTGACTACAATTTTTAGCTCACGGCTCAACCGCTGACTCTGCACTCACACAGCCAGCTCCTTTCTTTCTCTAGCTCATGGCCTTTAGTCAAACAAAAAACTTTGCGTTGCTGCACAATATAACATTGACAGTTTTCAATGCCGGAACTCCTCCCTGCTCACAGCGCTATCAGCTCAGAGCTTATGTTTACATTAACGCAGTTAGCCCATAGACCTCTGATCCCGGCCTCACGGCCTCTCAGTAGGCCATGCCTTATGACTTCTCCACAGCGGACAACAGATTTTAGCGTTGTTTTCCACGCCCTCTAGCTCACGGCTTATCATGCTTGTATCTCCACATCGACAACAACAATATTAATATCAACCAGCTCCGATACCAAGTGTTAGAGTAATTAACACAGAGGAAAAATAAAAAAAATAACACACACACAGCAGAAAACAAACATAAAGACAACAGATTTTAACGTGGTTCACCCAACCAATCTGGGCTACGTCCACCTAACAGGGCATCGGCAATCTCATTCATCAACTGGAGAAATACAATAGTAGAGTTTCTCATCTGCTTATCTCTTCCACTCACCTCATATTCCTCATGCACATTTGCCTCTACGGGCTTACATTTTATAGCTCGGAGTAGAAACAGAATCTTAAATTCACTCACAACAAATATAGGATGCATTAACTCCACATCAGAAAAAGATGGAGTCAATTTTGCAACAAATCCTATTGTTGTCACCTTCATGAGATTTTTCTCCAAAAATAATTAAAATTAAAATCTCAACAGTTAAAACATAAGGTACATTACAGGATATACTGGTCTCTTTGGAATCATGGGAATACCCCATAGATTTTTTATTTATTAACCCAAAAATTAGATTAGACGGACATCCCCTGGTATTGGGGCAATCTTGGTTAACGACGGCTGATGCTTACATAGGTTGTCGAACGGGTGGCATGACCATTGCTAAAGGAGATGCTATAAAGAATATTGCTATGTATCCCCCTGCCAAACCATGTATTCCCACTATAAATGTTCACAAACGACCACCTACATACCGGGAACAAAACATATGTTCACCATTGACAATAGTAGAAGCACTCGAATTCAAAGATCAAATTAAAGATGATCTGATCAATAACTTTATAAATCAACCATCTACTTCAGGAAATTTAAAGTGCCAAATGTTAAAAGCAATTCTTGATAATGAAGCCTAGGAAGACCGTTTAGTGGATACCGATGATCAACACATACCCACAACTGTTGTTCGTAACAGCATGCCAATTAAAATTGAACCAAGTAAAATTTTAAACATCACTGTCAATCTGGATAGTGACCAACAACAAAAGCTCATTAAAGTCTTGCAAAAATATAAAGGAGCCTTTGCTTGGGACTATCTAGACATGAAGGCATAGATCCCCAACTGTGCACATATTATATTTACACTGAAAATGATGCTCGCCCCATCATGTAGACTCAACGAAGACTACACCCACATCTAAAATACACTGTAAAAGACAAATTACAGAATTTTCTAGATGTAAATTTCATTTATCCAATTTCAGACAATAAATGGGTCTCTCCATTAGTGGCCGTCCCTAAAAATAATGGTAAGTAGCGAACCTGTGTGGATTAAAAAGAGTTGAACAAAGCTACACAGAAGGACCACTTCCCCCTTCCCTTTATTGATAAGGTCCTTTATACATTGGTAGGAAAATGGTTCTTTTCCTTTCTTGACGGTTTCAGTGGCTATAATCAAATTCAAATAGCCCCTGAAGACCAAGATAAAACAACCTTCACCTACCCCTGGGGCACATTTTCCTATAGAGTATTTCCATTCGGTTTATGCAATGCCCCAACAACATTTCAAAGGGTCATACTTAGTATTTTTTGATTTAATAAATGAAGGGCTCAAAGTCTACATGGATGACTTCACTCCATATGGAGATGACTTCGATCAGGCACTACAAACACTGGAAAAAGTATTGGAATGATGTATTTCTACTATATTATGCTTGAGCAACAAAAAGTGTCACATGATGATGACCGAAGGCATGATCCTAGGAAACTACATCTCTGTAGTTGGAATACAGGTAGATGAAGCATAGAGGCCCAAGTTAAAAGACATCAATAGTTAAACGAATTAGATGAAGCAAAACTAATTGCACTACAACGCACTGCAATTATTCAGCAACAATGAGCTAGGTGGAACTACAGCCTCGTCAAAAAGAAGATGTTCTAGAAAGGAGATTGGGCACTCCTCTATGACTCCATATTCTAAGACTTCCCGGGTAAATTACAAACAAGGTGTTTGGGGCCATATGAAATTCAAGAAGTGCACAACAATGGTACCATTAGTTTGACCACCATAGATGGATCCAGCTTTGCCTTTCAAGTAAATTAACACCGGGTGCGCCTCTATCATAAACCACTCACAAAAGATTCTTTCTGCCAGCAGGTGCGTGACGATCCCACTATCCAAATCTTAGCTACAGGGAGTAATGGCCCAGATTTATTTTCACCTCCGCTCATTCTTCTTTCACCCAGTCTCCATTATGACCCCGTTGAACGATCTCCACCGTCCCTTTGTCTAATCGTACGGTCCAGGTTCTACGATGCCCCAAACCTTCATCAAACTGTTTTTCCTCCATTCCACATGGTTTTCCTCTATTTTTGCCTACATCCACCATTTTCCTCGCATTGTGCCACCATCTCCAGGGGCCTCCATAGCATTCCGCCCACTCCCACAGGTTTTTTCTTAACTGTTATACTGTATTTTGCAGGGTTAGTAGATGGTAAATTCACTTTGTCTCACTGTCTCAAATAGGGTTATTTAGAACACAAAATATCAGTTCCAGGGCCAGAAGTAGCAGTGAAAGGCACCAGAGAAGGTTTTAAGCATGTTTTATCAAAAGGAGCAGTGTTAAAACCCTGATCTAAACCCTCCTGTGCCATTAAACCTGCACATGCACCAGAAACAATCAACAAAAAGCAGAAAAGAGCATCACTGAAGCAAATTAAAGGATTTAAACCCTATTATTGAATATTAATGCCATAATCCTGTGTTTAAAGGAAATAGGACACAGTGAAGACCATAAAGATGATTAAGAGGCTTAATGAAGCCTAAAACACATGAAACAAGCCATATCTTGGTTTTAATATCAGTAGAACATTTTTCTCAAAGAAAGGACCAACCATATGACTGCCTCCATCTTCCATCAAAAACCAAACTAATTATTACACTAACAGAGGCCTTAAATAACTGTCAGGTCAGCAGTTATGGATGTATGGGGGACCTTGCAGACCTTCTAGTCACAGTACTTCTTTCAGAAGGAAAAAAAAAAGTACCCACAGTTAGAAAGTACTTCAAAGAGCATACCCAAGGTTATGGAAAATCTAACAAAGACTTCTAAACCAGACTACAGGGTACACACAGTTAATGAAGAGCCATTATGCAGAATGGGCACTCAAACTTCCTCCACTCTGTTTTAATGAAATAATTAAGTTTACATTTACTACTACTATCGCTCATTCTCCTATAAGAATTCCTGAAGAATACATTGTAAAGGTTGTTGTTGGTTGTAGGGATTCATTCGACTGTTTGTATTGTTATTGGAGGAAGTAGCTGAGTAGTTTGTAATTTAGTAGGCTGGGAGGAGAAGTTTGGAATGTAAAGAGCCATTGAGCTCAGAGTATGTGACTGGTTTTTCACATCAATTGAACAAGAAAATTTCACAAGATCCTGGTCTATATTACGGGTGATGTTTTCCTTACTATGATTGTGTCATTTCATGTTTATCATATTGTCCATTATTCTCTGATAAGAATCAGTAATCTGGCTTAGGATATACTGCTGTAAAGTACCCTAATGCTTCCTGCTCTTATTATCTTTGATTTTTTCTGCTGATTGTATATCTAAGAGAAAATACATCACAATTTAACCAATATAGAAGTTGGCTGGTCCATGCTTGCTGATGTATGAATTTGGAGTTTGTTTCCTTAGATGTTCTTGATTGGTTTCAGCTATAAGAATTGGGATGCTGGGGATCTAGAGTTAGCCCTGTCCACTAGGGTCCTTTTCCAACAGTTTGCCTTTCTAAGATCCCTTTGAGTGAGTGTCAAAAGCATTGAAGGTTAAAATTCCTTCTCTGATCTTAGGTCTTACTCTCTGTTTCACCTTAAATGTTTTCTACTATCTGAAAGTGGTCATGAGGACTGCTCGATTGTTTTCCTTGAGAGTATGCTGAAAGCAGGTCTGGATTTAAATGACATCTGACCTGATCTTAAGCTACCCTTTGTGTCTTTTATGAGAGTTTCATTTGAAGTATGTCAAAATAAGTCCTGGAGCTAAATGACATCTGATCTTAGGCTGCCCTTTGGTTTCTTTCTTTCACCCATTCTTAATGTTCCATTCCACCATCTATCTAAAAATATCCGTTGGTATAGATTACTTGACCTATGAAAACCCTTGGATATTTTTTATGCAAGTAATACCCTTTCATGACTCCATAGCCCAATGGATTAACCTTTCTCTTGACCCAGCTTCCCACGCTGAAACATCCTTCTATTCAGTTCCTTCTTTACTTCCATAACATTCTTAGTTAATGATCTACAACCAAACAAACAAAATTAAAAAACCCTATGCTTCATACCTAGCCTAATAGCTCATTTTGAGATTTAAATATATATCATTCTTTACATTTATAGAGAGATCCCTCTTTGGATCCAGGAGGGCTAGATCCTAGGATCCCAAAGTGGTTTGATGTTGTCTTATCTTTTGGTCTTGCCAATCTGGCCAAAATATATAAACCACAAAATAATGGCGACTCCACTGGGGACTCTGAGTGAATTTAATCTCATGCATCCTTAGGACCTCATAAAACCCAAAATCTCTGGTTAGATTGGTATTTAAATGCTGATGGTGGACAGCAACCTACTCCAAACTTTCAATTTCATCTACCTGGTGACTCCACACTCTATAACTCCTAAAGACCAAATGACTCCACTAGTAGAAGACGCTGAAATCGTTGAGAATATACAGTGACCCCTTTTTACAAACATGGATCCAAGTATGGATAGAGAAGTAAAGCTAAATGCTTTGTCAGATAGATTAGCAAGAGTGGTAAACATGTTTGGTGAAATAATGGTGAAGATGTATGAGGCTAATATAAATAAAAATGTTGATTATCTAGAGCAGCCCATGCTTCTTCCAGAGCAAGAACAAACTCAAGACCTAGATAATGAGCAAGACATGTATGATGCTCAAGAATCTATAGAAGATGAAGAAGCAGGCGATCAAGAAATGTCTGATTTCCTACCTATATCTTGTACTATGATGATAAGAGAATATCATGACCTAATGGAAAAAGCTAATAGGGAACACTTCTTTGAGGAAACAAGTAACCACTTAGAAGATGCAAAATATGATGAGGAAGGAGAACCAACACATATAGGAACCTCCCCCCCAAATTATAACTCATCTCAGATTACACAAGAAGAGTGGCATCCTGATCATATAGAAGAAAAAATTCATGAGCCTTGTATTCTAATAGAGTATTAGCATGATCATGAGGAGTTGCTCAAAACTGAAAGAGATCAGGAAACATCAGAAAATCCTCAAGGTTTCCCTACAAGCACAACTGAAGATATCCTAGAGGAGGCTCAAGAAGATATGTTGTTAAAAAGAGAATCCATACAGGTGAGATAGATTTTAGACGAGAGGAATAACCTGTTTGTGAGTTTTTTTTAATAACCCAAACAGGTTATTCCTCTCGTCTAAACTCAAGAAGATATCCTGCCTCCAAATCAGCTAGTACAAGAAACAGAGAGTTGCTGCACTTCTGCTCAAAGAAACACAAAAAAAAAATCCCCTTTGACAGAAGAAGAGATCAGATCATCAATAGACAAACAACCTCTGAAATCTTTTATAGAGCACACACTCTTGCTCATTCATCTGTTGAGTTTGATTATGCAGATTTGGAAAGCTCCCCTGTAAACCAATATGAAGAAAGACTGATTGATAATCCAGCATGTTTGATTGGTAGCATTACTTACTTTAGTAATTGTCCTAGCTTTGATTTGTCTGAAGATGATGTTTTCCAAACAGAATTTGATCTTGCAGAGCTATCATTAGTAGATTGGTGGAAGGAAAATCAGTTCCATCAGCTTCAAGAAGGTAATGAGCCATGTCAGGCTATATATGATACTGATGGGGAAAGTTATGAAAGTCTAGTAGCAGATGAAGATTCATTGAATCTTCACTCTACTTTATCTCATAGCATCAGTAATGGTTTTCATGTGATTGGGTATCAGTAGCCTTTCATCTCACAGGGAGAAGAGGAAAATAAGAAAGAAATTTTTGAGCAGGTTGAAAACAAGGAGCCTTCTTTTGAAAAAGAGGAAGCAATAAAACAAATCCTTGCTCAAGAATACAGTGATATTTTCGTAGAGCTCAGCACACCAGATCAGAAGATCTCAAAGCTATAAGAGGACAACAATACCAAATATGATGAGTCCTCCAATTCAGATAATGATGAAGATGAGGAAGATTTTCTTTCTCAAAAGAGTCTTTTTCTTGATCTAGTGGAAGAGGAAGAAATCTTGGTTGAAAACCACTTGTCAAATACTCACAACCAGGTATTATTTCAAGATCCTTATGCTCATTTCCTGCAAACATTTGAAGAAGGATCAAAGGTCATCAAGAGCAGCTTGCTGCAGTCCACTAGGGTCTTTTTCCAATATTTGGCCTTTCTGAGATCCCTTTGAGTGAGTGTCAAAAGCATTGAAGGTTAAAAGTCCTTCTTTGATCTTAGGTCTTACTCTCTGTTTCACCTTAAATTTTTTCTACTATCTGAAAGTGGTCATGAGTATGCTGAAAGCAAGTCTGGATTTAAATGACATCTGACCTGATCTTAAGCTACCCTTTGTGTCTTTTATGAGAGTTTCCTTTGAAGTATGTCAAAAGCAAGCCTGGAGTTAAATGACCTCTGACCTGATCTTAGGCTGCCCTATGGTTTCACCCATTCTTAATGTTCCATTCCACCATCTATCTAAAAAGATCCTTTGGTATAGATGACTTGCCCAATGAAAACCCTTGGATAGTTTTTATGCAAGTAAACCCCTTTCATGACTCCATAGCCCAATGGATTAACCTTTCGCTTGACCCATCTTCCCACGCTGAAACATCCTTCTATTCAGTTCCTTATTTACTTCCATAACCTTCTCAGTTAATGATCTCCAACCAAACAAATAAAATCAAAAAATCCTGTGCTTCATACCTAGCGTAATACCTCATTTTGAGCTTTAAAGATATATCATTCTTTACATTTATAGAGAGATCCCTCTCTGGATCCAGGAGGGCTAGATCCTAGGATCTCAAAGTGGTTTGATGCTGTCTTATCTTTTGGTCTTGCCAATCTGGCCAAAACATAGGAACCACAACACCATTGATCCACTTGATCAATCTCTTCCAAATCTAAACGGTGTCCAAGAGAATGGTAGTCACATTTCACAGTTAGAGGAGAAAAAAGGTGAGGGTTCTTTCAATCTTTCCTCCATTTTTAAAAATACTCCATGTCAAGATAATTCTCTTTCATCCTTGGCTAATTTTGAATCTAAGAATCGCGATGATGAATAAAATGGAATTAATTTTCCCAACCAATATGAAGACTTGGATAACCTTCACTCTATTGATTTTGACAATATTATTGTATGTGATGATGGTTTCCCAAGTGCACACCATTTGATATTTCAATTTCTCAAGAAGATTCTGTTTTGAAAGATTTAGACCTCAAATCTATTTTGAACCAAGAAGATGTTCTTATGGAAACTTCCACTTCACCTCACTATCCCTTGTGTTCTATTGTTTGCAATGCAATAAATTTTGAAGGAGATACTCCATGCTCTTCAAAATTATTATCTAATGAGTTTTATTTTGAATTGACACACAATAGTGAGGTCATCCATGATGAAGAAGAAGGTAACCAACTTATCAAGTATCCTTTACATTCCTTATCGTTCCCAATTTTGCATGAAAAAAATTCTTCTATCCAGGTTACTCATGATATTTTTCCTCTTTATCCATCTTTAGATGTGAAATTAGGAGAATATTTTGACTTGGGTAATCTGTTTTTCGAAAATGTAAATTCTGATCAAATCATTGATGTAGATGGTTTTCATTTAGATAATAGTGATTGTGTTGAGATTATTGATGGTAGTTGTCCATAAACCATGCATGATATGACCCAATCTTCGATATCTCATTCTAAAATATTGGAAAGTTCTAGGACTTATCAAGAATTCGAGGAAATTAAATTCCATTGATGGTTATGTTAGGTTCTTGTGACTCTGGTAAGATCCATGAGCTAAGTCAGATCTGTATTTTCTTGCACGATTATTTTATTTGCATGGTTTCGCTAGATTTAAATCCCTTCTTCAAATATGTTTGTTATTTTGAATATGACTCTTTAAACTTTCAAGATCTCTTGTCCAGTTGGGTTGAATATTTTGTTTCATTTAGTTCATCTTCATGTAAATATATTATATCAAACTCAATTTTGAAATGTATACATTTCATAAATGAGTGAAGCTATGAAGTTGATCATGCTAAAGATTATCTTTGGATGATATATCCGTACCTATCACAATAAATTTAAAGTAATCAAATCCTAATACTTCTTTTGAATATTATGATATTGATCATTTTCTTCATGGCACCAGATATCCTCTTCAGCGTAAATGAATGATTGTGTTATGTTTTGAATCAAACTCCTCTTTTTCATCCACTACATCTCAACTAGTTTCATTTGCTTGCCTTATTAGCATTCATTTATTATTATTATGATGTAATTCTAGGTTGTATCCAGTCACAAGTAGATGGTGTGTCACATTCAACATATGAGGAAGATGATTCTTTTTTTCAAATAATTTATAAAGGTGTTCAAACTAATCTATCTTTGATGTCTCCTAACCGAGAACCTTATTCCTTAATCAACCCATTTGATCATGGTTCTTGTTCTAAAAACTATCATTCAATTGATAATTTTCCCACTAGTGTACATAATGATGGTTGTTTTACATCAGATGATATTTATGGCTTATCATCTCAATATTTAGATACTTTTCAAGTACATGAGGCACTTCAGCCTCCACTGATGTTTATGTCAGTCCCTCACAAGGTTATAATCTTGATTCCACACTATTAATTGAATATTATTTCTCCCAAGGATTTCAGGATTCCCAATAGGATTTTTTTTATTTTAATGATCTAATCTATCATTAGTTAGAAGAATCTTACTTAGGAAGCCCATTCGATAAAAGAATGTTTCGATCTTTCCTAATGTTTGTTAAGCAAGACAATATAGATGCATGTGATCTAAAAAGGAGTTCTAGAGGTTTGCATGATATTTGTTCTTATAAAAAGGGTAAGTTGGAAGGTTGGGTAAAGTCAGGTGATATGACACATATTTCTTTCTTTAAGAAATACCTTCATTTTTTGTGCAAGATATTAAAGTTCCCATTTTTCTGTTTCACATTATTTATATTAGTTGTAATAAATCTTATCTTTGTGTTTGAAGGTCAGGACTAGTTACGGTGGCTTCATTGGAAATATAATTACACTTAACCCTAACCTTCTAGTCGGTTAGTTTAGGAGTAGGCTTGGTTGCATTTAGTTTCCCTCGCATTGCATCCACCTTCTATCCTACTCTCCATCGAGCCTTTGCATTTTTTAACTTTCTTATTGTATATTCTCCACGTTGTTTTTACATCCCGCCTCCATTTGATTTATTCTTTTGCTTTTGTTTCATTATTTTTTCATGTATTTTTTTTCTTTTTTCATTTTGTTTAGTAAGACTTTGCATGAAGTATGCTCATGTTTGGCTCAAAACATAATGTGGAAAAACTTGAAAAGGATAGTTGCGATGAAGAACAACACTTGGCTAATCTGTTACCTCTTCTCTATCTTGGGTTTACATATATTCAAAGTCAATGATGTATGAATAGAAAATACAATCCATTTAAACAGAAAGCATTTGGTTGAACTGTCAAGCCTGTATCTATTCTATGATCCTCATTCCTCAACTCCGATTTGTAAATAAATAAGGTATTTTTTTTGCTTATCTAGTAAAGTAGAGAAAGGATAAGGGAAAAATCTAAAGCGATCAAACCAATATCAAAGGTTACATAAGTAATTCTCTGAAGGGGAAACCTCCTCTAGTATCAATAAGTTGGGATCCCTCTTCCACTCGTAAAATAAATAAGCACCAAAGCACGGTCCTATTAAATAAATAAATAAAGGGTGAAATAAAAGAAAGGCTTTGTGTGTAAGGAGGTGAAGCAAGTGACTTCGTCAGGGTACTATACAGGATCATTGGTAGTGAAGAGACATATGTGTTCATGTAGTGACTCCACTAAGGTACTATCCAAGCCTCCTAGCAATGGAGAAACACTAGAGATGAAACTCATACTTTGAATATCTTAACCTCGCCACACATATTACCCTTTCCTAGATCGAAACAACTGTGATTTTGCAAGCATTGATATGTGTTTAATCGAGTAAGAGAATGAAGGGAACTATATATCTAAATGGGTTGAGTAGGGAATATAAGGTAATTTGCAAGATGAATCAATACTTCTTGAAATACTAAGACCTTTCACTTAGAGAATTAAACCTAGACAAAGAAGTTGGACTTATACCAATGTGTATTCAAGTGTTGTCACTACGATCAACACCCTCCAAAATTTTTCTCACACTTGAATTTTGGAGCCTACTGAGGATCTTACTATCTATCTCTCTAAGGTTACTCCATGGTCATTTGATGTTTTGAAAAGCATTTAAGTTTACGTCCTCATTTGAAAATGTTAAGTGACTTGCACACACATGCTCAACCTTTGATGGGTTCATGAATGCACTTCCGTAATGCAAGCTTGGATAGGAATAAAAAAATCCATAAATATAGTGCTTGTGTGATGGTCAACTCATGTCACCAATTAGTGCACACTTTATTAACAATTCACCTCACTTTGATGTGCTTGTATTTTTGTTTTGGTGAGGTTTCTCAACTACCATATTTTGTGCATTTTCGCTTCACAAGTGTCTTTTTCACATTCGCAGTTGCCATTTTGACTTGATTTTAATTTAATAAATGTCATTTTCATGTTATCCTTGCTCTGGAATGTGTCACTTTTAAGGTAATTCTCTTTTTTCAAGTGTCATCTTCATGTTTTCCTCCTAGCGCAGATATCTCTTTTGTGTTTTCACTCCTACACGTGTCACAACTTTGCATATCACTAAAGTTAGTTCTAGCACACTCTTATACATTAGATAGTATAAAATAGCATTAAAATATACACTATAAACATTCTTGAATCTTAGAGCACCTTTTGAACACAATCGTCACTTCTATCGTAGCTTGTATTCTAAGCATTGTAATGTGTCGTTTCAACTGTCACACTTAGAAATAGGTGTTTCTTTGTTTCTATTTTAAGGTGTGACTGTTTTTCATGAGTCCTATGCATTCCATTGGATTGTATTTTTGGAATTTATTTGTGTGATCCACGTTTGAATCGTGATAGGATGTATTTCTTTCTCCTAGTCTATTTTTTCCACACTTAGCCATTGTGGGAGATCTTCTTGGTCCTTTATCCTCGTGGAAGTTCAAAATGCATTAATATTATTACTAGGTGTTATAGGCCATTTTCTCACATTCGATCAATGAGCCTGCTAACGGGATCAATAAAAATCCTATTCCCCGTTTTCATCATCTTTCACAAATCCCTAAGCATGTACCTTTCATCCTCTAGAATTTCAGCCCTAAAATGCATCATTTGAGCCAGTTTTAGGACCAAAGCTCCCTGTAAGAATATTGGGTTGTGAACACATACATGTTTCTCCATTGCGGCCATCATTGGTCACCAAAAGGTTTCTCCCCTTTTCACCTGCGTTGGTTCTAGAAATTTGGGAGTATGATCGGTGTTAGCCCCTTATAATGTCCTTGACGAAGCAAGCAAGGGGCTAATTTTTTTTATAAGCCTGCAAGGAATGCATTTCCCTCGAAAACACATCATCCTTGCAGCCTTTTCGGATTCCCTACCTTGTGACTATTTCCCTCTGCTATTCTGAGTCAATAAGCCTTGCTGATAAATAATTATGCTCCAAAGGGCTTTATCCTGCCCTTTATACCCTTGCAAAATGCTTCATTTTCACCCCTTTGTTCCTTTCCTCCCCCTCATTCCCTTATTGTTGCCCTTGGCTGGCCTTTAAATGCTTTAAAAATGGGCCAAAAAACCATGTTTTCTCTCCGCGTGCCTAAGCCCCTTTCGGCCTAGCCCCACCCCTTTCCCTCCACATGACCGAATGTTAGAACCGGGTGCTAGGCGAAAGGCGCTTTTTCCTTGCGTTGATCAGGCGCATCCACAACCATTGATCTTCACAAAATGAACGGCGATCGCCACCCCGCAGCCTCCATCGTCCGACCCGTGCATCGCTCGTTCGTCGCATCTCTACTGTCCATCCAAAACTTCAAATTCGACGGTCCTTATCCCTCTGTCCGCCTGTGGCCCTCGCATCTGTTCATTGTACAAACCTGCTGGTTTATATCGCACCGCCTTTGGGCGGAGGGCAGTATTTCTTTTTCGGGAGCGATTCCATACAAAAAATGACACGTGGCACCTGTACGACGGCAAAACCACCCTCCCATCACACGTTAAATTCAGTCCGTGGATGCAGAGCGATATTCATATCAGTCGTCAGATCTGCCCTTGCTCATCCAACGGTCATCGCTCAACGAAGTCACGCAGGGTTTAACCCATGGTCACCATACTCCTGGCCCACCGTTCGTCATCCTCCACTGCATGTTCAGCCGTCAATCTCCTCTCAGATCCGACGGTCCAGATTTGTTTCCCCACTGTTGACTCTTCTGTCGTCGCTCGGTCCCGCCACGTCACCTCCACGTGTCTCACTGTACATTCACCCTTCCTGTCTTATGTATTAATTCAAAGGGTCGGTTTAAAGGTTTTTATGTTGATTTTCCTCTGTGCTCCGCCAACCTTCCACCAGAGCACTTCTCCACCACTCCTCTACATTTTTCATCATTCGTCTACAATCCCACTGTCGTCCTCACAGTCATCCACATCATTCACCCCCCCCATTGTTTTCTTAACCTGTGTTCATATTTTGCAGGGTTATTAGAGGCAGAAAACCGCCATGGTTCATATGTACTACTTCAATGGCGAGCTACGCAGACAGAATTAAATCTGGAAGCTGGTACTACAATAGAAAACTCAGAAAGGCAGCGGCGTCATAAATATTACCTAGGACAGTTAAATCTCCGCGAAGAAACCTATCCAGTGCCATTAAAGCCCAGATTCTGCAACCGGAATTAGAATTAAGCAGCGGAGAGCTTAAGGCATGCAAAGGAAGATATTTAAGCCTTATGTTCAGAGTTTAGAGGCAAGCCAGATCAATGACCCCATGGATCATGCAGAAGGTACAGCACGCAGAAATTCATATATATCAGGGTTCACATCAGCAGATTGTCCCAAAGGACAAAGCGCCCATATCAGTTCCACTATTTACCGTGTTCCTGAAGATTTCGGCCTTAATCATAGTCCATAGCTACCAGGGAATTTGTTTCACAAGCATGGCAGTCCATTCAGTCATTTTGATTATGCATCAGAGTACTACACAGTACTGCAGTCAGAGTACATCAGATTCATATCAGAGTAATCTGAAGTCTGATGAAGATCATTCGTTCACCCAAAGAAAATCAGTGATTAATGCACAGAATTTCTACAGAATGGGCTTCGGCCCTCTTTCTTTTTAGAAGTTTTAATACTGCATTTAGTTCTTCACCTACCTCCTCTGCTCCTCCGGAGCTATAAGTTCAAGAAGAAACTCATTGTAATGGTTGTTGATCAGTTATCAGAGAACTGCAAGTAGTTTCTTTTGAGACACAGTCTCTGTGTAAAGTTGTAAGATAGGCTGAGGAATATGATCTCAGACTGAATATTCAGCTATTGGCAATGTTGTACTTGATTGGTATTGCTATTTAATACGAAAAGCACATTTCTTTGGATCTTGATTTGAAGCAGCGGTGATGTTTTCCTATCTTTTTGTTTATATTCATTTCATTTCGTTTCTACTGGCTTGCATCAGAATATTAGCATAGGATTTACCCTTGTTAGGTATCCTATGTTTCTGATCTCCTTGCCATTGATGTTTGTCTTCTGAATGTGTTATTTAAGAATTGATTTCATTTGGTTTAACCAGTGTAGTGGATGTTATTGCCCACTCTCTGATGTATGAATTAAATGAATTCAGTTCTTAGATGTTTCTTGTTAAGGATTCAGTTGGAATATTTGGGAACACTAGGGATTAGAGTTAGCCCTGTCCACTAGGATCCTTGTACGACCAGCTGGTGTTTAACATTGTGCTCTAAAATGTGTGTTATCTCCTCCCCTCCTACTTTTCCATATCACACAATCATCTTTAAAGATCCTATGTTTTAGATGACTAGCCCAATTGAAAGCATGCCTATTGATTAGCAAGAAAATCCTTTCCTGACTCCATTGCCCAATGGTTTTGAATATTTCCTGGAACATTTCACCTCTGCCTTATCCCTCTTTGCTCATCCTTATCTTACATTGAACCCTTCCTTCCTGATAACCAACAACCAAACAAACAATCAAACAAACAATCCTTGTGCCTATAACTAGCCTAACATCTTAACATTCGAGCTTCAAAGACAAATATACTTCGACTATCATAGAGAGATCCCTCTCTAGACCTAGGAGGGCTAGATTCTAAGGTCTAAAAATGGTTTTGATGTTGTCTCATCTTTTGGTCTTGCCAATCTGGCCAAAACATGGGAACCCCAACAATCGGGATTCCAGAAGCTTCACTTTCTAGGAGTTTCCAGAAGTTGTTTCAACCACTTACCTTGGATTAAATGTTAAGATCCTATCCTACCCTAATTTTGAGTTTTCACCACTTATCCTTTGATACTATCCCTCCATAAAAGGTGGATATAAAACCTTAGAATGGTAATTGGATAAGAAATCCTAACTTACCCTACTCTCCTATATATTTACCATATTTCCTATGAAAAGAATAGGATGAAGAATGAGTGAATATATAGCTTTGGAGAAACTATGCCCTTATGCTATTGTAGTGAGTGCTTATCATCTCATGCATTAGGGTGATTGGAGGTGCATATTGTGACAAGGAAAGGACAAGTTAAAAACTTGGAGGAGCTCTTCTCCAGGATCAACTGCTACTTATGGTTGTAATATACTTCTATTTATATTAATGCAAATAATTCTTGATTTTCCTATATGTGATGTTGATTCATGTATTTCAATAACATGTTGATCTATTGAACAGAGTATTTAGACGACATTGCATAGATCTCTTAGTTTCTTGGATTTGTTATCTAATTGTGTAGGTTCTAATTTTGGCAATCAGAGCTGGAAATGGGGCTTCCAAGCTAAAGAAGGAGAGAAGCATGTGATAGGTTCTAGGTAGGCCTCATTCCATCATATTTTTACTTTAATGAAAATAATTGGATTCCTTGTATCTTTGTTGTTCTAGGTTGACCACCAAACCTATGGGAGATCCCTTTTTCCACAATCGTGAATCTCGTATAAAACATTGGTGACCATACTATGGAACATAGTTTTCCCTTGGTGGTTTTCCTTGTCCATTATGTTTGATTACCTCCTTGAAAAACCTTTTTTGTGTCATCCAATCAAGAACAAACCTGGGAATTTTTTTCATTCAACCTTTTTTGCAATTCTTGTGTCTGTATCCTCTTTCCTAGGCCCAACACTCCCTAGTGCCTAAGACATAGCATTGTACCTCACTCAGGCCCACTCGGTACCAACATTGCAAAGCACTAGTGCCTCCTTTGCACCAACGTTGGCCCCTATTTTTGCATAAAATTTGGCTTGGTTTTTGAGCCTCTCTTTCATCAAACTACTTCTAGCTAAACTTCCTTGAGTCTTGAGTGTCTTGTGGTCTCTCAAAAGCCTCCATTTGGTTTGAATTTGTATTTGACTAAGTAGGTTTTAACCCTGTAAAAAAATTATCAGAAAACAAACTCTTAAAACTTGAAATAAAAAATAGCGATAGCATAAAACATAAAACATATATACACATAGTTTTTCCCTTGGATCCCAAAACCAGTACAACCAAATTGATTTTTCATTATATTCCTTTCAATGTTACAACACATATATATACCTGCCGAAGCATCCATAAACCCCAATCTATTAACCCTGGATTAGAACATAACCATGGTTCCCTTGATCATATCTACAAAATATCATGGACAAAAAACCATCATGCCCAAAACCATGTGCAAAACCCACACACAAAACCATAAGTAGTTCCGCCTACCTAATATAGTGTCCATTTTCTTTTTTTCGGGGTACTGCCTTGAACCTTGTGCAGGGGGGCTCCCACCCCCCTCCAAACCCCCTAATAGGGGGCTGCACCCCCCTATGCCCCCCTTGCTGTGCTCGGTGCAAGAAAAAGGGGCCTAAATGACCCCCATTTCGCACCTGAAACTAGTCGTGGAAATAATATAACACAAACCTAACATTCTCCCACTTTTTGTTTTCTTTCCACAGGGGGCCACATGAGAGCTTAGTCATTGGTTCATCTCTGGAACATCCATTGTTTCTCTACACCAATAGAACTTCTAAGTGCTCACAGAATTCATCAATGCATCTGCAACATTCTTCAAAATGTCTACCTTTACTAGCAACACCTTTTTGTCCTCAACTATGTCTCTCTCAAAGTGATACTGAACATCAAGGTGCTTTGTCTTTAAATGATAAGAAATGTTATTAGCCAATAAAATTGAACTTTTACTATCACAATCTATCCTTATACCTCACTGCACCAACCCATACCTAAATAAAACCTCTGCAACCAAATTGCTTCCTTTCTTGCATGAGTGGCTGCCATGTATTCTACCTCTGTAGTTGAAAGAGCCACTATAGGCTGCCTTTTTCTCATCTGATTGAATGCTCCTCCAAATAGGTTAAACACATACCCACTTGTAGCTATTCTTGGATCTAAAGCTCCAACCTAGTCTGCATCAACAAAGCCATGGATGTTCAAAAATCTGTCCAATCCTGGTGTTCCTTGGTAGCACAAACCATAATCACTAGTGCCACACAAATATATGAAAACCCGCTTCACTGTTTTCCAATGCTCCTTCTCTATTTTTTACATAAACCTGATCAATACTCCCACTGGATGTGCAATGTCTGGTCTAGTACATACCATTGCATACATCAGGCTACCCACTACACTTGCATATGGAACATGGTACATGTCCTCTTCCTCTTATTGTGTCTTGGGACATTGTTCAACAAATAACTTTACATCTAGAGGAATAGGAACCTTCACCGGTTTAATATCCCACATATTAAATCTATACAATATTGTCTCGACATACTTCCTTTGGTTTAATGAGAGCTTCCTCTTTTCTCGATCTCATTTAATTTCCATGCCTAAAATATAGTTTTCAGCACCAAGATACTTCATGTCAAGTTTGGAGGACAATTGGGTCTTCAAATATTGGATAATTTATTTTTCATTTGCAATCAACAACATATCATCCACATACACAACCAAATAAATAACACGATCACCAATCAATTTAAAATGCACATAATTATCTGTTTTTTGTTCTTGTGAAGCCAAGTCCCCATATGTATGTATCAAATTTATGATACCATATCCTTGGTGACTGTTTTAAACCATATAATTTTTTTTTAACCTGCATACCAGTTCTTTCTTACCCTTCACTGAAAATCCTTCAGATTTCTTCATGTAGATATCTTCTTCTATATCCCCATGAAGGAATGATGTTTGGTTTTCCACTAGAGCCTTAAATTATTTAAACCTGTCAAAAAATTCATATTCCTTCCTGAGGAAATATATCCATGTATTCCTTCAGATGTCATCTATAAATGAAACATAGTGCACAAAATTACCCAATGATGGAACCGACACAAGTCCAAACACATCACTGTGCACAAGCTCTGATGTCTTTTTCTCCCTCTTAGCACCAGAAGGGAAACTCACCCGATTCTGCTTCCCATATACACAATGTTCACATAATCGAAATCCAAAGAGAAATTAGGCATACCTTCTACCCTAACATTACCATGCAATATTTGAAGGCCCTTCTCTCCAGTATTCCCAAGCCTTTGATTCCATAGCATGGTATTTTCTCCAGAGACCACTAGGCTTTCTGCTCCACTTTCAGGAACCACAGAACTATTGCACCCATAAAAAATAATGCTACCTAGAATCTTGTACGGAGTTCCAATACAAATTCCCTGCATCAATACCAGTACTCCCTGAACCATCTTGCAGGTATCTTTCTTGAACATTGTTTTTACACTTGCGTCATCCATATTTCTTACATAAATCATATTTCTGGCTAATGCATGAATACACAGAACATCAGGAAGTGTTCTAATCCTTCCACCTTGCAACTTTAGCTTGTCTTTTTTGCGTCCAACGATTTTGGCCTTCCTATCATCCTCGAAGAATACATCACCACCATCATACTTCTCATACTCGTAGAACCACTCCCTATGGGGAGTGAAGTGAAAGGATTCACTTGTGTCAATGAACCATGTGTCATAAGAAGAAGACAAGAACACATCCCCACTATTACACAACAATTTGGCACTGTCACTGTACTCACAGTTCCTGAATCCTGGAGGAACTTAACAATGACCCATATGTCTCTTTTTCCATCATGAAAATATTCCATTACATACCTTATAGTGTGCAGAACAAAATCTCTGTTAATCATTCCTGGAGTGGCCCCTTAAAAACATGTTTATTTGGAGTAGTGTGACCCTTATTTGTCTCGCTCGTGCCGATGACTCATCCTAAGCTTGTGAGTAGTGTCGATCAACGCTGGTATGGAGATCACACCCACACCGATCCACTTCTGGAAGGTTTTTAAAAATAGAAATGAAGCTTCATGGGTGGAGAGATGGTTGTTTGTTGATGGGGATAGGGCCAAGCTTCTCCCTTTGGGCCTCTTGTTCCTACAAAATAGGAACCACCCAAGGAGATAAGTCGTTTCCCCACCTTAAGTGGATCCATGTTCCCTCTCCCATTACTATAAAATGGACATCCTCCCATGCCTCTCTAGTTAGAACAGAGATAGAAGAACATCAGAGAGAGAGTTTTTGCTATAGGCATTGAAGGAGAGTTGAGACATTTGGCCTTCTCATACCGAGTTTAAATGAGTGCTTTGGAGACATGCCTGGATCCGGACCAGTTGAAGGAGAGCTTAGACATCAAGGCGTAGGTTGTAACTCCTCCTCTTATTTTAATATGATACGATTGATTCTTACTTTCCATTCTTATCTATAATGCATGATTATATTTCTAGTACTCCTTGATCAACTATATAGATTGTTTATGTAAAATGTATGTTGTCCTTTCACGTTTTATGTTGTTTGATCTCTTTTGAAGGTAACTAAGCACTGGCGACATTGAAGATCTATCTAAGAAGAGAAAAGCATCAAAGGGCTTGGGTGAAGAGTAGCATCGCAACATCAGATTGAGGTAGGTCATCTCCATACAATTTGTGTTCATTTAAAATCTAGGAAAATAAGTGTTAGTTTGTCCCATTTGTTACTAGACCCATCCTAGGGCTAGAGGGATCATCTCTATCCGCAGAGAGGATTTTCTTGCATAACAAATTAGCGACTCCACTCGGGAGTCATTTCCTCGAGTCTCTTTTCTCACTCTTTGATTTTTTCATTTTTTTGTCTATCTTTTGTCGTGTATCCATATCCCTTTGTCTATGGCTTTTTTATTTTCTTACAATCATTCATCTCTCTGTTAAAGTGATAAGCCTCACTCCATTTAAGCAAACCCTTTCATTTTCTGTCTATCTTCTTGATCGGTGTTGTTCTTTCTTTGACAGACGCGCTAATCGGCGGTGAATGCTTTATCACATAAGAAATTTTCATATTCTAGCACGGGGTGCAACATCACAGGCGCACCAATTTCTATGTGTATGTTTTTAGGGTTTCTTCCTATTGTCTGCCAGGGTGTCTTATCCTTCTAAGTTTATTTTCTATTCGAATAACTCCTGTTATTCTCTATTCAACAACATTTTTGCCTCAATTTCTCTATCTTTGGTCTTCTCTTTTTCAAGTTGTGTGTCCTTATCATCCTAGGGTTTCTAGGTGTTTTCGAGGCATCTAAATGGTTGCATGCTTTGATGATTTCCAGACCTGCCATTGAGTCAATCGTGTTGTATATTTTAGACATTTTGTTTGGATTTTGTTTTTGTTTTTCAGTTGATTTTAGAAATTATACATTTAAAGTATTAACCCCATGTGCATTTGAATCTCTTTTCTGTCAACAGTCATAGATTACATTGCTTGCCTTCGACTGGAACTTTCCCTTTGTGTGTTGATTAGTGTAAAAAATGAAGAGTGTCTTGTTTTGAGGAAATGATTTTTGGGTTTCTCTTTGATATTCAGATCATTGTATATATAGAATTTTGAGAGATTTTATTAGTACTCAAAGCAAGTTTTTATGTTTTAATTTCATTCTACATTTTTTCATTGTGCTCATAAAAAAAACAAAAAGATTCTTCTTTTGTTTTGCCTTAAAAAAAAAATGAAAAGTTGCATTTCGATTTGATTCTAGTGCATTTAGTGAAGGTTAAGAAAGTGAAAGGAATTTTCATTTTGATTTAGAATATGCACTTGAATAAATAGTGAAATTTCAGTCCATACATTTACTTGATTTCTACATTAATTGTGTGAACTTATTTCTCCCAATTAGTGTAGCTCTTCATCGAAGTGAAAACATGTTTTTTTCTCATATAGTTGCATTCTAGGGGATTCAGGTGACATTGGTAGGGCCTTAAAACCGAGACCTAATTTCATGATCAAATTTTAAAAATTTTCAATAAACCTAAGGAGAGTTTGGAACTTAATGAAAACATTTAGAGGTCTAGGTTGGAGATGTGTTCCAGCGTCGTTAAGCCTAGGAGCTATCGCTAACAATTCGTGTTACAGCCTGGGGGTGCTATTATGATAATTATATTTGAGGTGCTATCATTGAAAAGTTATGCATTAGAAAAAACTACTATGGACTGGACTCCCATGTACCGTCGCGTATATTTTGGGAGACACTGTTAGGTTGCAAGCCTGCCATAGGTAACCGAGTCGGCTGCCTTGTAGATATGGTACATTGAACACAACATTTGGGAAGACTGGCTGCCGTACGTTAAGTCCTTGGTCATTTCTCTTTCATTTGATCACCAAGGTGTATATTTGATTTCACAGATACTTGGTTAAAACCTCTTGCCTAGTATAACCCTTTTTTATTTATTTTGTTTTTAAGTTCTAAAATTAATTACTCATGACAACATGGCTTACCCGTAAATTTTTCCTCCACCACATATTGAGTAACTCCTTTTTAATTTTTTAAAGCCTTGAATAAATCACCTCATTTCCTCTGTTTCTTTTGAGATAAAGTCATCGTGGCTAAACCATCAAGTTTAGATTCCCCTTCATCATCCTCTTCCGAAGGGACATCATCAAAAATATCTTCTGAGTCTTTGCCATCGACTAGAACTCAGACTGATGAGTTTTCCATCCTTCTTAGTGTTCAACCTCTTGCTACTCGATCTCCTCCCGATGAGCCAGTAATATATATATTGTTTCTTGAGAACCCGCTATTTGATCCTATAGTGGTTTCTCCTCAGCAGCAGTATTAAGCCCATTCGATACACTAGGTTTACCTTTGGCTCCTTCACCGTGTACATCTCATGCTTCTACTCGTTAGTTATTTCCACCCATGGCTTCTGAAGGCGAGGTATCATCTCCCCTTGAATTCTCAAGTATTGTTAGTGGTATGGACGAGTCTTTGTATGAGGGACATCAATTCCCTCATGAACACTTTCCTTATGGGGGGTAAGCCTCTCAACCCTCAACCTAGCCTTTAGTTTCGATTGGTTACACCTTGTTGGGGCACCTAGTTTCAGGTGTTTCAAGTGCCAAGTATTTGTATCACAATACTATCTAGTAGAATACTGTGGTACCTACCTCTGGTCCGTTTTTATCCAACACATATGTTTCCATCCTTGTTCAAACTATGGTTACATTTGTTTCAATGCAACAAACCATTTGCATTAGTGTTTCATCTCCTCCTGTCAGTGTACCTGTATCGAATCCATCAATCCCAACTACTGGGGGGCAACATTCCATGTCCAATGTTTCTCAAGCTTCAGCTGGACCTTCTGTGAGCAGATTACAAACTCACATTCTGGGATATAGTCAACCTGTTGGTAGTATCCCTATGCCCTCCATATCATCTATTCTAGCTGGTTTAATGATCTGAATGGAAAATGGCATCCACCCATGGTATTCATCAACCCATGTTATTCATCCACCCATGGAATTTACCATGGTATTATAAATGGCATCAACCCATGGTATTCATCCACCAATTGTATTTATTCTCCCATGGTATTGTAAGTGATAATATTCATTCACCCATGGTATGTATCCACCCATGGTATTCATCCACACATGGAATTTATCCATGGTATTGTAAGTGGTATCTACCCAAGGTATTGACCCATGGTATTGTAAGTGGTATCTACCCATGGTATTGACTCATGGTTTTGACCCATGGTATCCACCTATGGTATCTACATATGGTATTGTAACTCAAAAAAGGCTATAAATAACAAGCCTCAGTTTATTAAAACAGAGAATAACTGTAGAAGCTACATTGTTGGGAGGCTTGTTATTTATAGCCATTTTTGAGTTACAATACCATGTGTAGATACCAATAGAAACTAATTGCTTCACCATCCTAGCAAGATGATGACTCAACTAGAGGATACTCATTGAAACCTTAAGGCTGCATAAAGAAAAGGTGGATACCATGGGTCAAAACCATGAGTCAATACCATGGGTAGGTACCAATTACAATACCATGGGTCAATACCATGGGTAGATACCACTTACAATACCATGGGTAAATTCCATGTGTGGATGAATACCATGGGTGGATACATACCATGGGTGAATGAATATTATCACTTACAATACCATGGGCGAATAAATACAATGGGTGGATGAATATCATGGGTCGATGCCATTTACAATACCATGGGTGGATGCCATTTTCCATTCGGATCATTCCATTGATCCAGATCTTGGGGGGAGGCCCCCAAGATCTAAACATTTGAAACAGATCTGACAAGATCTGCAAAATTAGAATATCAGAAAAAAGAGAGAACACACTGCAAATAAAACCACAAAGAAACATGTTTTATTAAAACAGAGAATAACTATAGAAGCTACATTGTGGTGTATAATCTCTCCTTTTACAAACTGAGGCTTTTTATTTATAGCCTTTTTTGAGTTACAATACCATTTGTAGATACTATAGGTGGATACCATGGGTCAAAACCATGAGTCAATACCATGGGTAGGTACCACTTACAATACCATGGGTCAATACCATGGGTAGATACCACTTACAATACCATGGGTAAATTCAATGTGTGGATGAATACCATGGGTGAATGAATATTATCACTTACAATATCATGGGCGAATAAATACAATGGGTGGATGAATACCATGGGTAGATGCCATTTACAATACCATGGGTAAATTCCATGGGTGGATGGATAACATGGGTAGATGATACCATGGGTAGATGATACCATGGGTGGATGCCATTTTCCATTCGGATCATTCCTCCCTCCTTAAGAAGAAATGGTCCCCATTGCGTGAAGTTCCCTCCCGAGAAGCCTTTTTTGAATATGACGATCCACTGAAGAGAAGGGTTTCTGTAATTAACCCATAACTGTGATGAACGAAGATCCGAGGATAGAGATACCCTGTAATGCTTCTGACCAACTGTGATATTGACAGTGTGTGGCCTAGAAAATGGACTTCGATGAAGTGTGGGTTTGTGGATGAACCAAAACCATGAAAATCGAAGATCTAAGGATAGAGGTACCCTGTAATTCTTGTGACCAACTGTGTTACTAACAATGTGCGGCCTAGCAAATGGACTTCGATGAGAAGGATTTTGTGTGGTTGACCCATAACCATGATGTTGATTGTTGATGAAGTAGTAGTTGCCTACATAGCTTGGGGTGGGAGGGCACGTCTCCAAATAACCCAAGACAAATGCTACTATGCTAAAACTGATGAATGTGAAGCAGGTGCCTACTAAAGTGGGGTGGGAGGGCATGTCTCCAAAGGGAACTCGCTCCAAATGTTGCTCCAAATTTAAAATGAGCATAACTCGGTCAATATAACTCAGAATATTTATTATAAACTATTTTTAGAAATGGAGTAATAATTTTGCATCTTCTCATTTGTTTGAAATCAATATCTGGAGACCCTAGACTCTCAGATTCATGCTGGAACTATCTCGCTATCACAAAATTTTTGAAAAAAATAGCTAATTTTAAATCAGCGATAAATCCCTCGTCTGGACTCCGATTCGACTGATTTTTTTTTAAATTGGGTGATTTTTCAAGGGGAGCGCAGATCTGTAACCATTTATCTAAAATTCCTCACTAGAAACTGTAATAAATGATATGAGATCCACCTTCCATGAATTATCATCAAAAAAAATTCTACAACATTGTTGATTTTGAATCAGCGATATCTCCCTCATCCGAACTCCAATTCGACCGATTTTTTTTTTTTGAATTTGAGCATTTTTTTGCAAGGAATCCAGATTTGGTCTTTGTTTTTGTAAATATTTCACCAAAATTTTTAGATCTAATCTGCAAACTTGCTGCCCAAAAAATTCATGGAGTTTGTTGAAGATTGTTGCAAAACATTGAAACTGAAAAATGCTTTAAACCCTCATTCCCATGGATTCGTAACCTGAATCTGATACCACTTATAATACCATGGGTCAATACCATGGGTAGATACCACTTACAATACCATGGGTAAATTCCATGTGTGGATGAATACCATGGGTGGATATATACCATGGGTGAAGGAATATTATCACTTACAATACCATGGGAGAATAAATACAATGGGTGGATGAATACCATGGGTCGATGCCATTTAAAATACCATGGGTAAATTCCATGGGTGGATGGATAACATGGGTAGATGGATACCATGGGTGGATTTTATTTTCCATTCAGATCATTTAAGCTATGATCAATATCAACAAGCTTTGAAAAATCAGATGCTCAACCAATTATAGCCCTATTTCCCTTATGGGTCTCAACATTTGCAAACTCCACTCCTAAATCCGAAAGGTTTTTAGGGTCAAGCAAGGGCTTATGAATACTAGTAGGGGCCCGCTTTTGGTCAACAATGTCCCTCTATGCAACAAGGTCAACCATTTGTTCAAGAAGATTCGCCTTACGACCAATCTGGTCAACCTTTTGTTCAGCAGATTTAGTTTTCCTATGGTCAAATGGGACAACCTTTTGCACCACAAAGGGAGCCTTATACTCAAAAATGCCAATCTTTCCTGCAACAAGGATAATCCTCCATTCAAAAAATTCAGATATTTGTTCACCCAGGCCAACCTGGACCTCAGGGGAAACTTGGCCAGCCCCAACAGCCTCAGGGTACAATGATACAAAATCCTCAAGGTCAAATTTTTAGTTCCCAAGGTCAACCTCAAGGCATCCTGTTGCCCAATCCACAACAACCTCGAGGCAAAACTTTGGGTTCAAAAGGAAAACCTCAAGGAATTGCATTTCAACAACATCAGAATCCTTATGCTGTAAATTATGCACAGGATGGACCTCAATGGTCTGCTACAAGTCAAAATCCATTTTTTTGTCCGCAAACAGAATATGGTCAAAATCCGCAAGGTTTCAATCCTTATGGACATAACCCTTATGGGAAAAATCCTTCCTAACAAAACCCATGGGAGCAAAATTTCTCCAAACCTGGTTGGAATCCACAAATGGGCCTGTATTAAAGACCTATCATGCCTTTCAATCCACAATTTACTTTTCTTGCAACATTGGAACTTCCCAATGTGTTGAGATTAACCAATCATCCAATTCTCCATAATCCATAATGGATTATGGTTCCTACCAAGATTCCAAGAGATTGCCCCAAATTTGGAGGCAAGTCTGGAGAAGACCCCTAGGCACATGTTATGACATACCATCTTTGGTGTTCTTCCAATTCCCGGGTTGATGACTCCGTCCGTCTGAATATTTTTCAAAGAATGTTGACTCGTGTTGCTGCTAAGTGGTACATTGAGCTTCCTCACGAAACCTTTCAAGACTTAATTCTTTAGCTATCTCTCTTCTCACACACTTCTAGTTTCCAATTCGTTATGAAATAGGAACTAACCTCCTTACATCCCTGAAGCAGGATACTGCTCCACACATCTTTGATCATATCCATGAATGGAGACAGTGTCGTCGTTTGATCAAGTTTGAGATTCTTGATCAACTCTTGACCGAGTGGTTTACCAAATAATTCGTCAATGATATTTCCAAGGATATGACCATGGGGGAAGTTGTCACAGAAGAGAAATCCATTGCTTGTGCTCAATATCTTGACCTGGTTTATTCCCAATCTAATACATTATATGATCTCTTGCCTGATGCTCCACACCCAGACACCAAGCCCGAGACTTCAAAAGCTCCAACGACACCCCCTGTCGACGACGCCATTGGTCATGTTTCCCAAACTTCTTGAAAGTCTTCCTATGCTTCTAAGTATAAATATTCTTCCTCATTCGATTATGTCCCATAGAATCCTTCGAATCCTGGAAAAACTGTGGAGGTTCATGCTGTTTAATTGACCGCGGCAAACAAAACTTCCAAAAATAAAAATAATGGCAAAGGAAAATCTAAATCTGATGCCCCGAAACAGGATTCTCCCAAACCTTTCACTAATGATGGAACTAAGCGTAAGCCTAAGTACCCTTGACTAATTTGTGACGACGAGCATTATACTAAGGGCTGTCCTCGACAGGTCGAAGTTAGTCGTCTACTTGAAGGTACTCAAGGAACTCCAGTTGTTCTAAAAGAACCTTTTCCATATCAACAAACCCAAATGATCAACCAACCTCAATCTTCTACCTCATTTGGTTCCCAAGTGTTTTTGATGAGTGGTGCTATGCCTATTTTCGTAGTTATCAAATATAAGGATTATTCAACTTCGCGTCAGTCATAAGGGAAATAAATTTCCAATGGTCCTACTCCTTCTACCCCACCTACTTTTGGCCCTCTTCATATCAAAAGGCCTAGTAATGATCTCGTTATCCGACCGCCTTCTAAAGTTTTTCTTCGAGAATCCTCATATAACCCGAATGCTCAAGTTTCTCAACATTACAATATTATTGAGGACTTGGCCCAATAACCTTCAGCTATGTCTACGTTAGAGGTTCTTCAAAGCTGTCCTTCACAAAATAAATCATTACTATCCATGATTGGAGGAATCGATCCAACCGACTCGAATCTCATTACTTTAGACCTGGAAAACCACGTTCCATGACTTCCCCATCAGTTGGCTTTCCTCATTCAAGTTATTGCTAACGGAAAGACCATCCATCGAACAATCGTGGATGAAGGTGCTTCCACTTGTATCATGTCTGTGTCTTGTTGAAAATCCATCAGCTCTCCAACTCTTAGTAAATCTCCAAACACTTTGGAGGCCTTCGATGGCCATGATTTTCGTCCTTTTGATATCCTCCCCAACTTGCCTATTACTTTGGAAGGCAAGACGATCAATATCGAAGTGGAAGTTGTTGAAGAAAAGCCCAACTAAAATCTTCTGCTCAGTCCCAGTTGGACCCACATCATGGTTTGTGTGGTTTCCACTCTATTTAGAGTCCTTTGTTTCACCCATCAAGTGAAAATTCTTACTATTGACCAATTGTCCTTCTTTTCTTCTTCTTCCTCGCAAGACAATGTACCATATGTGGAGCATACCATTGTCTGGTATGAAAGTGTGGGGGCAGGACTTTTCAAGGATTCCTTCCTTATGGGACTCTTTCCTCTTCCACCACCGAATGTCGTTTCAATCAACATGATCTCTACCTCATCTTATTTGTGTGTCATTTCGTCCCCTGATCAGGTGTAGTCGTTCAGTGATGTCATGCCGTTGAGCCCTATTGAAATAAATTATTGTGAAATTATCTCGGATTCGGCTTCTGATTCTGATCATACAACTAGTATGAATTTTGATGTGTATTCTCAATCTCCTTAGCTTGGTTCTTCGGATCCCACTAATCCCTTGAACGTGATGTTTCTTTCCGATGAAAGTATCGTGGAAACTATATTTCTTGAGGAAATTCCCTGGGACAATATTCATTATCGTTCCTCGTTTCTCCCAAGTCCTGTCGCAATTCCTACGTATCTCAAAAATTTTGCTTCCAGTGCTTCCACATGTCCACTTCAGATGCATGTCTTCATGCATGAAGTATTTTTTGAAGGGAACATGGGATCCATCACAACTATGATGCCTATCGACATTTTTGTTAAACCAGGAATTGTTGAGAGCATCCACATCAAGGTAACTTGCTCTCCAGATGAGGTCAAGCTATACACCAATATTTTTGAAGAGTTTCGTGACATTTTTGTATGGTCTTATGAAGAAATGTGCGACATTGATCCTCTTATAGTGGTGCACGAGATACCGACATATCCTAATGCAAAGCCTGTTCATCAACGCCTCCATCCCGTGCATCCTAGAAAGGCAACCACCATAAAGGGAGAGGTTGAAAAAATTCTCAAGGATGGATTCATATATCCAATTACTTTGATAGATTGGGTGTCCAATATTGTCCTTGTCAATAAAAAGAAGGGTACTATTAGCATCTATGTTGATTATCGCGACATCAATCATGCCTGCCTGAAAGATAACTATCCCACTCCCTTCAATGACCAACTCATTGATGAATGTTTTAGGAGTGAGATATTTTCTTTTATGGATGGTTTTTCTGGGTATAACCAGATTAACATCCTGCCAACCAATCAGCACAAGACTGCCTTCATTTGTCCATGGGGAATTTTTTCCTTCAACAAGCTCCCTTTTGGTCTGAAAAATACCGGCGCTACTTTTCAATGCGCAATGTCATATGCTTTCCATGATATCAAACACATCATTCAGCCTTATCTGGATGACCTTTCTACTCATTCAGCTAAGCTCTAGGACCATCCTGCTCACCTTCGAGAATTTTTTCTACACTGTCGACACTGTAATATTTGCTTGAATCCGCATAAATGTGTCTCTTGTGTTGAATCCAACAAAATTATCAGGTTTTTCATCTCTAAATAAGGCATATGTCTCGATCCTTTGAAATTCAAGGCTATTATTAACTTACCCCATCCCTCCTCTTTACCTTAGTTGCAGAGCTTACAAGGGAAAGCTAATTTTTGTCGTCATTTTGTTCCCAATTATGCTGAGCTCACTAAGGGCTTTACATGATTGCTTAAAAAAGGAATCCCATTTATGTGGGATGAAGTTTCTCAGAACTCCTTCGATGCTTTAAATACCTTTCTTATCAACACTCCCTTACTTCATCCCCCGAATTACCATCATGACTATTTCCTTTACTTAGTAGATTCTTCTAGTACTGTTGGAGCAGGGTCCACTGCATGAATATTGATATAATTGTGTATTATTTTGTAATGGTTTGGTCTAGCGCAGGGGATTTGGGGTGGGTCAAAGCCCCCAATGAATTGTAATGGGTCAAAGGGTAGACCAAGGGTCCAAAAACCATAGTTTGCGGGCTATGGAGTAGCGCAGGCTGAAATGATATAAATAGATGGATGGATCGAGTCTAGAAATATGTTTTGATTAATTTTTGGATGCAAATATTGGATCTATGATACTGTTGTGGATTTGTATGGGTAAGGGCTCCTGTAGGCTATGTGTGTAGAGACCCTAAGTCTTGCTATGTGTCGACCCTGCTGGCTATGTGCGGAGGTGGATAAGAGTCTGTAAGTGAATTCTGAAGTGTTAATGAATGAGAAGACCCTTTTTGATGATATTGGAATACATCTGTGTTATGTTATGAACTACGCTATTTGTTTCTTTACGAGTTATATTTTTATGTTGAATACTGTTAGTTAATTGATGTGCACGTGAATGCGAAGTGTTAGAGATTAATGAATGCATAGATCTGGTTGTGTTTGGTCGGTTTGCTTCTGTTAAAGTGTTCTCTTATGGTTTACGACCTTCACACAAGGTATTTAATTAAGTATATAGTTAAGGGTTTCTAGGTTAGGGCTTCTTCAGCATAGGCCTGCTATATTACAAGGTGCCCACTTTAATTAACTCTCTCTCTCTCTCTCAAGTGCAGAAATCGGGTTCTAGCACCCTCCCATACTACTTTGCATGAAATCTTGACTTGCACAAGCAGGTCATTGTAGAAAGGGACAGTAGTATAGGGGTTTTTTGGTAAATATTGAATCTAAACCTGGGTCAAGACCCCTCAAACCAACAAATGGATTTGTTGCTGGGACCATGAGCATTTTGAGAGAGATATTGGGTAATGCCATGAGGTCAATGGCAGCCATTAAAGCCTGAACTTGAATATTAGTTCGAAAAGAATATTTAGGAGTTTTCCCTAAAATAAAATAGGAGTAAGAAGCTATCTTATGAGGAATGGAAGAATAGGTGTATTTTTACAGAAGTACAAGAGATCATCTTCGTAACCTTGTTTAGCCACCTATGAAATTTTTGACAAGCAAACAGGTGGCTAAAATGTTTTTTGAGCCTTCAAGAAATACATTTCCTCTGAAAACATATCATTCTTGAAGCCTCCTTGTGTCCTTTGCCATTTGGAAAATCTTCACTACTGTTGTCAGTATGATTCTTTCGTCGTAAAAGATCACTTTAGCTATGCATATCAAGTAGCCCTAACATCAAGTATAGCTGCAAAATATCTTTAAGTTTGCTGCATAAAATTAGATCTAAGCATAAAAGACATTAAGCAGATAAAATATACAATGGCTCCATGCATCCAATGAACAAGACAAGAACAATGTATAAAAAGAATCTTATATTATATTAAAGAATGGGGCACCTGAGAGGAAAACAAGAAAGGTGTTTTCCAATTCTCCTCAGTGGGATGGGTTCTTGGAAGTCCTCAGTGTTTCAGATCTAAAATTCCTCTCTTTGGTTAATGTGGAAAACCCTAACAAACATGGAACTCAATGGGAGTTCAAAATGCAAAAAAATAGAAATGGTGACCAAGGGTAGATCTAGTGTGATCTAATGCCATGGAGGTGACTAATGAATGGGGAAAACCCTTCTATTTATAACAAAATATTGGGGTGTTCTAGAACTTGGTGCATGAATAAAATATTATTAATCACATTCTCGAATCACCCTTTAGGAATATTTTATTATATTTGTTGGAGGGAAAAGGGTTTTTGACTTGGGTCAATTCTTTTATTTATAAATAACAAATAAATAAATGATTTATTTATTATTTAAGGGAGATGAGGGGAATATAATTAAATAAATAATGGTTTATTTAATTATTTAAAAATGATTAAGTCAAATTTAACTAGGAATAGTATTTAAATAGTGATTTAAATAACTTATTCTTAGGAAATAATTAAATAAATAATGATTTATTTAATTGATTACCTTGTTTTGGGTTAAATATGACCAAGAAATGTAAACAAATGTGGTGAAAGCGATTTTACTTGGGGTAAAATTGGTCTTACATGGTGTACTTGGGTTCATTTAACGATAATGGGTTAGATGACCAAAAAATGGTGTAACAGATTTCCCCCCAACGTAAGAGTGTTAGGAGCAAATCGTATGACCGAAGTAAGTTGTAAAAACTGAATCATGAAACATTAAGATAGAAATGAAAGAGGGGAATGTAAGGTAATCTAAAGTGGTGGAGGACTAGACCCTGAGGAGACGAGACTTACAGGTGCAACAAGTCTCAAGTGTATGATGTGGTACCAATGTGAAAGGCGGCGGGGGAGGCATACCTATGCCCGCCGAGAAAATAGTACAAAGAATAAGGTGCCCAGAAAACCATGGAACACGATAGTAAAACCAGTGTTGGCCGAATCATGAGCCAGAAATCAAGAATGATGAATCCCACATACATACAATGCCTGGAATAATCGTCAGGACTTATACAATGATATGGTAGTACATGAGATACTAATATACCCAAATGCCCCCTACACACGTGGAAGGGCTCACGAAATCGGACTGACACGTAAAAATCGAAGAGGTGCTTGAAGTGACTGAGGCCAATATCATCAAATGAGAGGAGCTGCATCAAGTGCTGGAATGAAGAAGTCATCCGGGTATGTGGGGGGCTACCTGCAGGGCCACCCCCTCCAGAGGGTTGAGACATCTCACACACACCCGGGTATCACCAATAGCTGTTGCTGCATCACTGAAACGTCAAGTGTATAGATCACGATCAGGCTGAAAAGAGCTCGAACCAAGGTACACTGCCCCCTAGACCTGACTTCTGGATTAAAGGAGCTGATGTCGATAGAATTAGGTCCACCATGGGTGAGGCAAGAAGGGAACCCTAACTAAGGCATGAGAGAAAACAGTGGAGCGATGAACAGACGGACACTAATGATGATGAAAATGAGGGATACTAAGTGGTGGATGGACGACTTCCCTTGTTAGAGCATAAAAAGTAGGGATGGCTTGGCAGTGACTGACACAATATCAGGAGGGATAGGGAACAATGGGACTGAGGGCCATACTATGCAACACGAAGGAGGGACCAAGAAATGAAGGATGGAGGACTATAGCAGGATAAAAAGGGACATGAGATAGACTCCATGACTGATGATGACTCAACGCGGATGCTCTAAACAAGGGAGACTTGATGGTGCTGCCACATAGTAACGGTCTGATGGGGAACCATAAAAACATGAGTACAAGAGGGTATCTCATGATGAAAATCAACACGAACAAAGACAAGTAAGGAGGCAAAGTGGTGCCCCCAGGTACAAGTGTTGTAAGTGAAGAAAATCGATTTTGAGGAGAGATGAAAAGGTCCTTCATGGACAAAATCTGTCCTAGTGAAGTATGGAAACATGAAAAATGAACAAACACCCATTTGATTGCTCGCTGAGATCTTTCCAATGGCGTAGATAGTTTGTCAAACGGGGCTACGATTTGGTCACAGCGGGCGAAAGAAAAAACAGGGGTTTTCTTCTAATAGGGTGTTTTCCCTCCAAAATCATTCATTTTCTTGTGGAGTTGTGGTGAATGTGGAGAGGAGAGAAGGCCCTAAATCTTGCGGCGATCGTAGCAGACAAACCAACCACTGGAATTGCAATCTGTCAGTTGCAGGTAAGAGGTCTAATCCTAAGCTTTGTTTTTGATGGATTGAAATTGCAGATTAGGGTATAAAATTCCAGAAACTGTCCCTACTTCCTCATTACGGTCGGGTCGCACTTTTTGGGGCAAAATTTGCGACCTGGGATGCAGGTTTTGGCCTGAAAAGTGCGACGTGGCCCATGTTTTGCCCAAAAAGTGTGACCTGCTAGGTGTGGGAGGTTTCAGTGCTGTTATGGGCTGAAATTCTGTTTTGGTGTAAGATAATGTAGTTTTGTTGATCTGGATGCTGACAAAGATGATGTTTTTATGCAGATATGGCAGATATACGAATAAAGTGGAGAGAGAGAGACTTGGGTACACTACGGACGGAGATCCAGGTGGATCAGGGTGTTTGTCATGCACTGGCTACACATGGGGTTCTGAAATTTTTGGAGAACCCTTTGATGAGGGCTGGAGAGCCCTTGTTGGCCCAGATTATCAGTTATTGGGATCCGAATTAGGAGGCGTTTGTAGTACAAGGGCACAGGATCGAGTTGATGGTCCAAGATTTGTATTTCTTGACTGGTCTACCACCGTTGGGGATGGTGGGAAATACGCAGCCAGTGTTACCATGGGGGCGTAACATTATGGAGTTTTTGGAGTGAAATTGTCGACCGAGTGTCCGAGTCAAAGGGACTCGGATATCTATTGGGGAGCTAGAGAGGTTGGAGACCCGGGCAGTGGCCGTAGTAGTGTTGCGGATCTTGGGTAGTCAAGTGCTCCATCACATCACTGGAGGGAAGATGATGATTGTAGAGAATGTGTTGGGTGGGACCTACTATGGGTGGGCCCAAATGATGTTGGTGTCGCTGAAACGACAGTTTTCATTATGTAAGCGGCAAGTGAATCATGATTGTGCATATGGGACAGTATTGTGCTCTTTCTTCTTTGAGAAGATCCCGACCTTATGACCTCGTATACAGTTGCTTGATGGGGGCCCAAGAGAGCCCCGGATGCGTCGGCGGGGACGACTACTGAGTAGAGGAGGAGGAGGGGTAGTCGGGAGGGTGTCTCGACCAGAGTTCTTTGCCCATTGGGACCAGATTCCGTTATACATAGACGACTATCCCTATAGTGGGATGAGTTATTGGGGAGATCCGGACTTGCCGTTGCCACCTAGTCGAGTATGGGGACCAGATGGTAAGTGACAAGCAACTAATATGTTATGTTCCTTCTTATATTTTGTGACTAGTGCTCATGGTCATAATCCTTATATTGTTTGGGATGCAGATATAGCTCCGGTGAAACCGGCCGGATATATGGGACGACCAGTAGCAGCAGGTGCTACAGGCGCAAGTGGATCGAGGACAGGACAAAATGAAGAGAGGGCCGTACTGGTGGAGGACCTCCATCGTAGATGTGAGGGACTGCTGACTAGTGTGTCGGGCCGTTGATGGTAGGATTTAGATGACCAATACATAGAGCTATGTATTGGGCTCCCCTCAGAATGGCGAGGGATCATGCGACGCATGGCGATGGCCGGGAAGACAGTGCATGATCTACGAGCTGCGAGAGAAGAGCCATTGGCTCAGGATCCTCAGGAGAGTGACTAGGTGTGGTGTAGGTGGTGCCCCCTAGTAGTGATGTAGGGGCAAGTGGTGCTTCCCATTTTTGTATTAGTGGTTTTTGTAACATGCTATGGGCATGTCATATGTTTCAAAGTATATGGACTTTAAAACACATTTTATATATATATATATGTGTGTGTGTGTGTGTGTGTGTGTGTGTGTGTGTGTGTGTGTGTGAGTGAGTTTTATGTGTATTTTGTGGATGTTATTGTCTTATGTGTGATAAATTCCAGTCTAGAATATGGTTTGCGATCTAATCTACGTAGTGATTGTGACTTCTAGGGATGTGGTTGAATGAAATAAATCTAAATTCCGGTATCAAAAGTCTCACCCGTAAATATTGTCTAAACAGGATGGGATTATGCACACGGTAGATGCCATTAATTTTTAAGACAATAAGCAGGGATTCTAAATAAACTTGCAGATGGAGGATGCGATGGGAGAGAGCGTCAGCTAAGAGACCACGAACGACATCATACTCGGCCTGGTTATTTGTGGCGGTGCCAATGCAGACCCCATTTGCTAGAACAAGGGTATGCATAGGGGTAAAGATGGCCCAGGTGGCTAAGGCGGGGTTTTGGGAATACCGACTCGCGCCGTCGGCGTAACCAATGTAATGAGTGGATGAGAGGGTCGAGGGAACAACATCACAAGATAAGAGAAGTGAGGAAGATCGAGGATTGGTGTTGTGACGTACATCATAGAGATGGATGGGAGTATAGGGGTTAGATGAAGAGAGGGAAAGGTGGTGGGAACCGCAAGAGGCTGCAAAGCTACCGAGATCATCGTTCATGGAGGAAAGGTGTAGAAATGGGTCATCAGGGGAGATGACAGAAGAGCAAGTAAAAATATGGTCAAAACATGAAGAGCCCAAGAATGGCACTGAAGGGGGATCAGATGAAAAAGGCGGAGTGGATACGGAGGGGATGTACTTCGAGGGTTGGGCTGATGATGATAGGTACAAGAGAGGAGCAACAGATTCGGACATCTCAACATCAGGGGGAGGGATGTCAATGGTGGCTGGAGGATCCTCGAGTAAACTCGATGCATACTGAGCAAGGATGGGCGAGGCGGATTGATTCTGTTCCACTTCATACTCGCGAATGACCTCTAAAGAGGCGCGATAATGCATGAGGTGAGGACAATGGTGAGAATAATGGCCATGGACACCACATAAAGCGCAGGGTTTGTTGGTGCGAAGGGCCTTTGGGTTCTTGGTTATGGGGGTGGAGGAAACAGAGGCTTCCGGGGCTGATGATTCAGGGAATGCTAATTTGACCATGGGTTGGATACGGGGCAACTCAGGACAACTATGGGTGGCGTGACCGACAGCATCACACAAAGCGCAAGGCTTGGTGGGTAGAGGGGGAGTAGGATCGGGAGAGGTGGCTTTATCTTTGGATGCCCCCCTGTGAGTTTTTCTTTTCTTACCTGTAGCAGTCTCAGCATGAGGAGGGTCATGCGATGGGGCTAGAGGTACCGTAGCAGTGGGAGGAGCAACGGGAATCGGTTGAACTAGTGTCACAACAATGTATGGTTTAGGGTGGCCGGGAGGGGTTTTGGTTGGAGGAGTAAGATACCATACCGGTATGCCCAAAGTTAAATTAGGTAGGGAAAGGGTGGCCATGACAGGAACCGAATAGATGCCAGGGGGAGGGCCAAGGAAAGGGATTTGACCAGCGGAGTAATGGTCAGGAGGGATGGTTTCTAAATGGGGGAGGCCGGAGGGAACCGAGGCGGGAGGATAAGGAGGTTCCGGGGTGTGAGGGGGAGGTGAAGGACCCGGTGGGAGAGTTTGAAATAGCTGAGGAGAAGGGCTAGGAGTAGGGTGAGTCGGATGAGGTGGAGGTTGCTGACTAGTCGGAGCAGGTTGCAGGAGGGCAGCCTGAGACGATTGCATCATGCAAACATTCGCCGATCTAGGATCAGAGATAGGAGGAGGGGGGGGGGGACCGGGGAAGGTGCCAAGCAAAGAGGAGTCTTTCTAGATGCCAGGGGAGACACTGGTCAAGGAATCGACAATTTGCTTATTGGTGACAGTAGAAATGGTGGACTCAGGTGAGGTCTGAGATTTAGGTTCATGATACGACAACTGGTCAATGGTGACGATCTTGCCATTATGAGGGAAAAACATCTTGCGGTGGAATGCGGATGGGATGGCAGACAGGGCATAGGTTTAACTACGCCCCAAAAGGATGTTGTAGTCGAGAGGGGTGTCAATAACTTCAACGTCGACACAGACAGTCTTATCGGCAAGGGTGATAGGGCAGTTACGAAAAAGACCAATGGGTTGGGAGGCATGGCCATCCCACGCACGGAGGGTGATGGTGGAAGGGGCCAACTCAGGGGATCCGAGTTGTTTCCAAACTGAAGCGGACATTACACAGGTAGATTCCCCCTCATCAATAATACATCGAGCGACGTTGGCATTTTGGATTTTGACTGGGATTTGCAAGCAACTGAAGGAGGAAGAGGGGGATGGTCTGACTGACAGGCGTCGAAAACAATCAATAGGTCATCAGTAGGATCTACAGCACCCACGGAAGATAGTAGAGCTTTCTTTTGAGAAGGACACGACTGGAGGAGTTCCAGTGTTGAAATGGCAGCTGGGGATTGCGCCAGATCATCTACTATGCTGTAGGAATGGGCAGCCCGACCAGAGGCAGCATTTCGGCATAATGGACCCTTAGGAATTTTGGTGTGAACCTCAACTTTGGGTGGAGGGATTTGTAAGGGACCATTGGGTGTCGATAGAGGCTCTGTAGAAGTTGATGAGGGGGACTCGGAGATAGACGGTATGGGAGGCGGGGAGTATTGACAAGACCGAGTTTGAAGGTTAAGGTCAACAGTGAGAGGTTGGTCAGAGGACATCATAAGAATCTGGTAATCAGAAGAACCAGAAGGAGAAGGTTGAGTGGATGCGGGGGCATGAGTAGCCACAAATCCTTGTTGAGGGAAAGGATCGGTAAACACAGCGGGCTGAGAGTTAGAAGTAATGGGGGGGACAGGGGGAGAGGAGTGTTGTCCCCGAATGGTGGCCTGAGACTCCCACATCTGTCGCATCTGTGGTAAGAGGGGACAGTCGTGGGTGTAGTGACCGAAAACACCGCAACATGAACAGGGCTTATTTGTGCGAAGCGGCCTGTCCTACTTGGGTTGGGAGCCCTGGGGCTGGGTAGCAGTGTTCGGGTCAATGCTAGAAGGATTGGGTCCACGGTTACCAGAGGCGGATGGATTTCCTCTCCTCCACCGTTGAGAAGGAGGAGGAGTAGTCGCACCGTGTTGCGCAAATACGTGCCCTGGAGGGGGTAGTAAGTGTGGCTGTAGGGGTGGAGAAGGAAAGGGAGCGGGAGGGCCAAATGCTGGAGTAGCTGGGACACCAGGCTGTGGATAAGGGTAAGGGTGAGGATGGGAAGCATTGAGGTAAGCAGGAGAGTGGGAAAAAGGAGGAGGCATGCCAAAGCCTGGATACATGTGACCTGGATGGGGAAAGGTGCTGGAGGTGCTGGCCCCGCTGGGAGGAAAACCATAGGGTAGAAGAGGTGGAGCAGAGGTATAAGACATGGCTCCGATGATATCATCGGCAGAGTGAGAGGTCGTGGAGGTGTTAGTGCCCCTGGGCCTGGGGAGATCAGGAAGGACAGTATAAACATAACGAGACTGGGCATAGATAAGGTCATATTTTAAGGCGATTTTAAGGGCGGCTTCTTCGGTTTGGGGGAAATGGGAGGCGACATCTTTGCCAATGGGAGGTAAGAGAGAGCAAAGGAACCAATCCATGTAAACTCGATCTTCAAAGGGGGGAGCACGGCATAAGCTTCGTCGTCGTCGCCACTCCTAGACATGAGCGGAGAGACGCGTTGAAGAGGATTGATGAAAGGAGGTCAATAGTTCAGTGCCAGTGTCGTATCGGAGAGGGAGCTGGAAATAAGACAAAAAGGCTTGGGCAATGGTTACAAAAGTGGTATGGGAAGAGGTGGCTTGATCAACATACCATTTGGACGCTTCGCCAGTAAGGGTGCGTTGGAATAAACGAAGACAAATGGAGTCATCAGTGATGGAATTAGAGGAGCACCACATGTGGAAAGATTGGATATGATTGGAGGGATCTTCACTAGCAAGGCCTTCGAACTTGGGAATGTCGGAGGGGAGCTTGGTTGGCGTAGCAGGCCAACTGACATCGTGGCGGATAGGATTATTGATAAGCTGATTGAAATCGGGGAGACTGAGGCCGGCCATATACGAAAGTAATGGGGCAGTCGAGGTAGGTCCCGTAGTGGTTCCACTGGAAGCGGACCCAACAGTAGAACTGGGGTTAGGGCTAGGTCCAGAACTAGACATGGTGGAGGTAAAGGGGGGAGAACCAGAAGGACGGGGAGAACCCGAACAATCAGAGGAAGAGTCGAAGTGCAGACTTGGGGGAGGACTTATGCGATGATGATGAGAAGGAGGAAGTCGACCAACCGGAAACTGAGGGTGAAGGCAAAGAAGTCACCGGGATAAATGCCTTGGAGGTGCAATGATGACAGGAAGAAGAAAGACCGACAAGGGCAGCAAGGTGCAAAAGCAAGACGTGACAAGGGCAAGGAGGTGCAGTGTCAATTAATTTTAGAGTCTTTTCTAGGTGGTGTTAACCAGGCTCTTCTTCACTTAGGGTCAGTGTGTGGAATGCATTAATTTTAATTGATTAAACCCAGACGTTTTGAGAGTAAAAGAAAAAGTGTGTTGTGTAATGGAAAAGAAATCTGTAGTAAATAAGACTGAAAGAACAGAAAATTAGCAACTAAAAAGGTAGCAATCGAACCCAAGAAGGTGGGTCTCTCAAAACTAGTCTAGAAGGGGCAGAGCATGCTAACAAGAGATCAATAGATCTAAGGTCTGGAGGGACTGGGATCTAATGGAGAAATCTGCTAGAAAGTGGTGCAAAAAGCAGCAAAGAGGCAGGGGAAAGGTTGCTACTAGAAAATAGGAGATCAGCTAAAAATAAGGGGGGTCAAAGAGGTGACCCTAGAGATGAACCCAAACAAAGCGAAAGGCAGTGTATAGAAAGGGAAGAAAATCTGACCTATAAGGATCTGAATAGGAGGTATCATATCTGAAATAAGGCTGAAACTTCTGGAAATTCAGACGTCTGAAAACAGCAACAAACTCTCCCACAAAAAGTGGAGGGAACTAAAGCCCTAAGGGGCAAGATTCCTACGTAGGTGAGTGAAATAGATCAGCAACAGGTCTGAACAGGTGGAGACAGAGGCTGGAAAACCCTGACAGAAGCTTCAGTGCAACCCAGAAAAAGTGCTGGCAGATTGCAGAAAAAAATTGCAGGTCGCAGGTTTGGGCCTGTTTTCAGGCCAGGTTGCAGATTTAGGGCAGAAAAGTGTGACCTCAAGGCCAGGTCACACTTTTTGGGCTGATAAGTGTGACCTGCAGATCCGAGTCTGGCGGTGGTAGATTTCAGAAATTTTTGTCGTCTCAGCAGCGGCTGATGTCGGTCACATGCGAAAAAAGTGCAGAAACACACGGAAGTTAGAAATTTGAATGTTTGAGGGTTTTAGAGGGGAAAAATAGCATAAAAATGGGAAAAATAGGAAAAATAAAAAATGGAAGAGAAACCCTAGGGTCTGAAACAGCTGGATATGCAGGAAGATAGAAAATGACAGTGGTCGTAAAAGAAAACCTGTGTGGAGTCGCCAATTGTTAGTATGATTCTTTCATCGTAAAATATCACTTTAGCTATGCATATCAAGTAGCCCTAACATCAAGTATGGATGCAAAATATCTTCAAGTTTGCTGCATAAAATTAGATCTAAGCATAAAATATATTAAGCAGATAATATATAAAATGGCTCCATGCATCCAATGAACAAGACAAGAACAATGTATAAAAAGAATATTATATTATATTAAAGAATGGGGCACCTAAGAGGAAAACAAGAAAGGTGTTTTCCAGTTCTCCTTAGTGGGATGGGTTCTTGGAAGTCCTCAGTGTTTCAGATCTAAAATTCCTCTATTTGGTTAATGTGGAAAAACCCTAACAAACATGGAACTCAATGGGAGTTCAAAATGCAAACAAATGGAAATGGTTACCAAGAGTAGATCTAGTGTGATCTAATGCAATGGAGATGACTAATGAATGGGGAAAGCCCTTCTATTTATAACAAAATATTGGGGTGTTCTAGAACTTGGTGCATGAATAAAATATTATTAATCACATTCTAGAATCACCCTTTAGGAATATTTTATTATATTTGTTGGAAAGAAAAGGGTTTTTGACTTGGGTCAATTCCTTTATTTATAAATAACAAATAAATAAATGATTTATTTATTATTTAAGGGAGATGAGGGGAATATAATTAAATAAATAATGGTTTATTTAATTATAAAAAATCATTTAGTCAAATTTAACTAGGAATAGTATTTAAATAGTGATTTAAATAACTTATTCTTAGGAAATAATTAAATAAATAATGATTTATTTAATTGATTACCTTGTTTTGGGTTAAATATGACCAAGAAATGTAAACAAATGTGGTGAAAGTGATTTTACTTGGGGTAAAATTGGTCTTACATGGTGTACTTGGGTTCATCTAACGATAATGGGTTAGATGACAAAAAATGGTGTAACATCTGTTTCCAGTTTAAAAAGCCCCTCTGTTTGTGAAGAGAATGCTTCAAAAGGCCTCCATTTCCCCTTATTTTCACTCCCACTGAGTCTCTATTTTCATCACTTTTTCCCCTTTCAAATTTCCACCAAAATCCCTTATTAACCCTCTAAATCATCCCAAATCCCCTTTAAACCTTACAAATACCCTTTGTTTGGCTTAAAACCCCCTTATTCCCTCTACCGAAACCCATTTAAAGCCTTAAAAATCCTTTTTTTGGCTTAAAAAACACCCCATTTGCATATTAGGCTTAAGCCCCTTTTGGCGAGCCCCTTAACCACTTCCCCACCATGTGACCCGTGCCCATAACCAAGCACTACAGCCCTGGGCGCTAATCACAATTGAGACTTTCATCGCGAGCCATTTCCTTTGTTGAATTAAAAAGTTCCAATGCGAGGTTTTTTGTTCTAACAGACGCCCATTGCGATCTCGACCGTTGATCTTTTAAGATCTAACGGTCAACATTTGTACCACAACATGCCCCATCGCTCTTCTATATTTACCCCTCTGATCACTTGTGGACCGTTAATCTGTTTCAAGATCCAACGGCTATCGCGTAATCGCATCACCGCCAATCGCACCAATCTCGTGTTACCAACCCCTCTCGATTGGCGAGCCCCAATTGAATCCTAGTCGTTCATCCATTCAGATCCAATGATCTAGATTTCTCCTCACTCCGCCCTTATGTCCCCGATTGGGTACCCCCGATCCAATCCCAACCATTGATCTTCCTCTGATCCGACGGTCCGCGATCAATCGCTACATAAACCCATCAGAGTTTTGGCCCGCGCCTCCTCCGATCGCGATTGAATCTTAGCCGTCCGTCCCATTCGATCCAACCACCAGGATTACTCCCATCCATTAACCTGCCCCTCTGCCTTCACTTCCCTACTTTCGATCTCAGCCGTTCATTTTTATGATCAGACGGCCCAGATCAAACCCACCTTTGACTTTCCACTACCTAACTGCCAGTGCACTTTCCCTCATCGTCCTCCATCCTTCGTCGTCTAATCTTTTTGCTCCATATCCGATGGTCCACATGCATATCGTGTTTTTTCTCCATTCGGGCTTTAACGTTTCTAAATCACACGATGAAGGCAGTTTTATTTTGCCATGTGTCTTGCAGCGACGTATATCTTATTTTTTGGGAAAAAGTTTAAAACCGCCCAGAAGCCACACGACACAGGTGGTTTTCCTTTTGAAACCACCTTTCCTTCCCACTGCTCCCACATCCTCCATGATCAATCTCAGCCGTCCATCTGATCAGATCAACAACCCATATCGCATCGCGCATTTCATCCATATTTTTTCATCGGAACCTCTTTTAACTTCATCACTTAACTTCTGCCGTTGATCCCCTCCTGAGATCCAACGGTCCGAAACTAATCGCCCTCCGCCCGCCGGGTCCCACCACTTAATATCCTCCAATTTCATATGTTTTACCTATTTTCCTTTATATTTTGTCCAAAGGTTAAAATTTTATGTTTAACACTAAGCCTTATGTCTCCCGTCTAGCCCGCCTCTCCGGTAAATCCTGATCGTTCATCCTCATTGCCTTATCTGATCGGACGGCCCACGACTCTCTCTGCACCAAAAATATGGCAGCTCATTCTTCCACCATTTTTCAGAGATTTCCATCGGATTTTCACCTACCTTCACCTTTTCGCCACCATTCCACAAGCCTCCACAGTATTTCTCCGCCACCTCCCTGGATATTGTAACAATTTTTTGCATTGTGCAGGGTTTACAGAGTGGTAATTTTACTTTGTCTCCACAGTCACAGTTACTATGACTTAGAATGCAAAGAAACCATTGTAGCAGCAATAGAGAGTATCAACAGTGAAAAATTAATGGATTTAAGCCTGCTATTGAACACTTAATAATGATCATCCCATGTTTAAAGGACAGAGACACTGTTAGAGACCATGAAGACAATTAAGAGGCTTGATAAGGCCTAAAGCACACATGAAACAAGCCATATCTGTGTAATGTCAGTAGAACATATTCTCTCAAAAAATACATCTTCCAATAGAATTCTCCATGCCTCATCGAGCTCTTAAAATCCATTTCACTGACAGAAACTTCTTGAAGACTGTCAGAACCACAGTTATGGAAGTGTGGAGACCCACGAACTTTCTATCCATGTCATTTATTCCAGAAGGAAACACAGAGTACCAGACAGCCAGAAAGGACTTCAAAGAAACATATGAGGTCAAATATCGACCTGATAAAGACTTAGAACCATACTACAGAGTACACACAACAAATGCAGAGCCATTAAGTAGAGTGGGCATGGAAAATTCCTCCATTCTGTCTTAATGAGTCAATTTAATTCACATCTATTCCTGTTATCTCATTCTCCTATAAGAACCCTTGAAGAACATATTGAAAAGGTTGTTGTTGTTGTTGTTGTAGTTAGAGTGATTCATTTTGACTGTTAGAAACGTTTTGGAGGAAAGTAAATGAGTAGTTTGTAATTTAGTAGGCTGGGAGGAGAATTTTGGACTATAATCAGCCATTGAGCTCAGTGTATGTGACTGGTTTTGCACATCAATTAATCAAGAAAATTTCACAGGATCCCGGTCTATATTACAGGTGATGTTTCCTGTCTTATTTCATTTTATTCATGCTGTCCATTTATTCTCTAATAAGAATCAGTAAATCAGGCTTAAGATATACCCCTGCATGGTACCTTAATGCCCACTACTCTTCTTATCGTTGATGCTTTCTGCTGATAGTGAATCTAAGAGAAAATTCATGAAATTTAACCAGTTAAAGATGTTGGTCCTGCCCATGCTTACTGATGTGTGAATTCAGGGTTTGTTTCTTAGATGTTTTGGTTGGGTTTAAGCTGGAAGAATTGGGATACTGGGGATTTAGTGTAAGCCCTATCCACTGGGGTCCTTTTCCAACAGATTGGCCTTTCTAAGATCCCTTGAGCTGGTGTCAAAGCATTGAAGGTAAAAGCCCTTCTCTAATATTAGGCCTAGTTCTGTGTTAAATCTTATCTCTGTTTTTCTCTTGGAATATGCTGAAGTAAGCCTGGAGTTAAATGACCTCTGACCTAATCTTAAGCTGCCCTTTGTATCTTCATTGAGAGTTTCCTTTGATTATGTCAAATCATGTCTGGATTTAAATGATATATGAACTGATCTCCATACTGAAATTGGGTTTCTTTCCTTCTTTCACCTTCATTCCTTATTGTCCCATTCCACCATATATCTAAAATATCCTTTAGTATAGATGAATTTCCCTATGGAAAGCCTTGATTAGTTTTTATGCAAGTAATCCCCTTTCATGACTCCATAGCCCAATGGATGGCACACTCCTAACCTATCTTCTTTTGCCGAAACATCCTACTTCTTTGCTCCTTTCATTCCATAACCTTCTGAATTTATGATCTCTGACCAACCCAACAACCAACCAAATCATTTAACCCCCCCCCCCCCTTTTTGCTTCATAAATAGCCTAATACCTCATTTTTAGCTTCAAAGATATATCATTCTTCGTTCTTTATGGAGAGATCCCTCTCCGGATCCAGGAGGGCTAGATCCTAGGATCCCAAAGTGGTTATGATGTTGTCCAGTATTTTTGTCTTTCCAATCTGACCAAAACACTGGAACCCCAACATAATGGTGACTCCACTGGGGAACAACTCATACCAATGCTTTTATATTGGTATTCAATTGCTGATGGTGGATAGTAGCCTGCTTCAAACAGTCAATTCATCCACCTAGCGACTCCACACTCCATAACTCCTGACAGACCAAATGACTCCACTGGTAGAAGACCCTGAACTAGTTGAGAAGATACCGTGACCTCTTCTTATAGACATGGATCCAAACATGGACAGATAAGAAAAGCTAGATGCTTTGGCAGATGGATTAACAAGAATAGTAAACAGGTTTGGTGAAGTGGTGATGAATATGTATGAGGCAAATTTAAATGCAAATGATGATTATTTATAACAGCCCATGCTTCTTTCAGAGAAAGAACAAATTCAAGACCCAGACAATGAGCAAGACATGTATGATGCTCAAGAGTCTATAGAAGATGAAGAGGAAAGTAATCAGGAACTTCCTGATTTCCTACCTATGTCTTGTACTATGCTGAGTAGAGAATATCAAGACCTAATAGTGAAGGCTAATAGGGAACATTGCTTTGAGGATACAAGAAACCACATAGAAGATGCAGAATCTCATGTGGAAGGAGAAAGAGATCATGAAACATCAAGAAATCCTCAGAGTTTCCCTACTAGCACCAGTGAATATTCCATAGAAGAGGCTGAAGAAGACATCTAGCCTCTAGATCAGCTAGTACAAGAAACAGAGGTCTGTTTTCCTTCTGTCTATGTTAAAAGAGAGATCTCTCCATTGAAAGAAGAAGAGATGGACCAAATATTAAACATGATGTCCACCTCTAAAATATTTTATAGAACAGACACTCTTACTCATTTGTCTAATGAGTTTGATCATGTAGATCTAGAAAACTCCTCTGCAGATCTAAACAAAGAAGGACTAGCTGAGAATCTGATAGGTTTGATTGGTGACATTGCTTACGATTATGATTTTCCTAGTTATAATCTATTTAATGATGATTGTTTCCGAAGGGAAGATGAGCTTGCAGGACCATAATTAGTAGATTCATGGGAGGAAGATTAGGACCAGAAACCTCAGAGAAGCAATGAACCAAGTTGACCTACCTATGACACTGATGAAGAAAGTTATGAAAGCCTAGTAATAGATGAGGATTCATTGAATTTTCACTCTGTTACACCTTAGATCATCAGTCATAGCTTCCATGTGATTGGAAGTCAGCAGTCCTCCATCTCAGAGGATGAGGAGGAAAATAAGGAAGAAATTGTTGAGTAGGTCAAAACTAAGGGGCCTTCTCTTGAAAAAAAGGAATCAAAGGAACATACCCCGTCTCAAGAATACATGGATATTTTCATAGAGCTCAACCCACCAGAGCAGAATATATCAGAGCTCCAAGAGGACACAGTTGCCATATATGATGAGTCCTCCAGTTCAGAAAATGAAGAAGATGAAGGAGATTCTCTTTCTCAAGAGAGTCTTGTTCTTGGTCTAGTGGAAGAAGAAGAAATCCTGGTTGAAGCTTGCTTGCCAAATATTCACAACCAGGTATCATTTCATGATCCTTATGTTCATTTCCTGCAAACATTTGACGAAGGATGAAAGGTATTTTTGAGCAGCATGTTGCGAACAGGAAGTAAATTTTTAAAAGCTGCTGCTAAGAAACAAAGAGAATGGGAGTGGCCCTACCTATCTAGCATGCTCAAAGAATTGAGCAGGAAAGACCAGTCCTGGGATCATTTGATGGACTTGATGCATTGGAAGAGAATGTTTGTAAGCTACACTTGTAAATATTCCAAGTTAGAGTAGGGTAGGTAGGAAAGCTCAATAAAGCTCAGTCCATGAGCATTTAGTCAGTGTTTTTAATTTCTGCAAAGTTTCAGTCCATGAGAAATTTTTTCTTTATGCCATGGCCCACATCAAGCCAGACAATCTAATCCTGGCTTGATTTTTTTTCAATTTCTGTCTTAGAATGTAGAGAAGAAATCTGCTAGATAGTTTAATCCTAGCAGATATAGTTTAGGTAGAGAAGCTATGAGGCCAACTGTATAATCTGGTCTCATGGAGTAATAAGGGTAGCAGTAGAATAGGTTTATTTTTCCTCTTTGTAACAATTGATGATGTAAAGGGTCTACAATTGCAAATGCACCCAAAAGAAAAAATGTTAGGACAATAGTATGGGTAGGTAGTTGTTTGGGAGAATGTTTTCTGCTGATATGATGTCTTCATGATTGTGGCAGCTGATCCAAGAAAATAAAATATGTGTCAAGTGCCAGGCATCTGGCCTACTCCAAAGATCATTTTCTGAATTCTTGACACCTTCAAGAAGATGCCATCCCCATGTGGAGCCACTGTTAGCCACCTATGAAATTTTTGACAAGCAAATAGGTGGCTAAAATGTTTTTTGAGCCTTCAAGAAATACATTTCCTCTGAAAACATATCATTCTTGAAGCCTCCTTGTGTCCTTTTCCCTTTGTAAAATCTTCACTGTTGTTTCCAGTTTAAAAAACCCCTCTGTTTGTGAAGAGAATGCTTCAAAAGGCCTCCATTTCCCCTTATTTTCACTCCCACTGAGCCTCTATTTTCATCACTTTTTCCCCTTTCAAATTTCCACCAAAATCCCTTATTACCCCTCTAAATCATCCCAAATCCCCTTTAAACCTTACAAATACCCTTTTTATGGCTTAAAACCCTCTTATTCCCTCTACTAAAACCCATTTAAAGCCTTAAAAATCCTCTTTTTGGCTTAAAAAACACCCCATTTACATATGAGTCTTAAGCCCCTTTCGTCCAGCCCCTTAACCACTTCCCCACCACGTGACCCGCGCCCAAAACCAAGTGCTACAGCCCTGGGCGCTAATCGCAATCGGGACTTTCATCGCGATCCATTTCCTTTGTTGACTTAAAAAGTTCCGATGCGAGGTTTCTTGTTCTAACAAACCCCTGCTACGATCTCGACCGTTGATATTTTAAGATCTAACGGTCAGCATTTGTAACCCAGCGCACCCCATTGCTCTTCTATATTTACCCCTCTGATCTCCTGTGGACCGTTGATCTGTTTCCAGATCCAACGGCTATCGCGTAATCACATCGCCGCCAATCGCATAAATCTCGTGCTAACAACCCCTCCCGATTGGCGAGCCCTAATTGAATCCTAGCCATTCATCCATTCGGATCCAATGATCCAAATTTCTCCTCACTCTGCCCCTATGTCCCCGATTGGCTACCCCCGATCCATTCGTGACCGTCGATCTTCCACTGATCCGACAGTCCACGATCAATCGCTACATAAACCCATCGGAGTTTTGGCCCCTCCCTCCTTCGATCGTGATTGAATTTCAGCAGTCCATCCCATTCGATCCGACGACCAGGATTACTCCCTCCCATTAACCTGCCCCTCTACCTTCGCATCCCCACTTTCGATCTCAGCCATTCATTTCGCTGGTTGGACGGCTCAGATCAAACCTGCCTTTGACTTTCCACTACCTAACCACTAGTGCACTTTCCCTCATTGCGCTCCATCCTCCGCCGTCCGATCTCTTCGGTCCATATCCGACGGTCCACATGCATATCAAGTTTTCTCTCCATCCAGGCTTTAACGTTTCTAAATCACACGATGAAGGCAGTTTTATTTTTCCACGTGTCTTGCAGCAATGTATATCACGTTTTTTGGGCAAAATTTTAAAACCGCCTAGAAGCCACGTGACACAGGTGGTTTTCCTCTTGAAACCACTTTTCCTTCCCGCTGCTCCCGCATCCTCCATGATCAATCTCGGCCGTCCATCTGATCAAATCAATGGCCCATATCGCATTGCGCATTTTATCCATATTTTTTCATTGGAGCCTCTTTTAACTTCATCACTTGACCTCCGTTGTTGATCTCCTCCTGAGATCCAACGATCCAAAACTAATCACCCTCCACCCGTTGGGTCCCACCACTTAATCTCCTCCAATTTCGTTTGTTTCACCTATTTTCCTTTATATTTCGTTCAAAGGTTAAACTTTTATGTTTAACACTAAGCCCTATGTCTCCCGTCTAACCTGCCTCTCCGGTAAACCCTGACCGTTCATCCTCATTGCCTTATCTGATCAGACGGCCCACAACTCTCTCTGCACCAAAACTCCGGCAGCTCTTTCTTCCACCGTTTTGCAGAGATTTCCATTGGATTTTCACCTGCCTTCACCTTTCCGCCACCATTCCACAAGCCTCCACAGCATTTCTCCACCACCTCCCTAGATTTTGTAACGATTTTTTGCATTGTGCAAGGTTTACAGAGTGGTAATTTTACTCTGTCTCCATAGTCACAGTTACTATGACTTAAAATGCAGAGAAACCATTGTAGCAGCGGCAGAGAGTATCACCAGTGAAAAATCAAGGGATTTAAGCCTGTTATTGAACATTTAATGATGATCATCCCACGTTTAAAGGACAGAGACACTGTTAGAGACCGTGAAGACAATTAAGGGGCCTGATAAGGCCTAAAGCGCACATGAAACAAGCCATATCTGTGTAATGTCAGCAGAACATATTCTCTCAGAAAGTACATCTTCCGATAGAAGTCTCCATGCCTCCTCGAGCTCTTAAAATTCATTTCACTGATAGAAGATTCTTGAAGACTGTCAGGACCACAGTTATGGAAGTGTGGAGACCCACGGACTTTCTATCCATGTCATTTATTCCAGAAGGCAACACAGAGTACCAGACAGCCAGAAAGGACTTCAAAGAAACATCCGAGGTGAAATATCGACCTGACAAAGACTTCGCACTAGACTACAGAGTACACACAACAAATGCAGAACCATTAAGCAGAGCGGGCATGGACACTTCCTCCATTCTGTCTTAATGAGTCATTTTAATTCCCATCTACTCCTGCTATCTCATTCTCATATAAGAACCCATGAAGAGCATATTGAAAAGGTTGTTGTTGTTGTTGTTGTTAGAGGGATTCATTTTGACTGTTAGAACATTCTTGGAGGAAAGTAGCTGAGTAGTTTGTAATTTAGTAGGTTGGGAGGAGAAGTTTGGACTGTAATCAGGCATTAAGCTTAGTGTATGTGACTGGTTTTTCACATCAATTAATCAAGAAAATTTCACAGGATCCTTGTCTATATTACGGGTCATGTTTCCTTTATTATTTCATTTTATTCATGCTGTCCATTTATTCTCTAATAAGAATCAGTAAATCAAGCTTAATATATACCCCTGCATGGTACCTTAATGCCCACTGTTCTTCTTATCCCTTATGTTTTCTGCTGATAGTGAATCTAAGAGCAAATTCATGCAGTTTAACCAGTGAAAGATGCTGGTCCAGCCCATGCTTACTGATGTGTGAATTCAGGGTTTGTTTCTTAGATGTTCTGGTTGGGTTTAAGCTGGAAGAATTGGGATACCGGGGATTTAGTGTAAGCCCTGTCCACTGGGGTCCTTTTCCAACATATTGGCCTTTATAGGATCCCTTGAGCTGGTGTCAAAGAATTGAAGGTTAAAATCCCTTCTCTGATCTTAGGCCTAGTTCTGTGTTGAATCTTATCTCTGTTTTTCTCTTGGAATATGCTGAAGCAGGCCTAGAGTTAAATGACCTCTGACCTGATCTTACGCTGCCCTTTGTATCTTCATTGAGAGTTGCCTTTGAGTATGTCAAAGTATGTCTGGATTTAAATGATATATGAACTAATCTCCAGAGTGAAATTGGGTTTCTTTCCTTCTTTCACCTTCATTCCTTATTGTCCCATTCCACCATATATCTAAAATATCCTTTAGTATAGATGACTTGCCCTATGGAAATACTTGCTTAGTTGTTATGCAAGTAATCCCCTTTCATGACTCCATAGCCCAATGGATGGCACATTCCTAACCTATCTTCTTTTGCCGAAACATCCTACTTCTTTGCTCCTTTCATTCCATAACCTTCTCAGTTTATGATCTCTGACCAATCCAAAAACCAACCAAATCATTTAAACCCCCCCGCCCCCCCTTTGTGCTTCATAACTAGCCTAATACCTCATTTTGAGCTTCAAATATATATCATTCTTTGTTCTTTATGGAGAGATCCCTCTCCGGATCCAGGAGGGCTAGATCCTAGGATCCAAAAGTGGTTATGATGTTGTCCAGTCTTTTGGTCTTGCCAGTCTGGCCAAAACACTGGAACCCCAATAACCTTCACGCATGAATGGAAGGAGTGGTTGGAAAGTTTAGCAGAATTCCAAACTTGTTGGAAGGATGATCAGGTCACGCAGTGGACCCCTGAACTGATTCGACAGCTGGAGAAGACTAATAAAAAAATCACCCAAACTGTAGATCACTGGGTTGATAGAAATTTGGGTGGATTTGTAACTGAGTTTGCAGTTGATCAATTTGTATACTATTGTGAAGCGGAGAGAAGGTTTTTCAAAGGATTTAGGGGTAAGTTTCTACAAACATCTCCATTGCTGATTAAATGATATTGTGTGAAAAGGGTGTCCTTTGCAGCGACACCGAGTGAATGACCTCCAATCAAAGTGGAAGCACAATGCGGAGTGGTAAATACTATCGGGTTAATCATTAAGGGGACAAATCAATATACAGTCCTCTAAGGGACCCGCATGACCTAGACAAGAGTGGGACTCCGCACGCAGAAACCAGTCCCCCAACTACCCGACCATCAAACTTGCACAAGGGTAAGAACCCTCCTACCCCACCTCCACCACCACCTATAGATGATATGGCTGTGCACATGAATTTATCCACCTTTAAGGGTGTGGGGGAAGAGGATGTGGATTGGTTCTGGTTCGTAGCAGATTCGGTATGGACCGCACATAATATTAATAAATGATGTCGTGAAAAGAGCACAAATCTCAATAGCCTTTGAGGGACGGGCACTGGATTGGTTCATGGGATACATTTCTTAGCATGCAAATCCTACAATCCAAGAGATCAAGGATGCCCTGAAGCAACAGTTGCAAAAAACTAAGTCCTATTCTCAATGCGTAGTGGAGTTGAAAGATATTAAGCAAGGACCTACGGATTTAGTTTTGGAAGCTGACCAGTGGTTGAAGAAGGGCATCAGTGACTGAGGATTTGTTTATGAGGATACAAAACATAAGGAATGCTTCATCTCCATGTTTTTACCACATCTGCGTGGACCTATGGGTCAGTAGAAGATTGATTCACAAGAAGAAGCCTTGGAAATTTCCATGAAGCTAGAAGCTACACCAAGGGATGATGCCCAATTTGGGGCACTACAGATCCAGAGTCAACTAGAGGCGATGCACTTTGAAATTTAGAATTTGCGAAAGGAGCAGGGTAAAGAAGATAGCGCAGACGTTTGGTACATACACTACAGGGTATCAGGCCACACCAAGGATCAGTGTCCTTTGTTGTCAGATTATATGCAGGCTGGGGGACCAAATCCATTATGCCCGAGAGACATTGCTAGACCAAGTACCGCCACACTTTGGTGAACTGATTTTCAGGTAGCAGGAAGGCATGATATCGATCACTGTCCATGATTATGTGCATATGTCCCAGAGCTAAAGCAACAGTGGTGCAGATTTTGCTTGTCGGTGGGTCACAATGAGCACAACTACTGAACATATTACCTATTGATAGATAGAGGGAATCTATATAGGGTGCAGGCTGACCCTTCATCACCATAATCTCCCTCTGGACGAGGAGGCTCCCCTGCGAGAGGCCGAGGGGGGGGGGGAGGCGGAGGCACAGGTCGAGGAAGAGGACAACTAATTTTCTACAACTGTGGAGACACTGGACATTATGCTAAAGACTGACCAAACCCTGTGCACCAATCCTACAGGTATTGTAGATAGTTCAATCATGTGATTGAATATTTTCCTGTGCTGATAGCCAAAATGCAGGAAAAGCAGCAGATGCCAACGAAAAATGTACAACAGGTTAAGGTTGAACCGCATGATGATGGGCCCAAGGTCAATGTAATTACGCGTAGTAGCATCACCATTGGAGGAGATGAGGAAAAATCTATGGCTGAACCTCTAATCAGGAAGGCCTTTGAAAAAAAGGAAAACCTGGACCTGTAGAAAGCGAAAGAAACCTTCATCGAAGCCAGGCAATATTTTTCTCTGGACAAAGCATCCACTTCAAAGACTTCTGTGGATCTGAAGGCCGATGAAGCAGTTAAGCCATTCCTTCAAGATTGTATGAAGTTAATACGGAATTAGAAGGCAGTGGAGAACCTCCAAGTATTAATAGACATCTGTGCAAAAAGGCAAGCCCCCAAATGGAAGTTAAGGCTGTGAATAAGATTTATAAAAACAAGGAAAGGACTGGTCAGGAGATGCATATGACTGCGCAGATTGGAGAATATGATATGGACCAAGCTATCCTAGATCTGGGATCTGATGCCAATGTTCTGCCCAAACAAACCTGGCAAAGGATGGGAGAACCCAAACTGGGGTGGTCCATCTTTCAATTACGTATGGCTAACCAACAGAAGATCATTCCCTTAGGCAGGTTGTCGAAGGTTGTGGTAGACATTTTGGGAGTTAAATTCTATAGAGATTTCAAAGTAATCCAGATTGTTGATGATTCATACCCTTATCCTGTGCTCTTAGGACTGGATTGGGCTATTGAAATGGGAGGTATCATCAATATGAAAAGGTGGAGCATGGTATTTGAGAATGATAGTATGCGGGTAATAGTCCCCCTAGATCCAGCGAAAGGTGAACGATACACAGAGCCGGTACATGAAGAGGAGGAGGTTGACCATATTTACAAGATGACTACCCGAGATGATGACTATATTGACTCTATGGTTGACGGCATGTTATGTTGGGAGAAAGACAGCTCATGTCTCTCATACTCGGATAGAAAAATATGAAATTGGAAGAATTGGTTTCATGACGTATTTGTGTTGTGGCGCCTCAAGATCACGAAGATCTTTCGATGCATCTCCTCAGAGGTAAGAGAACTGCCTTATTTTGATGGTTCTAGTAGTGTTAAGGGATTTATTAAAGCATTAGAAGCAGATGTTCCTTAGGAACAAAGATTTTGATCACTTGACTTGGCTACGCACGCAACCCCTGCGCGGTGGTGGGAAACCCACAAAGGGGCTTTTCAGGACTGGGAGGAATGCCGAAAAGTGATGATTCTTGTTGAAAATGCAACAAGATGATGGAGCTTAGTGAAAAGAAGTCGCATTCACTAAGTGGGCCCGTAGGCTATTTTTGGCGCAAAGTCTATTTTTAGACTATGTCTATTTTTAGACATATAGATCATGGTCTATGAGTTGCAAGATGATATTTATGGATGATTGGTCAAGTTGGTAAAAATATATGGACCTCTATTTTTAGACATTGGGCAGAATCTATTTTTAGACTGCCAGTCTAAAAATAGATCAGTCGAATATTATTAGCCCTTAATAATATTTGGACTATAAACATTATCTTATCCTCTCGGAGCACTTCAGTTTGATGCCTGGATGTGGCACAGGAGCTGACAGAAGGAATTACACTATTACTTGGGTTTAGTTGAGCTATTGCATGGTTGACTTCAATTGGAACTCATGTGGCAGAGTTTGGTGGAGTTGATGAGACAGTTGTTGGGGTTGTGTTTGGTTTAACTTAGTTGAACTAGTTGTATTTAGTCTAAATGATAAATACACTAGTGATGAGTGGTGTGAATTAATTAATAATTAATTCACTAATTATTAACTCATAAATAAACTAAATAATACATCAGTTAACTCAAGTGCATGGACAGTTCAGTGGAGACCAGTGGAAGAGGTGGGTGAAAGGGTGAGTCTACTATCAGTTGTGACTATACCGTGCATGAGATTTGCACACACATTGATTGAGATTTCCAATGAGGATTGCGCAGTACAAGCCAAGGGGATTCAAACTTGGATCTCATCATTATTCATCTTGGATTGCGTGTAGTGAGAGGCAGGCAGACAGGGAAGAGATTTGAACTTGTGACTTGTTCATTCGAGCTAGTTTGTGTGTTAGCATGTGATATAGTGCCGAGAGCTTGTGGAGGAGCTTTGTGCTATGTATTGTTACATGTTCTCTATCATTATAATATACGTATAGTTGGGGGTTTTTAAATGTAGCTTTCCCAATACATACCGTGTTAATGGTGTGCTTGATTATGTTTTAATGTGTGCATGCGACTGCTTCTATTTCCACAAATTGATGATCAATTGTAGAAGAGGTTATGTATTATGCATGAAGCTTAAATAGTGTGTAATCAGGATAATATCGGTGAATAATTTAGCTATTATTCAAATTTATACATGGTATCAGAGCAAAATTTATCATCGGATCTATTACAGTGATTACATTTTATTTCGGTAGACAGAGTCTATAAGCGGGCCAGGTAGCCTCTGGATCCATCCTTTCTTTGAAAGGTGATATATCCAGTAAATTCCCCTACAGTCAATCTCTGTGCTAGAAATACTTTGTTCTCACAGATCAGAAGCGGTTGAGTTTTAAGCTAGTGGAATTCAAATTTGCAGCAGTGTTTTCTTAGTGTCGAAGTCAAAATGTCTTTCAACGGATTACGATTGGAGTATGCCCTTGAGGGCAGCTCGAATTATGTTGCATGGAAGGACAGGATGGAGGCGGTGTTAGATGACAATGGGCTGAAGGATTTCATAGATGCTGAAGTCCCAAAGCCTACTGATGCTGCTCAAGTTGAGGCTTGGCAAAAGAAGACAGCAAAATGTCAAAGGATTCTGTTGGAGCGCGTGAAGGATCACATTATATCCAGCCTGCATGGAAAAGCTTCTCCATACTTGATGTGGAAAGCGTTGACATATTTATTCCAAAGAAATAGTGACCAGAGGAATTTGGTGCTCAAGGATAAACTCATAAACATAAAGATGGAGAAAGGCGACAGTATACCCAAGTACCTCACGAAGTTCACCCAATGCAGGGATGAGCTGGGAAGTGTGGGGATGATTGTAGATGATGAGGACTTGGTGGACTTGGCTCTCCTTGGTCTTCCGAAGAGTTGGCATTCCTATCAGGACTCTGTCAATGGTCAGGAGAAATTGCCAGGATGGGAGCAACTTTGGTTGGATCTTATGCAAGAGGAGATAAGGCGGAGTACCAGGGACGGATCTTCATCAAAGGCATCTGATGAAGAAAATTGTGCTTTGGCTACCAAAGCAAAGAAGGGGAAGAGCAAGAAAGCTTCTCATTCTGGTGTGAAAGGAAAGAAGTAGGACATGTCCAAGGTGAAGTGCTTTCACTGTCACCAGCACGGACATTATGCCAGAAATTGTCCACAAAAGAAGAAAAATAAGCAGGTTGTTGGATCTGCAGTAGGAGAGGCCTTAGCCTCACAGTTTGAGCTGGATTTTTTGCTGATCGCATGCTTGGTCTCAAGTGTGATGGGATCAGTATGGTTCTTGGACAGTGGTGCGTCTTTTCACATGACAGGAGATCGAGATTTGTTTTTTGATCTGGATGAGAAAGATCTTGGAGTGCACATCGAGATGGGTGATGATGGTAGATACAGTGCGACCAGTATCGGTACCATTTCCTTTGAGAGGGAGTCTGTTAAACCCTTCGTATTGAAGGAAATGATGCATGTTCCAGGATTTAAGAAGAATCTTATCTCTTTGGTGATGTTAGAAGACAAGGGATATGATGTTGTCTTCAGCGAGGGAAAGGCTTTCCTGCGTAGTAAGACAACTGGAGAAACCCGGAAGATATGGGTTCGAGTCAAGAACCTTTATTAATTGCAAGTACATGGCTGTGCAGCAATGGCATGCAAGGCAGAAGGAGTGGTGAGCTGGGATGATGGCGAGCTGTGGCACCGGAGATTGGGCCACCTTCACCATGGAGCTTTGAAGATACTACAGCAGATTTCTACTGGGCTTCCTAAGGGCACTCTTGCACAAGCCGATCAAGCAGTAAGGTGTACCTTGGGAAAATTTGTGAAAGCCACCTTTCACGAGAAGGATAGTCGCGCCACGATGATCCTTGAGAGAATTCACACAAACGTGTGTGGACCTTTCTTAGTAGCTTCGACATCAAAGCACAGGTACTATGTGATCTTTGTTGATGATTATTCTCAGAAGTGCTGGATCTTCTTCATGCAGAAGAAGAGCGAGACATACTCAAAGTTCTGTGAGTTCAAGGCGCTGGTTGAGAAGGAATCTAGGAAATAGGTGAAGGCTCTTAGGAGCGACAATGGTGGTGAATTCATCTCTGGCGAATTCAAGGACTTTTGCAGCGCAGAAGGAATTCGAAGAGAGCTCATAGCACCTCATAACCCACAACAGAACGGGGTTGCTGAGCGGAAGAACAGAACAATCGTGTGCCGCACGGCGATGTTGCATGATCGTGGCCTACCCATTCACTTGTGGGCGGAGGCATGCAATACTGCAGTATATGTGCAGAACCATTGTCCTCATAGGATACTTGGCATGAGTACACCCGAGGAGGCGTTTTCCGGTAAGAGGCCTGATATTTCCCATTTGAGGATTTTTGGTTCACCTGTTTACATTCATGTGACGAAGGATGCTAGGAAGAAGCTGGAGCCGACCGCAGAGGTTGGGATATTTGTGGGGTACACTGATACGCCCCACAACTATCGTGTGTATTTTCCAGACAGTCGCAAGACTGTTGTGCGATGGGATATCAAATTTTAGGAGGAGAAAGCCATGCAGTGTTCGCTTGAGAGGGAGCCACACTTGCATGCAGATGAGGAGCTATTAGTTCCTAAGGATGAGCTTCCAGATGTGGATCAGCCACAAGAGGAAGTTCATGGAGTGGAAGAGACCACTCATGCAACACCAACCATCAGAGGGCGCAAGCGCACTATAGAAGCTGAGCGACTGGCTCAAGATGCGGAGAAGGTTGTAGGACCACCTACAACACAGCGCAGACAGATACAGTCACTGGATCGGTACACTGGATACATGGATCTTGTGAGAAAATGTGTCGTGACAGAGCCATCCTCTTTCGAGGAAGCTGTGGAGGACCCTGCATGGGTAGATGCCATGGTGGAAGAGTATGATTCGATTGTCAGAAACAGTGCATGGGAGATTGTCCCAAGACCAGAGGGGAAATCAGTGGTGGGTTCGAGATGGATCTACAAAGTGAAGCAGGTGGCTGACGGGAGTGTGGAGAAGTACAAGGCAAGATTTGTTGCCTGAGGCTTCTCACAGATAGAGGGGATCGATTATGAGGAGACCTTTGCACCTGTCGCAAGGTATTCTTCCATACGAATGATTCTTGCTCTCTCAGCGCAGATGGGGTGGCACATTCATCAGATGGATGTGAAGACTGCGTTCCTCAATGGAGTCATTGAGGAGGAGGTGTACATAGAGCAGCCCGAAGGTTTCGATATCTTCAGCAGTGATTCGCATGTGTGCAGGCTCAAGAGAGCGTTGTATGGGTTGAAACAAGCACCTCGTGCTTGGTACGCACGGATAGACAGTTATTTCACCAGACTTGGATTCTCCAAGAGTGAGGCAGATCCTAACCTATACTAGATTGTGGTGGAGGTTATGTTGCTAATCATTGTACTTTATGTAGATGATTTGATTCTGACAGGTGATGAGCTGTTGATACTTTCATGCAAGGAGGATCTTGCCAGAGAGTTTGAGATGAAGGACTTGGGCCTCCTTCATTATTTCCTGGGATTGGAAATTTGGCAGCGCAGTGATGGACTATTTGTCTCTTAGGGTAAGTATGCCCGGGAGATACTGCAGAAGTTCAACATGCATGGCTGCAAGCCTGTTGATACTCCTCTTCCTGGAGGTTGGAGGAAGGAGGATGCTACTTCAGCGGAGGTAGTGGATGCCACTGTTTATCGATAGTTGGTGGGGTCGCTTATGTATGTGGTCAATACACAACCTGATATATGCTATGCTGTAAACCAGCTCTCACAAGTTATGGTTAAGCCTACCAAGCTCTTCTGGAAGGCAGGAAAGCATGTATTGCATTAGCTTAGAGGCACATCGGGATATGGATTGTGGTACAGACAGGAGGATGAGGTGAAGCTATGTGGCTTCACGGATGCAGATTGGGCAGGGAGCCCAACAGACAGAAAGAGCACATCTGGAGGGATCTTTAGTATCGGGTCGATAGCAGTTTCTTGGTACAGCAGGAAGCAGAGATCCATGGCACTCAGTTCAGCAGAGGCCGAGTATATGGCAGTGAGTTTGGCTGCATGCGAGGCTATATGGATGAGGAAGATCCTGGTCGGGTTGTTCGGGTCACACTTGGAGCCTACTGTGATTTATTGTGATAACCAGAGTTGCATTAAACTCTTGACTAATCCAGTATTTCATGATAGATCCAAACACATCGACATCAGGTACCATCATATCAGAGATTGTGTGCAGCGGAGAATCATGTTACTTTCATATATTCCCACGGAGGATCAGGATGCTGACATCTTGACGAAGGCGCTCACTAGGAGAAAATTTGAATACCACAGAGGCAGGATAGGGGTTGCAGATAATCCATATCTTGTTGAGAGGGAGTGTTGAAAATGCAACAAGATGATGGAGCTTAGTGAAATGAAGTCGCCTTCACTAAGTGGGCCCGCAGGCTATTTTTGGCGCAAAGTCTATTTTTAGACTATGTCTATTTTTAGACATATGGATCATGGTCTATGAGTTGTAGGATGCTATTTATGGATGATTGGTCAATTTGGTAAAAATATATGGACCTCTATTTTTAGACATTGGGCGGAATCTATTTTTAGACTACGAGTCTAAAAATAGATCAGTCGAATATTATTAGCCCTTAATAATATTTGGACTATAAACATTATCTTATCCTCTTGGAGCACTTCAGTTTGATGCTTGGATGTGACACATGCAGCTGAAAGAAGGAAATACGCTTTTCCTAGGGGTTAGTTGAGCTATTGCATGGTTGAATTCAGTTAGAACTCATGTGGGAGAGTTTGGTGGAGTTGATGAGACAGTTGGTGGAGTTGTGTTCGGTTTAACTTAGTTGAACTAGTTGTATTTAGTCTAACTGATAAATATACTAGTGATGAGTGGTGTGAATTAATTATTAATTAATTCACTAATTATTAACTCATAAATCAACTAAATAATACATCAGTTAACTGCAATGCATGGAAAGTTCAGTGGAGACCAGTGTTAGAGGTGGGTGAAAGGGTGAGTCTACTATCAATTCTGACTATAGCTGTGCATGAGATTTGCACACACATTGATTGAGATTTCCAATGAGAATTGTGCAGTACAAGCCAGTGGGATTCGAACTTGGATCTCATCATTATTCATCTTGGATTGCGCAGTAGAGGCAGGCAGACAGGTGGAAGAGATTTGAACTTGTGACTTGTTCATATCTGAGCTAGTTTGTGTGTAGCATGTGATATAGTGCTAAGAGATGTGAGGAGCTTTGTGCTATGTATTGTTACATGTTCTCTATCATTATAATATACATATAGTTGAGGGTTTTCAGCTGTAAGCTTTCCCCATTACATACTGTGTTATATGTGTGCTTGATTATGTTTTAATGTGTGCATGCGACTGCTTCTATTTCCGCATATTGATGATCAATTGTAGAAGAGGTTATGTATTATGCATGAAGCTTAAATAGTGTGTAATCAGGATAATCTCAGTGAATAATTCAGCTATTATTCAAATTTCTACAATTCTTTGATTTGAACCTCCAGTCAACCCACCCCTGGAGCTCTTTTCTAGCCAAGGGGACCCACGCAAGCACTTGGCTATGTGGATGGAGGTATGGAATGAAAGGACCTAGAATGAATGATTCCATATGTTTATTCATGCTTTAGGACCAATCCCCAACCCATGGTATTTATATGCAGAGCTACACCAGTGCACTCACCACTGAGATACAATGATAAAGGATTTCACAATGACAATTGGTTTAGTCGTAGGGACAAAGAAATTAGATGAAGCCCTGCAAGATATATATGCTCTTGTATTTGATGAGTCTTTGCCTCAAAAAGAATGTGTTGCACCAGCTTGGGATGCACAGATGCGGGATATTGTCAACTATCTCAACTTGTCAGTAGAGTACTGTGACGAATATCCTAGGAATATCACCATCCCAGAATCAAAAGGAGAGCGCATAGTAGCAGGGCCCCTACTACAGAAAATAGATGTTACTAAGCCATTAAAGTTAAGGGAAGTCAACATTGGGATGCATGGACAGCCCAAGGTGGCCAAAATTCGGGATTATTGGGATGATGAGACTGTTGGGAAGATTACGGAGTTGCTGACCGAATATCAGGACCTATTCCCCACAAATTTTTCTGAGCTCAAGGGAATCATAGGAGATCTAGGTGTCATGAAAATCACCTTGAAGCTAGATGCACATCCTATTAAGCAGCGACCCTATTGGCTAAGTCCTAAGTATAAGTAGAAATTCAAGGAGGAAATAGATAAGATGGTGGCTGCAAGTATCATTGAGCCAGTAGAACAATTTGATTGGGTAAGCCCTCTAGTGGTCCAAGAAAATAAAACCAAAAGAAAGATAAGGTTCTGCATAGATCTACGCAAACTAAATGATGCCTGCGTACATGATCCCTTCCCTACACCTTTATATGATGAAATCCTAGATAATGTGGGAGGTTAGGAAGCATAATCATCCACTGATGGGTTTTCAGGGTACCATTAGATCAGAATTGCAACTGAATATCGCAGTAAGACAACCTTCGCAACCGAATGGGGCTCCTTCCAGTACACTGTCATGCCTTTTGGGCTGAAGAATGCCCTTGTTATTTTCTCGTGCATAGTTGTAGAAATATTTAAAGAATTCGTCCATAAGTTTTTGGAGGTTTATTTTGACGATTGGACATTATTAGGCTTGGTGAAGAACCATGTGTTGAACCTGCGCATGATGTTGGATACTTGTAGAAAACACCAGATCTCGCTGAACCTAAAGAAGTGTATATTCTACGTACCATTTGGTATCTTGTTGGGACACGTCATATGTCAACAGGCATTGATGGTTGACCCAACTAAGATCATGGTTATCCTCAATTTAGTAGTCCCCACCACGGAGAAACAATTGCGCTCCATCTTAGGACACACAGGTTATTACAGGAAGTTTATTTAAGGGTACACTTTGATCACTGCACCAATGGAAAAGCTGTTGAAGAAATATGTATCCTTTTTTTGGGATGAAGAGTTTCAGAAGAGTTTTGAGCTACTAAAAGAAAATATGGTTACTATATCTATTCTAATATTTCCAGACTGGGTGAAGGTCTTTCATGTACATGTCGATGCATCAGGAATAGCCCTAGGAGCTATCTTAGCACAACCAGGTGAAGGAGACATTGATCATTCAATTTCCTTTTCTAGCAGAAAACTCTCCAGTGTAGAGCATAATTACCTAACGAGAAGGACTAGCAATGGTATATGCCCTACAAAAATACAAGCACTATCTATTGGGAGGACACTTTAAAATGCTCACTGACCATTCAACTTTTAAATACCTGGTGAATAAGCCTGTGTTGGGGGGGGATATTTGTAGATGGCTGCTGCTATTCCAGGAGTATGATTTTGAAATCATTATGAAGCCCGAAAGGCTGAATGCAAGACCTAATCACTTATCTCGGATTAAAAGTGGGGAAGAGCCAACTAGTATGGAAGAAGGATTACCCGATGCGTAGCTTTTTTCTATCAAGGTAATTGATGAGCACTTTGCCAAAATTATTCACTTTCTGACAACTAGGAAGGCACCTACAGACTATTCAGTACAAAAAAAAAATTATTTGGTGTCCTGCGCAGTTGATTTCACTCTAACTGCCAGTCAATCATAAAATTTAGGAGCAGATGAGGTATTGCAGAGGTATGTACTGGAACATGAGAGACAAGCTACCTTGACTGAGGCCCATGAGGGAGTGGTAGGAGGCCACTACGCAAGGAAAGCCACTCTGTAGAAGGTGTTGAGAGTGGGGTTGTGTTGTCCCACATTACATAGTGATGCACATGCATACTATCGAGCCTGTGATGCATGTCAACGGACTGGGAAGCCTTCACGCAGAGATGAAATGCCCCTGAAACCTCATATGGCTTTGTAGGCATTTGACAAATGGGCTATAGAATTTGTAGGACCAATCAATCCCCCAGGAAACAAGACTCGCGCATGGTACATCATTACTGCCACTGATTATGTAACCAGATGGGCAGAGGAAAAAGCCGTGAAGGATTGTATTGTAGACACCGCTGCGCAATTCATCTTCGAGCATATTCTAACCAGGTTTGGCTGCCCCAAGATCTTAATGAGAGATAGAGGTACGCATTTTTTTAATTAAACTATTGTAGCTTTGACAGAGGAGTTTAAGATTCACCATGCAAAGAGCACCCTATACCACCTCCAGGCTAACTGTGCAGTAGAGGCTTTAAAAACAAATTTGGAGAATGCACTAACTAAGGTTTTTAATGTCAATCAGAGTGACTGGGAGGTGTGCATCCCTTCAGTGATATGGGCCTATAGGACTATGTTAAGGTCCTATAATAATAGGATTCATAATTTTTAATTGACTTTGATTAGTCTTGTAATATGTACATACTTTTCTTTCTGCAAATTTTTTTCCCATATTTAAAAAAATGTAAAGAGGGTAAAAGTCCTAAAATAAAAACCAACAGACTGAAAGAAAAAAAGATTAAAAAGAATATAAAAATGAAGCCCAAAAAAAAATAGATAAAATAGATCATGAAAGCGATGCAAATTCAAATGCCACTAATTTTTACTGTATTTTGCAAAATAAAGATTGTGTGCAGCTTGTCAAAATTGCCACAATCCATGAAGGTCAAACTGCTTGATCTGGATCTTTCATGCTTTAAATTTCATGTTGATAGATAGAGAATAAAGATCTAGCCAAACTGTTTAACCTTGGCAAATCAGTAGTTAGGTAGAGAATAATAAGAAGCTCAACAGTTTAATCTGAGCCCTTGGAAGTAATAAGGTTAGAATTAGATAGTTTTGTTGTTAAAAGAAAAATGATAAGGGCCTGCAAGCTCAAATGCACCCATATAAATGAAGAAAAAAATGTTAGGGTAGCTGATGGGTAGGTAGAAGCAACTTTCACAAGGCACGGATAGCAAAAAATTGGTCATTTTATATTACTAACTTCCTTTTAAATTCATTCCCCTTGAAAAAATACCCTTTCCCCTTCATTGAACCCTTTTCCCTCACTTCATTATTTTTCCCTAACAAAATCCCCTTTCCTTAGTTAAAAATCATTTTATCTTTGGAAAAGTAAAATCCCTTTAATTAACTTGCATTTTCATTCATAATACCCTCTAAAATACACTTATCCTAAGTTTCAAGTTTAAAATAATAATATTGGGCCCCACATTGATAAACCCTTGCGGATATTATGTTTTAACACTATCCTTAGTTTATTTTGAAATATCGCACTTATTAACATTTCATTGTATATTATTTAACTTTATTTATTAAATCCCCTAAATACCTTTATCTCGTATATATTAACTCCCCTATATATCTATATCTATATATATATATATATATTTCTCCAACCCTTGTTTTATTTTTATAACATAAGGTTTAATTCCCCCACGTTTGATATATCAAGGACCCACTTTATAACTCTGCTACATACTAAAATATCCCATCGCATGAATTTATTTCTCGGGCCCCGCCTATCAGAAACCCCAACCAATTCCTGCTATTCGCCCAACCGTCATATCAACACCCATCAGATTCAACAACTGATAAGATTTTTCACATTTCGGAAAGCCTGACCTTTAACCACCCCAAGACCTTGCGAAATGCATGGCTTTCGAAGGTCCGCTCCTGGCTATGTGGCACTATTCCATTGCATCGCATCCTCAAGAATTATATAGCCTACCACCTTTCGCCCATGTGAAAACCACAAGCTGTATTCTTGACCATTGCAACAAAACCACCCTACCATTTGAAATGACCCGCGCATTAATTTTAGTCACTGTTGGTTAAAAATGCATATAACCACCCTTTGCTATTCCTTTTACCACTTTCTATTACATTTTTACGCTGAAGAAGCATTTCCGACCTATTTCAAAGAAAATATCACTCTACCGACCTTATTTCAAGCCTTTTTCACCATAATTCAAGATCATTTGCTACTAAAAATCACTGCAGAAACATTCAAAAGCACTATAAAGATACCTGAAGCCTCAGAAAAGCCTTCTGCTGCCTCAAAGAAACTTTTTGCAAATAAAAAGCTTCTTTCCTCCAGGTATTCCTGAAATACCAAGCCATTTACTTACATAAAGGAAGTCATCAGTAATTGAACCTGTGTAGGAGCCTTTGCAAACCTAAATAAATCCCTGTAGCTTCCCAAATCCTTTTTTTTGTAGACCCTAGGCATCTGTTTATAGAATTCCTAGGTCCTAAGACTACTTTGATCACAGAGAGTAAATTTAACCAATTAAAGCATTGTAGACCAAAGGATAAAGCCATGTTTCATCCTAAATCCTTCTGCAGACTGTATTAATTTTTCAGAGGCGCTCCTAAAGGCATGAACTTGTTTGATAAATAAATAAAAACAATGTCTTCTAAAGCAATTGTATATGTCAATCATCTGCAACCTCCAGTTTTGGATGTAGAACACACTCCTTTAGCTCACAGAGATTTTAAAATCAGTGACCTTGTCACTGATTTTAACCTTCTTGAGCTCCATTGCTGGAGCCATGACAAATATATTGACCAGGCTAATGAAGGTTTCATTTTGGAATCTAATTTGCCAAAATATATAGTCCCATAGACTTTCCAGTGCCCAGAAGTGATCAGACTCACTACAAGAAAAAAGGACATTGGTGAGGGGTGAAAATGGTCACCATAAGCTCATTGGTGAGGGTCAAAAGAGCCTTCGTCACCAAAAACTGAACGTCACCAAAGGTGGCGTCGCCGAAAGTATAGGTGTTGTGGTGAAATTCAAAGTCCGTCACCAATAATGATTTATAGTGACGGATAGTGACCGTCACCATTTCATATGAGCAATGGTGATGGACAATAGCCTCCGTCACCAAAAAATTAAACGTCACCAATGGTGGCGTCGCCGAAAGTATAGGTGTTGTGGTGACATTCAAGGTCCGTCACCAATAATGTGACCGTCACCATTGCATATGAGCAATGGTGATGGACAATAGCCTCCGTCACCAAAAAATTGAACGTCACCAAAGGTGGCGTCGCCGAAAGTATAGGTGTTGTGGTGACATTCAAGTTCCGTCACCAATAATGATTTATAGTGACGGATAGTGACCGTCACCATTTCATATGAGCAATGGTGACGGACAATAGCCTCCGTCACCAAAAAACTGAATGTCACCAAAGGTGGCGTCACCGAAAGTATGTGTTGTGGTGACATTCAAGGTCCGTCACGAATATTAATTACAATGACGGATAGTGACCGTCACCATTTCATATGAACAGCAACGATTTTTTGTGATGGACCTTTCATAGCCGTCACTATTGGTGCATATATATGGCGACGTTCATTGACCGTCACCATAAACGCATTGGTGACATCAAAGTCCGTCACGAATAATGACTATAATGACAAACAGTGACCCTCACCATTTCATATAAACAACAACGATTTATGGTGACGGACCTTTAATGGTCGTCACTATTGATGCGTATATATGGTGGCGTTCGTTGACCATCACCATTTCATATTTTGGTGAGGGTCGAAAAATGTCACCATAAGCTCATTGGTGATGGTCAAAAGAGCACCCGTCACCAAAAACTGATCTTCGTCATTCCCTATATATGAATATCAATGCACGATGGAATCGAACCACCAACCTCCTGCTTGTAAGGCAGGTGCTCTTCCATTGAGCTAGCACCCTTTAAAGAATTAGACTTTAAACTAGCAATTGCCCCTAAAGGTGCAAAGATACACCAAAGGAATAAGAACCGGGAAAAGCCCGAAAAAATTTCGGTGTCCTTGCTCCTATTTTTATTCTACGACACTCTACAAAGTATGATCTTGATCTATGACGTATTTGTGCCGAGTGGTTCTAATTTAATAGTAAATGTTATATTAGATAAAATAAATGAATAAGCTGAGAGGCCTTATAGGCTAATTTTTTTAATCCTTACACCAAAATCTCTTAATATTCAAGTCTATGGAACAACTTCGTTCAAAGTTCAAACTGAAGTAGATTTTAAATGGAAGCCTAAAACCAGTTTAAGTAGTTTACAAATTAACATTTTGGACATAAATTCTGTTCAATTTATATGACAAGTTATGCCATAACCTTGAAACTAGTTTCTTAGCTAAAAGACTTTCTTAAGTCAACAATGACAAAGAAACATAGTCACGACAAGCAAAATTCTCTTGTTTTTCTAATGAGGGTGCATGTAACTTGATAGAGGTTGTATGAGAGTATCAAACCATAAACAATTTCACTAAAACACGGAAATGACAAAGTCTTGTTAAGCAACAAAGGTTTAGTTGAATATATGGAAAGCATCGAGCTAAATGATATAATTAAAGTAAAAGTAACTGTAAAAAAATGAAATTGCCATAATATACATCGCATCAGCATATGAATTTGCATCGATATCATCGAATTAATATGACTTCAAATTTTGAAATTTTTCCCATGCAAGATAACATTTATCATTAAAAAAAATCTGATCAAACATGAAGTAATCTCATGAATCCTTCAGATTTATATTGCAATATCCATCTCGAGATCGATAGATCCAAAATCTTAAATATTCTTATAACTAGCAATTGCACCAAGAGGTGTAAAGGAACGATCGTAACATGGATAAGAGAAGTGGGGGAGATTGTATAAAGAAATAATCAAGCGAAATATACTAAAAATGAAATACAACCCATGTGAGGCTAATTTAAATTCAATTGTTGTGAATTTTCAAGTGAAAGAAATTTTGTAGCTCGGTGTCGTCAAGTAGCAGGACTCACAAAAATTGTTATAGAGAAAAACTTGGAAGGGAAATTGAGGTTTGAGGTTTGATGATGTTGATGAAGCACATATTCTACTTGGTGAAAGTGGCCACTTTGCAAGGATTATTGGGGTTCGAGCCTATAGGCGTGGATAATACTTTTGAGCTTGAAACAACTTTGCACAATATAGCTTTCAGATTTAAATGGGTGCAAATACATATAAATCAAGCAATTTGAGACCTTTAAATGTATGTGGTCGAAGCAACAACTCCGGAGACTACCGTGCAAATGCTTCTAAACTCTATTTGAAAAGAGGAAATTAATTTGATCCTTGAAGGAAACTTGTTTGGACCGGACATTGGTGAGTTGATAAGCAGCTTTCAAAACAATTGGGCAGAGATTACTATGTGGTGTATTTTCTAAAAGGGCTCAAAGAGTCATTACCTTCTAGATGGCTATATATTTTGGGAGATGGGTTTGAAAATATAGGTAAGAAGAATCAGCCGTCTAAACAATCGGGGGTGAATTTGAGAAAAAAAACACCAAAGATCTCGCTAATTTTGTTGAATGCCTGCGAGAAATGTGGTTTATTGTTTGTTGTCAATTCCTCCTCGCCTCATGGATTGTAGGCTCGCACAAAATAAGAATATTCTTATGATTGGTCTCGCGATTCCGAAGTGAATAATTTAAAACAATATACTCATAACCTAGCACAAAAATACGGGATTCAACAGTATAATACGGAAAACAAAAATAGTGGAAATGATGATTTTGGATTTCAAACTCGAAGGAGCATATAAGGGCGAGATGAAGTGCTTTTGAAATTTCAGGTGGGCGGGAGAGAGACAGAAGGATGGGTTGCAGCAAGTTTTTGGAGTCTCGGGATAGAAGAGAAGGGAAAAGAGGAAAACTTCAAGTTCAAAGCACGAAGTAATGACCCCCTGGAAGGAGAGATTTTGATTCTCTTGTTCAATCTCACGAGAAGTAAGCAATGCCTTTGGTCAAGTCGACATTCAATTGTCGGATTCTGCTATGGGATGTAGGCGATGGCATTAGCCAAGAGAAGCGATTGGACGGGGTTTCACATGAATATATCATTTCTTCATGAATGCAATGATTATCGGAATTATGTTCAAATAAAAGAGATGAGAACGAGTGTGCAAGAGGCTTTATAATGTTTGATATGCAAAGAATAGAATATTCAAAATAGTACACATCATATGAGGAGGAGACCTTTAAATCAAGCAATTTGAGACCTTTAAATGGGTGCAAATACATATAAATCAAGCAATGTGAGACCTTTAAATGTATGGTCGAAGCTAAACAACTCTGCATCAGTTATAATGCTTCTAAACTCTCAATTTAGACTGCTCATGTGCTTACCAAATGAAAATCTCTCGACCAAAATTCTAGTTAACAAGCACTATGAAAATAATTAGTTGTTGGAAAAGATTGACATGATTCGTTTATAAAAATGTCATGGAAGAGGAGTTTGCAGATCAGAGATTTGGAAATGGTGAATGATAATGAGTGTGTTTGGGACTCCTAAGTATGCCCAGGTAAGTGTTACAAAGTTGTCATCAACAACCTTGAGTCGTAGAGAAGAGGAGTCTTCTATGTTACCATGGACTAGTGAAAATATGGCACATACATGTAACCATAAACTAGCTTCTTATATGGAGAAAAGCTGAGATAGACTTACATGGGCGGTCGCTAACAACTCGATTTATGGCCTCCGAAGTTCAAGAACCAGGGGATATTTCAAGGCTACATTTTTTCCCTCAAGACAACTTCGATGAGTACTATATTATACAATAAAGACATTCTTGAGCCAAGTAAAGCTAATTGTGCACCAAAAAAGCGTTATATCGCAATACAAGCACGTGAATTAAAAGGTGGCCATTCTTCTCCACACAAATGAAAAACATCACTTGAAAAACATTTTTCTCGTTGGAAGTGCATTCGTGTAATAACATGTACTTCTAATTACCCAGGGTTATGAGGAAAGTGGCAAATACCCATTCATTGCATGTTTTTCTTCTTTGCCAACTTACAAGTTGAAAAGGCATGTGAACAAGCCACTCACTATCATAATAGTGGATCACAAATTAGGAAATCACTTGGCACTGATATTTTTACTCTTGAAAATGTCCAGAGATCTGGATGTTTCATTATTGACGATTCTAGAAGTTTGACAAATCTGTCATTGCTAATTTGAGTGAAAGTGATGCACCGAAAAAAATCGGAGACTAAAAAGTTTCTACTTCAATAGAACCTTTACCTTTCCACAAGGTGAGCTATTACAAGTCTTAATTATTTGATCTAAATATCTAACACCCAAGCATAGTATAACTCTTGTTGGAACATGAATTTTAGCTCTACAATGTCTTTAGTTTCGTAATGTCCGTCATTGCTAATTTGAGTGAATGTGATGCGATGAAAACTCGAGAGACTAAAAATCGAGTGTTACACGGGGACTCGTCTAGGGGTCTAGAATCCCCTCGCCCCCCCGCGATTCAAAGGTCTTGGGGACTTCTAGGGACGTTTTCGACACTCCCAATTTTCAAAAATTTGGAGGGGACGTCAAGGGGGACGTTTCCCCATGCGGAGGGGTCGAGGGGGCATGAGGGGACGGGAGGGGACGTGAAGGGGGCATGAGGGGGACGGGAGGGGGCGTGAGGGGGACGTGTTGGGGCAATAGATATTCTCATTTAATCTCTCTATCAAATATTTTAATCGCTTTACAATTAGCACCATATCCATTTACATTATACTTTAATATGTGAGTAGTAGATTGAATATTGGCAACTACTAAAGTATTTCCCAGAGCATCGACTTACCACTAGACCTTCATTGTGATGTCGGCTTGAGACGAACGATGTTTTTTTTATTGGTTTCTTTCTCCAAGCTCCTTTTTCTTGCTTCTCTCCAATAACCTCTTCGGATATAACAGACTGTGATTTCACTAAAGCCGTAGTGGAGGAGAATTTATTATATCTCACTCTTAAGATAATTTTAGGTGAGAGAAATAGTAGCGGAAACCAAACCTTATAGTGGAATGTCATACTTATGGTTGAGGCATACTAAAAGCAACTGTGATGTACAAAATGTTGAAAAGTGCGAGAACCCAATCAATGCTCCAATTCCGAGTCCAATAAAATTTAACTTCAACAAATAATCCATGAGATTCTAGGATAGCACGTCCAAGTGTTTCAATGGAGTCATATCTTGACGGGGATGCACAAAGATGAAATATTTAGAGGAAAGGGAAATATTCAATATTTCTTTCCCTGGGATTATGATTATAGGACACTCTATCGAGTACATGATAACACATACTTTCTCCCCATCTAGGAGCTAGAAATCCATTCACCACTCCGGGTGTTTTGGCCATAGGACATCGAGTGAGCACCAATATGCCCAAATCCACCGTCTAGGTATGTTCTCTCGTTCTCAGAAACATGAATAAAAGGAACCATTTTTTTCAATTTTGTAACCCGAGTTCTAGTTGAAAAGCTCAATATTAGTATAAAGTATATTTCTTTGGAGTAAATAACTATCTTTGCATATACTATAATGTCAAATACCTCTTGATACCACAAACCCTCCAAGAACAAACACAATGAGCAAAGTGAATGATCCAAATGTTTGTGAGGCAATCATGTTTCGACCCAATGAGGCTATGAATTTAAAAAAGTGCCAACGACATCCGATGTATCACAAAGAGGAGGAAGTATTTCCTAAAGAACACAGCAACAATCAAGGCAATCTCCTAGATTGCTCATTGAATATTTTAGTGTTCGACAACTAAAACATTTAACAATCTTGATGTTCCCTGATTTAATTTTCTTTTTCATAGAGCTAATTTGGCAAAGGAAGATGTTACATTTTGTTTCCATTCTTCTATCTATTCATACATTAATAAAACAGAGACCAAGTATATATACTATATAGGCACCATTCCACATAAAAGGGATTTGAAGTGTTGTTTTAATGCCAAGATCCTTTGGAAAAAATGCGAGTCTCTATAATTAAACCAGTTCATCTAGTTCTATCCCATCTCTCCTACTGAGTCCTGTAACTTTCTTGAATTGGGAGATCGATGAAGAGATAATAGGCTGTAAACTATATTTTCAAATTTCGATTCATTAGGCAGGTTGCCAACATTGGACATCAACTTTAAATAATGAAAATGATAAGCATGGTACAAAATGAGCCCATACAGAAAAAAAAATAAAAAAATTGGTAGATAGAGGCGTGGATGCAATTTTTCAAAAGAAATTATGTGCCCAAGACAGCAAAATCTAATCCCACAATGGTTGATATGTGTCTATCACTCACGTTCCCACGATACTGAGTTACACAAAAACAACATGCTATATTATCCCATGGAGACAATATTTCATGAGGGACGAGAACATAACAACATTATGTACTCCCCAAGTGGTAGCAAAGGATAATTTTCAAAGTTAATGAGCAATAATTATTACAAAGTCCTATGCAAACTTGGATGGAGTAGATCCTTTGAAGCTTTCAATCTTGAAGAACTACTTGGAGAAAAAGTGCATAGCACTTTGGAGCAGGTTCTAACCATGTCGACAGAGGTGCACTCAATAAATGTGCACTACATATCCCCGACATCCTTGGTTGCTCTGAGCAAGGATCTTATAATGAATAGTCTCAATATAAAATGACCCCTCCTCTTCATGAATTCGGTAATTTGATATATTGGTAGATATCTCTTCTCTCCGATTGAAGAAGGTCTTCCGCATTCTCTTCTTTGACCTAAAGCTTCTTAGAAGTTTGATGTTGCAATCACCCTCATGTAAGTCTCATCTCTAATCTGGGTATCTCTATGATGATTACCAATGCAAGGCTTACGAGGGATCTATGATGATTGGGCTCGACTATCGATAACATTTGTCCAAATAAGAGGGGTTTAATGGAAGACTTAGATTTGTCCTTAAGCACAAAAGCAGAGTAGTCATGTGAACCTAGTCATAGTCAACTCTCGATGTATGCCTTGATACAAAGGCTTTAAGACAATTTAAGGATAAGCCTCATACATATATATTGGATAGCTCGATGTATGCCTTGATACAAAGGCTTTAAAACAATTTAAGGATAAGCCTCATACATATATATTGGCTAGGCTGCTCATTAAAGATCAAGTATGATCTGAGGTTCACTATTGGTCTAATAAAAGGAAAAGTACTATATCTCCTGGTGACCATATTCATTTCTTTGTATCACAAATCAAAGGCCGATGTCTATTCTCTTGAAGCACCATTGCGATGAATGCATAAAAGCAAGCAAAGCATGAATTTCTATGACAATGCCAACAACTAAAGAGTTCATCTCGGACACCAATTTTTACTTGGTTTCTAAAGAATATAATCCCCACTCGCAGGGAGATCTTTTAGGCATTGTCCAACCACTATATTATATTGACAAGAGATTCCCATTTGACGTACAATTATACCAAAGAAATCAATGCCAAAAAATATGCCAATGACTACTCTTCACAACTAAAGGACACATTGTATTGAAGTCATTCATTTCTTGCTATTTTGTGATCTATTTTTTGCTATTTCACATTAATGGCATTCCTATACTACAATATGCATGCATTATGGTACCCATTTTCAATGATTATGCAACCACGAGAATTGGAGTTCAAATTCTCAATAGAATTTAATTGGTAAAGGGAAAAAGCAGATGTAAACAATAATAATTAGCCTCGATAGTTAAATAAAAGAAAAAAATTATAATATTCAACATAGTAGAACAAGGTAGACTAGTATAAAAAACTTTTAGAATGATTTATATACATCCTTTAATATATACTCTATCTATATTACTCTTGGCCTCTAGGAAGAAATATAGGGTTCATGCCAAGCTTGTAACTAATGCATTCTAGTTCACCTCCTTTTGCAAGCACCGTGACTTCCACATATGCATAGGAGACCTTGCCAATTTGACAATAAAAATATCTTGAAGGCATGACATCCTTTGAAGAAAAAAATTGGAATGGTTGTTTGTCTCTCGCATCTATAAAGGATAAAAATGGTGACACTATAGACCTAGAGGTTGGGTTTAATATAAAACCACTACAAGTGATACTAGCATATGTTTCTCGAGCATTTCTCTGAATCTAAGGGATCAACATTTGATTCTTGAAAGTTCACTAATCATTAAGTCTTTTCTCAACCTTTATCCTAATAATCTGTGTATGGAAAAGATCATGAGATTCGATTCCATCTTGAATTTACGTCTTGATGATTACAAGAGACAATGCTACCAATTTCCCGTTGCATTCAAGGAATTTCTGGGTTTCATACAATCTAAAACAATGTCGATATCCTAGTGAAACAATGGTTTGGAAGTTTTGAATATCCACCATTGACATATTGGATGCCATTTTCATGATCTTGGCTAGTGAAATATACAGTGCTTATAATAGACTTAGATTTGAGTAATGTCTTAAACGTGAAGGAAATTGGTTCTAAATTCTTGAAGACAAAAGGGCACGAGAATTATCTACTAGAAGCAATAGCCTTGGTGTGTAGGTGTTAACTGGGAAAATTACTATTCATGACAAATTCTTTCAAAACACTTCCATCTCTCGTAAAAACAAGTGAATACAGAGTCTCAACAACCATTGGGTTGGAAATTTTCTACTTGGATGTTATATAATTAATGCAATAGATAATGGCAAAGCATGGATTGATAGAGGCGTGGATGCAAATTTTCAAAAGAAATTATGTGCCCAAGACGACGAGGGATCTAATCCCACAATGGTTGATATGTGTCTATCACTCACGTTCCACGATACGAGTTACCAAAACAACATGCTATATTATCCCATGGAGACAATATTTCATGAGGGACAGAACATAACAACATTATGTACTCCCAAGTGGTAGCAAAGGATAATTTTCAAAGTTAATGAGATCTATCCATGACTTGGATAGAACCAAGATCTATGAGCATCATGGTACCAAGACAACGTAGAATCATCATGACTTAGATAGTCACCAAACTTGTGATATCAATGAACGTTTAGTGGTGGCACCGATTTCACACTAAGATCCTTAGTGCAATATAGTACCAAGACAAGAGGGAATGTCATTGTGGCATCACCAAAACTTTTCCCAAGTCCTCTGCTCAGTATGCATTGTAATCTACGCAATTACACCGAGATTCTCGTGTACCCTATCCGAGCCTCTTCTCGAAATGATATCCAAAGCATTCCTTTCATGCGAATTGTCCATCCAAATTTCAAAGTGTGATCTTATCCTTGGGATAGCATCATAGCACCGAGATATTCCTTGACCTCCTCCACGAGTGACCAAATTGACTGACCCTAGTATTTGAGATCGACTGAAATAAGATTTTTTGACCAACACCTAGGTTCAACATCCCATTAAAATATTTGGATTACCAACACGCATATTAAACCAAAAAGTAAAATCACCGATTCTTATAATTGTTTGAGACATCAAATCTATAAGCTGGAAAATTTTTCGCTCACTACATTCAAGGCTCACTACATCAGAAATAATAGTGCTCTCCCCATGGTAATTAAAATGGTGGGATGATCTACAATGTTAAATCTTAGACTAGCCCAAATTCTTCCTTGATGCAAAATTAAGGTCGAAACTTATTGGTTGCATGGGTGGAAGTCCTCTATCTCACATTTTTAGGTTCTTTAGATCAAGTGCATGGACCCACTTGTATCATGAAAGGCATGAAATATAACCCGTCAGTGATACTCATAGGACTTTGGTTTGCTACTATGAAACTTTTCAGTATCATCTCTATGATCCTCCCTCTCACCAAGTGACTAAGCATCAGGATGCTATCTTTGATGAGCCTTTTTGTGGTGACTGCTAGGATCTCTTCTATAGCTCCTTTCCGGTGATGACTCTCAGCATGTATCCATGGAACATACCTCTTCTTCTCTTGTTGGGTTGCTTTGTTGATGACTCACAGCTGGTTGTAGTGAACCTTTCCACATCTCCATCTTGTGTTGGTCCACCTTTACAAACTCCTATGAGTTCATTCTTTGTAGTTATTTAATAGTATATGGGGATTCGGGACTAAAAGGATTACTTCATCATCTAGTACATCCTATCCTTTGGATGTTTCTTCCATCTTCCCCTTCTAGATGAGGTCATCATTGTTGGTAATTCATCTTGAGGTGTACAACATAAACATTAGTGATGCCCAGCTTTGAGATGATAATGTTCATGTCGATGTACAATAGTTTGATGATGATGGTAACAGACCCTCTACTACACCGTTTCCATATTTTCATTGATGGTTTGTTTCTTGGTGATCTCATGCTTCTTGTTCTGGGTTGATCTTGGTGATGCATAGACCTTTCATTTTGATGTAGATAGTTTGTTTTGATGCATTTTTTCTTTCCAGTCATGGTTTTATGGATAAATTGTGATAGTAACATTTTCCTAGATACATGAATCAGTATGTGCCATGTTATGAGGATGATGTGCTCTCAAAGTCCGTCTTGTTTTGAAACTGGTCCATAGTCCCAAAAAAAAGATGACCTTTAGCGATGCACACATCTTGAGATTATTGGCGATAGAATGGGACCGCAAACAAACATAGTCACGAGCTCATCATTTTGACTGGAAAAGAGAGAAAGGATAAAATATGACTAAGATACTCATCCTTTGGATAGCACCTGAGATAGCACGGAGATCTTATCCTTGGGATAGCGATCTGATATAGCATTGAGATCTTATCCTTGGGATAGCACTGAGATTGCAAAAACACCATGACTTGGATAGAACCGAGATCTATGAGCATCATGGTACCAAGAGCGTAGAATCATCATGACTTAGATAGTCACCAAAGCTCGTGATATCAATGAGCGTGGTGGCATTGAATTACACCGAGATCCTTTCTTGTGATATAGTGAGCCTAGACATTGAGGGAATGTCACTGTGGCATCATCAAAAATTTCCTAAGTTTTACTCGCTCCGACTATGAATTGTAATCTCTACAATTACTACTGAGATCCTATGTATCCTTATCCGAGCCTCTTCTCCCGAAATGATAACCGAACCGTTGGATCATAAATCGTGTCCCATCCAAATTTCGGAGTGTGATCTTATCCTTGGGATAACACTTTGAGATATTCCTTGACATCCTCCACAAGTACACCCAATTGGCAAAGCCTAGTATTTGAGATCAGTGAAATAGGATTTTTGACCAACACCTAAGTTTAATATCCCATTAAAATATTTGGATTACCAATGTCCATATTAAACCAAAAATTAAAATCACCGGTTCTATAATTATTTGAGACATCAAATCTCTAATTGGTAAATTCGTAACTCACTACATTTAAGGCTCTCTATGTTGGAAATAACAGTGCTCTCTCCATGGTAATTAAAATGGTGTGATGATCTACAACGTTAAATCTTTTGTAGATAATACTATCTCCATGACCAGCCCAAATTATTCCTTGATGCAAAATTAAGGTCATAAACTTATTAGTTGCATGGGTGGAAGTCCTCTATCTCACATTTTAGGTCCTTTAGATCAAGTGCATGGACCCACTTGTATCATGAAAGACATGATATATAACCCGGCTGCTGTTAGACTCCTCATAGGACTTTGGTTTGCTACTATAATCTTTATTACCCTCCCTCTCACCAAGTGACTAAGCATCATGGTGCTATCTTTGATGAGCCTTTTCATGGTGACTACTAGGATCTCTTCTATAGCTCCTTTCCGGTGATTGACCCCTCGAAAGCATGTATCCATGGAACATACCTCTTCTTCTCTTGTTGAGTTGCTTGTTGATGACTTGCAGCTGGTTGTAGTGAACCTTTCCACATCTCCATCTTGTGTTGGTCCACCTATACCAATTTCAAACTCCTTTGAGTTCATCCTTTGTAGTTATTGAATAGTCTATGGGGAGTCGGGACTAAATGGATTACTTCATCATCTAGTACATTCTATCCTTTGGATGTTTATTCCATCCTTCCCTTACCGCGATGAGGTCATCATTGTTGGTACTTCATCTTGAGGTGTACCACCTAGCAATGCTTCTCCTTCCGTAATGTAGTGATGCCCAACTTTGAGATGATATTGTTCATGTGGATGTACAACGGTTTGATGATGATGGTAACAAACTCTCTACTACACCAAGACGTTCTCAAAGAGCTTCAACAACCATGTTTGACATGCCTTCACACTATATGTCACATATTAGCATTCCAAAGCACGCCTTGGCATTCATGCCCTCACAACTAGCCTTACTTGGGAACCTTACTTCCCCTGGGAACACCTTAACACTCCCTAGTTGTCATACCCTCATAGATAGCCTTACTTTTTTTTGCAACTTGGGAACCTAACCAAGTCATTAGAAAAAACAATTTTGTGCCCAACCCAAAGTCTCCCTTTCTCTCGAAATTACTTTTTCCACACCTTATCATAAGCATAGGCTTCCCTCTTGCAAGTCTTATTCTAAGCTTCTCCTAAAACACTTCATCCTTGGGACACCTAGAATTCCTTGACACTCCTTGGCACACCCCGTTATTCGTTCATTACCAAGAATTTTGACCAAATTCTCCATTGTGTTCCCCCTGGAACTCCATAACACTCCTCAACATTCATTGACATTGTCTGCAGCCATGTGTTAGCACACCTTTTCATTCCTTGGCATGCCTTGGCACTCCTTAGCTATCATGCCATCACAACTATCCTTACCTTTTTTTAGACTTGGGAATCCAACCATAAATCCTTCCTTGACTATAATAGCAATGACCAAGTTACAATTGCTACATCTATACTATGCCTTGTTCACCTAAGAACTTCCTATAACTCATCTTAGGATACCTCATTTCCAATCTCAACTCATCCCACTTAACAAGTTACCAAGTCAAGGCTCACATCCAAGCTGTGGCCATAAAACAACTAAGCAACATAGTTTACGAAGCATAGCATGCTTAACACTCCCTTAGCACTATGTGGCATGTGTTAGCATCCCCTACATTTATTGGCATGTTTTTCACTCCCCTAGCACACCCTAGCACTCCACGACATTCCCTAACACTCTAGCATGCCTTGGCACTCGCCTAACATATAACCTTGTCACTCCCTCCTTAGAAGACTTGGAACTCATTGAAACTCCTTATCACACACTCTTATCCATTCATTTCCATGCATTTTGAACTAGTTATCCCTTGTGTTTCGTGGAACTCCTAACACTCCTTGGCATACATTGGCACACCTTGACACCTAACACACCTTGTACGTCGTGTCTGGAACTCTATCATTCCCTTGGAACTACCTATCATACCTTGTCACTCCCTCCTTAGCACACCTGAACTCACCGACACTCACATCGGATGCTCTTATTCATTTTCATGCATTTGAAACTCGTGCTCCCTTGAATTTCCTTGGCACTCCATAACACTCACGACATGCATTAGCACACCTTAGAACTTGGCACATATTGGCATGTTTCCTTGACCTCTAGCATACCTTGTCCTCCCCTCCTTAGCACACCCGGAACTCACTTACACTTCTGTCACAAACTATTATTTGTTCATTTCAATGCATTAATTTTACCTAGTGATCCCTTGTGTCTATGTGGTTTAAGTTGTCCTCTTAATACAAATCGCCATTAGAATCCGGAGATGATGATATTTGTCCTCAAGCCGCAAGAGTTGAAAATTTTACATTTTTGTTACTATGTTTTTCAGAATTCTTGTTTTTCTGGAGAATTCCAAATCAAACCTAGAGACATGAAAAGAAAACCTTGAAAACAACAAAATGACCAAAAATAAATGAAATGCATGCCAAGGAAACATAATCGTTAATGAAATGTATGTGTTTTTATCATGGAAACAAGGGCATTTCGAACATGTTCTGAGTTGCAAAGCATATAGAGATGTGGACAGAAGAATTATCCAAACTTTTAATAAAATATTTAATCGTAGATGTATAAATCTTATTAATAGAGAAGGAATTGAATACCTAAATTTCAGAATGATAACTCTCGAGAAACAATTATCTATCCATCTCGCGCACAATGATGTTTCTCATATTGAGAAAAATTGGCTAACATGCAAATTTCCTTCAAATTGAAACTCTAGGAATGCATATGATTCATCAAAGCAAGTTGATCATGCAAAGAAGGGAGTAGCAAGTCCTATGACATCATGCAAAGTTAATGAGCAATAATTATTACGATCCTATGCAATCTTGGATGGACGAGATCTCGTAGTAGCTTATGTCAACACTTACATGTGTTTGAACTTTGAAAGGTACCGACTGATTCTGGAGTACTCAAATTATTGTTCAACCCACGTGATAGAAAACTGACCTATGAATGTTGGAATTTTAATGTTTCATTATTTTGCATGATAACTAAGCATAGCGAAAGAAAACATTCTATGGTGAAGTTTTAAGGTCATTGCACCGGATCAATGATTTCAAGTAGCACCCTCATTTTTGCACATGCCACAGTAGGGGTAGGAAAGGAATAAACTCCTTTGAGCAACAATGTGGCATGAATAAGCTCGCTTGATCACTAAATTTGATTTCATGTTGTCATAAATAGAGGACTTGTCTCTTTTTCTTTGTAAAAGACAAAAATTGTGTGGTGCTTTTTACTAGAAGGGGAGGCCATTCCCATATATACATGACAAAATTCTAAGACTCTCATGCACTCCCAAGAAGAGAACATCTACGAGTTGGAGCATGTGTTACCCCTATTTTGGCATAGGGTTAACACTAGGGAATTATCAAGAGTTAACCAATTTGATGTTGGGAGGTTGGATATAGAAATGTCATCTTAGAGCTATGTTGCTCGGAGGTTGGATATAGAAATGTTAGCTATGGTGAAGGATCAACTTGTTAAGGTCTTCTCCGTTATGAAGAATATGCTCACAATGGTCTTTGTGAGGAGTCGCTCAATTTTTTTCTCAGAATGGTCTTTGTGAGGAGTCGCTCAAATTGTTCAATCGTGGTCTGATAGAATGGGATGAAAGTGGATAATTTCACCTTTTCCACTGCTTTTGCAGCATGCACTAGTTTAGGATGCAATTCCATATAATCATCATTAAAGTTAGTTTGGACTCAAATATTTTTGTGGAGAATGATCTTGTTGACTTGTATGCCAAATTCTATTGATTGACTCGTATGCCAAATGTGGTAGCATAGAAGAGGCATGCTTAGTCTTTGATAATATGTTTGAACGGAGGGACTTTTCCCCGAAATACAATGATTCTTTGGATATGTTGAACATGTTGATGGTGAAGAAGCACTACATGATCTCGATGGGTTATGAACCTACTACTCGTTGATGTTGAAGGATGAATGAGATGGAGTGGAAACAAATAGGGAAGGTGCATCAACAAGCTGCAAATAATCTGAAATTTCCTTTGGATGAGAATTTGAAACTATAGAAAGGCTCATAATTTGGACATGCATCCAGGATTGCAAAAAAAGAGCAACAAAAAGTGTAGAAGGAGTTGAATACACAATTTATTGCTTTAAACTCACAGAACTTCGCGAATGTATCGCTCTTCTTCTGCATGAATAAGATCCAGCACTTTCGAGAGAAATCATCAACAAAGATCACATAATACATGTGCTTTGCTGTCGAAGCAACTGAGAAAGGACCACACACACGTACGTGTGAACTCTCTCAAGGATCGTCATGGCGCGACTATCCTTCTCGTGAAATGTGGCTTTCACATACTTCCCTAAGGTACACCCCTTGCACTCGATCCGATCTAGCGCAAGAGTGCCCTTTAGAGAAGCCCGATCAGAAATCTGCTCTGAGAATCTTCAAAAGCTCCATGGTGAAGGTGGCCCAATCTCCCCGTGCCAGTTCACCCTCATCATCCCGACTCACCACTTCTCCCGCCTTGCATGCCATAGCTGCGCGCAGCCATCTACACTCAGAATCGATAAAGGTTCTAGTTTCGAACCCCTATCTTCCGGGTCTCTCCAGGTAGTCTTATCTAGCGCGAGAAGGCTTTTCCCTTCGCTAAAAACTACATCATACCCCTTATCCTCCAACATCGCTACGAGAGATCAAGTTCTTCTTCAATCGAGGGTACATGCATGACATCCTTCAATACAAAGGGTTTACTCGGACTCCTCTCCGAAAGGATATGGTACCGATACGGTCATATCGTATCTACCATCATCGCCCATCTCGATGTGCACACCCAAATCTTTTCTCTCGGATCTCGAGAACAACTCCCGATCTCCCGTCATATGAAATGACGCACCGTTGTCCAAGAACCACACCGATCCCAACACACTTGAAACCAAGCATGCAATCGATGAAAAGTCAAGCTAGAACTTGTGAAGCCAAAGCTTCTCCATCTCGCATATCTTCCCGCTTGCTTGTTCTTCTTCTTCTTTGGACAATTGGTAGCATAATGTCCGTGATCATGGCGAGTGAAAACACTTCACTTTCGCCATATCCCGCTTCTTGCCCTTTGCACGAGAATGAGAGGTTTTCTTACCCTTCCCCTTCTTTGCTTTGGCCACCAAAGCTGCAATTTTCTTCATCGGCTCCCTTTGATGAAGATCCATCTCGAGTAGTCCTCCTTATCTCCTCCCGCATGAGATCCGCCCAAAGGCGCTCCCATCCCTTGCGGCTTCTCCCGACCATTGAAACTATCTTGATATGAGTGCCAAGCCTTCGGAAGACCAAGGAGAGCCAGGTCGACCATGTCCTCGTCTTCGACAGCCACCCCCACACTTCCCAACTCATCTCTGCAGGTGAACTTCGTGAGGTATTTGGCTGATCATTTTGTTGCCTTTCTCCATCTTGATGTTCCCTGAGCTTATCTTTGAGCGCCGCCTTCCTTTGGTCACTCTTACTCTGGAATAGATCCATCAAAGCTTTCCACATTAAATATGGAGAAGCCTTTCCATGCGAGTTTGGATACAATATGATCCTTGACGCCCTCCAACGGGATCCTTCGACATTTTGCCTTCTTCTTTTGCCATGCATCGACTTCGACGGATCAGGTGGGCTTTGGACATCCAGTATCTACAAACTCCTTGAGACCATTATCTTCTAATACTGCCTCCATGCTGATCCTTCCATGCAACATAATTCGAACCGCCTTCAAGAGCATATTCGAGTCGCAAACCATTGAAAGACATTTTCAACAACGGCACCAAGCTACAAACCGTCACAAAAGTCGAATTCCACCTCAAAGCTCAACCACTCTAGATCTGGGAGAACAAATTATTTCTAGCACGCAGATTGTACTGCAAGGGGCATTTACAGAGCTTTCACTTTCCCAGAAAGATGAATCCGAGGCTAGCCTGGCCTCAGCATGTAGACTCTGTCTACCGAAATAAGTTTGTAATCCTTTAGTGATGATCAATCTGCCTTCAATAGCTCGGATACCATGTAGAAATTTGCTGAATAATGATTAATTATCCATCGAGACTATATTGATCACATACAATTCGAATTTATATGCAACACATAATCTCTTCCACTTTCCAGCATCATCACACATGCGGAAAATAAATCAAGCGATAACACATCAAATCATCATACACATTAACACGGTATGTATGAGGGAAAGATTATAGCTGAAAACCCCTTGCAGCTATTGTGTATATTATAATGGATAAATCATGTAACAAACTCAATACAATACTCCTCACAAGTACTCGCAGTACTATCTCATGAAGTTACACACACCTAGCTTCAGTTTTGAACAGATTCGCGGTTCAAAACTCACCGTCAATTGCCTTGCCTCTATTGCGCAATCCGGGCTCAATCTATATAGAGATCCAAGGTTCGAATCTCCTTGGCTTGATAGCACAATCATCATGGGAAATTCCTCCAAGTGTGGTGCAAATCTCATGCACAAGCTGCGATGCTCGCCATCGATAGCTAACTCCACCTTTCATCTACCTCTTTCACCTGTCTCCCATCTGAGCGATCATGCATTTGTAGTGAGCGATGTGTTCTTGATTTGAATAATGAGTTACTAATTAATGAATTAAATAATATTTATTTCACTCCACTCATAACTAATTTATTAGCTAGTTAAACTAATCTCAACTAGTTCAACTAAAATAAATGAACACAACTCCACTAGTTGTCTCATTAACTCCACCAAACTTCTATGAAGTCCTAAGCTGAAGTCAACCATGCATGATGCCATCAAACCCTTGGGAATATCGTAATTCCTCTTCGATCGCATGAGCCACTTCAAGGCTCGAAGCGAAGTGCTCCAAGAGAGTAAACTGAAGTTTATAGTCCAAATATTATTAAGGGTAAATAATATTTGACTTCCCTATTTTTAGGAAGGAAGTCTAAAAATAGACTTCGACCCAAATGTCTAAAAATAGAGGTCCATCTATTTTTTACCAACATGACCAATATTCCAAGAATAACGTACCGTCAACCCCTGGACCATGCTCCATATGTCTAAAAATAGACATAGTCTAAAAATAGACTTTGCGCCAGAATTTGCTTGCGGGCCCACTTAGTGAAGGCGACTTCATTTCACTAAGCTCCATCATCTTGCTGCATTCTCAACACTAGGGTGTGTCAATGCGTGCTAGGGAGTGCCATGGAAACATAAGGGAGAACTAGTTCAAAATGCCTGGTAATGAATGAATAAGAGTGTCTGATAGGGAGTGTCAGTGAGTTTCAGGTGTGATAAGGAGGGAGTAGCAAGGTTACATGTTAGGAAATTCCAAGGTAAGCTAGAGTGCCAGTGGCATGTAAGGGAGTGTTAGGTGTGCAAACCCTTCTTCATTATATTACAAACTACAATACAACAGGGCTAGAGCTCTTGTACCATGGATCGTGACCCTTTACAATCACACTCGATACAAGGAATAAAACTAGGGATTGGTGTTAATCCTTTGACAAAAAAATCTATCATGAACAAGACAACACTTGACCTACTTGTTGATGGTGGCCACACACAACCCTTTCAGGTCCACAACTTTTAATGAGAGCACCACAAGTTTAATGTTTGGAGAACAAGGGGCTACCCCCTTGTAAAACACTTTTGATGGGTCCCATGCATCATTATGGAACTCATGGACCCCAGTATGCCTCTTAGAAGGCCCTAAGACATCAATTGACCTCTTATGAGGCTTATTATTCCATGTATGAGATAGTTTGGTGGGATTGTCACCAAAATTTAGGGTTACTTGCATAATATTTTATGTTTAGGGGCTAATGTAGGCCCATAAGCTAATTCGACCAACTCCTAATCAATGTATAAATAGGATTTAGTTGGATTCATTTGTATCATCACTTGATTTGGGATATTTATATCTTTAGAGAACTTCACATTTTTCCTTGGAGGACTATTTTGGATGATGGATGCATTTTGATGTATGGATTTGGGCTATTTTTATCTTGGAGATTTGCTTTTGAAAATGTGAAGCTAGTTGGATATACTCTCTAACATTGTGAGTGAAAATTTAACGCTATTCTTTTTGTTGTTGCATACTATTGAATTTCACTATAACTAGGGTTAATTGCTGCATGATGGAAATGTGGAATTATGTGTCTATTTATCTTATTTAATGTATGGGCCATTTTTGGATGAATGAAATATCTTAGAGATAATTTTATCTCAATAAAATTGCACCACTTGTATGAAGTATAAATGCTTGAAGGTCAATTTTCGTTTTCCTCTAACATTGGACGAAGTTGACTTTCTGGGCCTCCATGATCAAGAAACTGAATTATTGTTCATTATCACCCCTGACTCCATATCCCCAAGTGAATTATTCGCTAGTACCTCAAAAAGGGTGATGATTCCCCACCCCCCCCCTCTTTTTCACAATTTTCCATTTTTCCCTAGGTCTAGCCCCATTAAGTCACGTAGGGCATCAATTTCCCAAGAATATAGCCAAAGGAAAACTTTGATCTCCTAGAGGCAACAACATTGGTGGGTGCCTTCACTCTCCTCATAATTTGAGCCAATTTCGACGATGGAATCTTCAAATACCTCAAGCCCTAGCTCTAGGATCAAGTTTTGCATAGGTGTTCCCAAGGCTAGAGCCTAGTAGGATCAATTTGACCCATCGAAGTAAAAAATATTGCCTAATCCTTTCCCCTCACATTTTCCAAGATAGGAACATCATTGGTTGCTAAATTCCATCCCCGAACCTAGGTTGGGTCCACTTGGCCCCATGTGGTCCCATTTGGTGTCAAAGGCCTTTCATCAAGGACCATTTGGGAATCCAAGTTCCAAAAGGATTTTATGGATTGGTAACTTCCTTTATAAGTCTTATTCTTCTCCCTCAACCCTTCAATCCCCCTCCTCTCTCCCTAGAAGATCAAGTCCCTTGCTTAAAAGGCAAGCATGTCCCACTCTATATTCTATCTTAGGGAAAGGGATTCTAGGGTCACTTCCCACCTATTCATTGACCTATAATATACAAGTGACTTCCTAAAATACCAGGACTCCTCCCATCGGTGAAATTTTGTGAAGAGCAAGGAGCCTTAGTTATGGTGACAATGGGCTAAGCCTCCACCATTTCCCTTGTCCTAGTTGTTTCCCTCTTAGGAACCCCTTTTAGGTCCACTACTAGTATGAGTGGTAAAAAGTTTTTCATAACTCCATTTGTGAGCAACTCTTTGGTATGCCCATTTTTTCCATACTACGGCTCCAAGATGAGAAGTCTAGGGCTATGGAGGTTGCCCTTCTTCTCACTGAATTGATCCTCTACAATATAGTGAAATAGGGCTAGTTGGTTGGCCCACTTGACTGCTACTTTAGTCCTTCAAATTATGCACATCCTTAGGCCCTATACACCTTCCCTTCTACCAATCTTGTTTTCCTTCACAAGTACAAGAGTTAGGGTTCTTCTTTGACAGTCACCTAACAACCCTCCAACTATACTTGGACTAGCATCAATCTGCCCAACCATAGTCAATTATTTTTACTAATGTAGGGCTCACAATATTTTCTTCATCTAGGGCTCTTCAAATCTTCCACATAAAAATGGTTTGAGTCCTCTCAAAATCATTGTTCTTGTGCATCGACAATTTGATCTTTGTTGTCCAATCTATGAATAAATCTGAACTGCTCCTCTTATCATCCTTCTAGCAATCTGTAGATGACTGAACTAGGGTCACAAATCAACCTCTAATATTCCATTGACTAATTTTTTATAGGTTTCTTAAGATATATGTATAAAAATCCATGGATAGTCCACCAAATCAACTCCTCAACATGTCAATCCATTCTTCACATGGCACGTTTCTTCTGCATGCTCAATCTTCTGCTCAGGTTCCACCCTCCTTTGGATCTGCTATCTCCACACATACTGAATCTGCAAGCCATCTTCCAGATCTATGGTCTATATTTCAGAAATAAGCCTCGCTTTAAGGGTCACAACTGCTCTTCTTCTACGCAATTTTTTCACAGTCTTAAGGGCATACCTTATGAACTAAACATGCTAGGTAACTAGGGCACTATACTTATGTACTTCTAATTATTGTAGAACAAACCCTATCCACCCATAGAAAAAACCACGACTCTTGCCTCCATAAGAGACTCAACCTAGCTCACATGGATCCATATATTTTGGGCATTTCTTTGACTGAATCTTGACATGATAACTTCAGATCTCAATGTCAACCCTCAAACTAGGGTTAGCTCAGTGAATATTACACCTGCGTCTACTTTTGTTTTGGCTCTAAATTGCAGTGCAAGCCCTCCTCCATTTATTTTTATCTTTATAACCACCGCAAGACAAGATCGTATCAATCCTCTCTTATATTTCATGTATAAAATCTAACCAACGGGATTCAATCTGATCTTGTAAGGTACTAAAACAAGATATTGAATTTTTTCTACAAACACGATCACACAATCACATATAAGTAAGAGAAAGAAATTATCAATTTCACAGCAAAAGATGTATCTAGGGAAAGCAACTGCTCAAAACCCCTCTATCTCTATTGTGTATTAAGTCAAGGAATCAAGGAACAATACAATGTTTAATCTCTCTTGAGATTCTCCAACACTCTGCCAATTGTCTCTTGTTGATCTAGGCAAAATTGGTCTAATACTTAGCCAATTCTCAGTCTTCCTTCAGCCTACCTTGCTCACGCAATTCCCATGGAATTATCTCCATATTAATTAGGAAAATCAACCTTCCTTGATTGTGCAATCCATCATGGCATCCCAATGACTTTATAATTGCACATGCGAAATTTTCTATAAATACAACTGATAGTTATGTTCCTTTGAACTGTGTTACAATAAGGATGAAGGGTCTTTTTATCATTTAAAAATAAGATAAAAACCCTAAAAAACCAAAACCCTAACCCGAGGAGATGTAACACCAAGAGTTTATGGGCCCCGTTGGGGTTAGTTGGGCAGCCAACTTCCCGGGGTCGTAACTTGGTCATATGATCTTCGTTTGACACACATGATACCTCGTTAGAAAGATCTCTCTGTGGACTACAACTGCTAATGCAATTTAAATGAAATCACTAAACCTTTCATGCCCAAAAAATGTTTTTTGGGGCCTAAAAATGGCTCGGGAAGTTCAGGACCCGAAAAATTGACAAAAATAGTAAATTGTGCTATAATTAAGGAAACTAAAAAACTAAAAGAGACAATGGCGAGGGCCCAAGTGGAATAAATGGGTGGCCAAAAATATCCACCTCGATCACCTTCAATCGAATTTTTTGAGCTAACTCAATCATCATGACTTAGTTAACTGACACAAGTTGTTATGAGACGAAATTACAATTTATTGTCCAATTTATTTAAGGGAAAAATAAATAAGACGCCTCACATTCCTCACTCCTGGTACATCAAAATTCCTCACCGGTGTGGGTGCATTTTTTTTTGTCCTTTCTAGTTGCCAATTTCACTGTTTCTTGTTGCGAATTTCAACACTTCCTCTTAACAAGAAAGGAATTCAATCAATCCCCATCTGGTACCTTTGGAATATTCAGCATGCTACACTTCTCTAGTGTTGTTTGCACCTGAAAATCCTGAAACTGAATAGCCTCCGAACAACTGAATCAGTATAATGCATCTGTCATCAGAGTCTTCTGGCTCCTGCTAGCTACTGCACATGTCTAGTAGTGGATTCTATGCACTGTTGCTGACATCTACATCCGTGCCTTTTGAATTGTTGGTAACTTTGATTTGTGCTCCAATATTTGACATTTGTCACTCTGATTTATGTCTTGTTGACATTTGACTACATCAATCTAATTGATCCTTCCTACTACTGTTGTATTGTGGGCTCCTCGTAGCCAGGTTCGATCCATGAGACACGCCATCTCAATGGACCTTGCCAAAATTTCTTATCTTGGGATTATGTCTACACATCACCCCACCTTACACCTCAAGGTATGGTTTCTCCCTCTTCCTATCTGGCTCAAAATTCCCCCCTCATGGAGGTCTCTGCTTGAGTGGATGCTTCCACTCGGTCTCCTCTCTAATTCTCCAATTGTGGAAGCTACTCCACAACCTTCTGAGACTGCTTCTCATGAGAATGCATGTTGAGAGGTAATTTATGCTCCCTCTAAACCACAAAGTCTCTACCTTCTTCCTTTCTCCTCAAAGATTTGCATGCATATGGTACCTCAAGTACATATAGGTTCTTGACTCATGCACAATGTAATTTTCTCGACGTTACAAAAAGTTTCTAAAAAAGAATTGATTTTAAATCGATGATATCTCCCTCATCCAAGCTCTGATTCGACCGATTTTTTTTTTTCTCCATTTGGGTAGATTTTCACAAGGATTCCAAATATTCTATTTGTTTTTGAAAATTTTACACCAAAATCTTCAGATATTCTCTGCAAACTCGTCGTCCAAAAAATTCCTGCTCTAATACCATGTAGAAAATATAACTAGTGTGGGTGCATTAAACCATGCCAAATCATACTAAGGCATCTCAACATATTCCATACATGCTAATACTTTCCAAGCGCCAACACGTGCCAAGTGCCAATATGTGTCAGGGACTAGTGTTATGCATGTTATGAAGTGGAAGGGAATGTTGAAGAGTGTTAAGGTGTGCTAGAGAGTGATAATGCATGTTGATTAGTGTTAAGGATTACTAGGAAAAAACATTAAGGGGGAACTAGGTAAAAATTCATGGAAGCTAATGAATATGAGGAACGTGTGCCAGAGACTAGTGTTAATGAGTGTTAGTTGTCATGCCAAGGAGGGAGTGACAAGGTATGCTAATCATTGGTAAGGCATGCTAGGGAATATCAAGGCATGTCAAGAATTCCCAAAGTGTGCTTGGGAGTTCTAGGGTGTGCTAATTATATCATGTGCCAATTAATAGTGCCAAGATATGCCAATACATGCTAGGTGCTAAGGATATTGTGGCACAGGGTGCCAGGGTATGTCAATATGTGTCGAGGCAACAAAAGGAAGAACCAATATTAAGAGGGTTAATAAGTCAGGACTTTATCTTTTTGAAAAGGGGCATGCCAGGCACACTAATAATAGGTCCCAATACATGCCAAGTGGCATTGTGTACCAAGTGCTAATGTATGTTAATGCATTCAACCAAGGTGTTCCAGGGCATGCTAGGGACTATATGCAGTATGCCAACACATGCTAGGAGAGTTCCATGTTGCGCTAGCGCATGCCACCATGTGCTTGGGCGTCAGTGTCATCACAATATGTTCTAGGTACAAATATGTTCCAAGACATGTGGGGTGCTAAGAAATGTTAGTGTGTGCCAAAGCATTAATTTAAGGTGTGCCCAGATTGTTGAGGATTGTTAGGTCTTTATCATTAATAGAATTGTCAAAGCTTGATTATGTATTAAATAATATATTTCCTACACACAATATTGGAACTTTATCTAAAGGGAATTTGCTAGATAATAAACTTAATATATATGAATCATGTGTTGACTCATAGGAAATCTCTATTCGACTAGTCATTACTTGAGGGAAATGATACACACTAATTACTTCTACAAAAATTGACTGACCCTAACCACTATGGCCTTGGACATATTATAAAAAATACTCCACAATAATTGTATTAAATCTTTATCTTTTGACAAAAAATATATTAATAGGCATGTAGCGTCATCAAAAACTCATTGTAATGATCAATGATGACGGGGATTTTTTGACTGTCACCAAAAGTAACAAAAAGAGCATTGGTGAGGGTCATTAAAAGTTCATCACTAGAAGTGTCACCAAAGAGAGAATTAGCGATGGGCCTTTAACGACCCTCACCAAAAGTGTCATTGAAAATGTCTTTGGTGACGGACCATAACGGAGCATCACTATATACATTTACAGTGATGATTTTTTAATGATCAATGATGACGGACATTTTTTGACCGTCACCAAAAGTAACAAAAAGAGCATTGGTGAGAGTCATTAAAATTTCGTCACTAGAAGTGTCACCAAAGAGAGAATTAGTGATGGGCCTTTAATGACCCTCACCAAAAGTGTCATTGAAAATGTCTTCGGTGACGGACCATAAAGGACCATCACTATATACACTTACAGTGATGGTTTTTTAAGGACCGTCACCATATGTGACATTGGTGACGGACCTTAAAGGTCCGTCACAAGCATGACCCTCACCAATGTGCTTTTTTCTTGTAGTGAATTTATCAATACTAATATTTCCCTGACCAAAGAGCCCTAATAACCCCTAGAAAATAAATTATGTTCACTATCACAGTTGTATCAATTAACCAAATTCTGCAAATCCAACCTAGACCAGATGAAACCCCTTTGTCCATTGAGACCCTTACATAGCTATACCTGAATTAGACTCCCCAAGAGGTTCCAGATATTTCAAACTTTCATGCCTTCATCAGTAGAGACTCCTAAAACCAATCCACCCTATCCAGCATCTATTTTCTCTGAGAGAACTAGACACATCATCACAATGTTTTCCTACATTTTGGGTTATTTTATTGATGAGCATGTTGATGCTTCAATCTTAGGGTTTTTGTCTATTTTTACCCCTAGTCAGCCTCCTGCTACCACCTTCAATTTTTCCCAGTACCTTGCTAACACAATTCATGAACAATTGGTCAAATTACCTAAAGAAGGTGTCTTCAAGTATTCGTTAGTTTTATTCCACATGTTTCTGTACTTCCAGTCCGAGAAATTTGCCATCAAACTTCAAAATATTGATGTTGAAGGTAATCCACAGTCAGTCATATTTTCGACTTCCTTAACCAGGAAGGATTCAACTGAGTTTACATATAAAGATTTAATTGATTCTTTCATTCATCTTATGGTCAATATGTTGAACAACAATAGTCAACCAATAATCAGTGAGGAAATTAAGAAGGTCCTACAATTATCAGAGCAGAGTAGGACGGGAGATTGGTACCTATATCATAGCCATATAGAGATTAGGGTATATGGATCAAATTTTTTTCCATATAAACTGCCCAAATACCTCCCAATAAGGTTATTTTCCCTTGAGTATATCAGGTAGATCATTAATTCTGATGCAATAAATTTCTTGGCAGCCAAAAATAAGACACAATCTAAAATAAAAAGTTAGATTGGTTCTTTTATTTGTAACAATAGAGATGCGGGTCCACAAGAAAAAAAGTATTTGCAGGAGTTTAAATTCAGCCAGAGTTTTCAGTGGTTTTATGATCCTTTAGGAGTAGTAAGCAAACTAAGGATCAAATGTAAATTAACTTCTTATGTTCATGAGTCCAAGACAGATATAGAGAAGTACTCAAATCAGTCTGAATGGTTGGAGAACACTTTGACAGAGGCAGAGAAGCAACGTGATACTAGTCAAATATTGCAAACTCCAACCCAAGAAGATAGGAACTCAAAAAGAATCAGAGAAGAAGGATCATACACTGCAAAAACTACAACTGAAACTAAATTTAAATTGATGTAAAATAAGAAGCCAAAATTAAATCTTGTAGAAGAACAAGTGGAAACAATTGAAATAATTTATACTGAAGCAGTGGTGAAAGACAATGCTCCTCCTGCAGTTTCTGAAGAAACACACCAGCCTTCAACTTCAAACACTCAAATATTTCAGAGGCAACACAGTGTTGAAATATCTTCATCCAGCAAACCAACAGACAAAGAGATGGACATTATGCATAAATACAAATAAATAAAGATCAGAAATGAAGCTTTAAAGGTTGATACATAAACACAGTACTAGAACCAGTCACCTAGTGACCAAAGCAGATTTCTTTATGCTTTTGACTATAAGACTAGGAAGATGTAGATGACCTTCCTGCAACCCACAATAAAGCATCCCAAATCATCATCTGATTATAAAAAATCATCATATGAAGTTCAGGAAAAATATCTTCATCCAATTGACCAGAATAATTTCACAAACAAGATGGTGAAATGCTTTATTCAACCATGACAAACAAGGCCATGAGTGTGCAGAAGTTGTAGAACACTCTATGGAACATCAAAGATCAGCTAAAACTAGAGAAGGAATCCTCCCAGGGTAAGGATAATAGAATCAAATCACTGGAAGATTTGGTCATTGAAGTAGAATATGATCCTAATAATGTCAAAGTTGCAGATGAAATGATTAAAAAGAAGAATGCAAACATTGTTGCATTAAAGAAGAAACTGAAACTGCCTCCTCTTGAACATCCTCAGGCAAAGGAAGTGTTATAGGATGCAAACCAAAAAGATGAGATGATTAATCTCATTCTTCAATTAGTTTCCTAGATAAAAGAAATGGAAAATGAAATGGACAAGCTAGTGCAGGAGAAAAAAGCTAGATTAGAAGAAGTCCATGTCACTGTTATTCCAGTAGTCACTACAATTGTTCCTTCCATATTAGTAGAATCATTGGCCCCTTTAGTACCAATAGCTACAAAATTTCCTGTCACATCAGCTACTACTTCAGCAGCAAAGTCATCTACAACAGTAGCATATCCTATAGATGAGGAAGGCTAATTAGTGAAGGCAATGCAGGATATGTTCATTCATAATAATGAAATCAAAAAACTTAAAGAACAACTTAAATTTCTGAATGATGACAATAAATTAGTTCATATTATGCACAAGAATGAAGAACAGAAGGAAAATAGGTTAAATGAGAAATTGAAGAAGTTAGGAAAGGAGTTGACATTGAAAGAACCAATGGCACAAGACAAGTAGCAGCTTTGGGCCAATATCATTGAATTTGTCAATGATATTTGGCCATCCATTCAGGTTATTTATGAACAAAGAGATTTAATCAAAGCAGCAGATGAGGCCATCCAAAAAATCAAAGTGTAGAAATTAGCTGAATAAATCACTTATTCAATGGAGATTAACCCGATTACACATCAATTTCGAATTGCATGCATAACACATAATCTCATCTACAATTAATTGTCACATGCGAAAATAATAGAAGCGATCGCACATCAAATCAATCACACATTAACTCAGTATGTATGGGGAAAGCCTATAGCTGAAAACCCCGCAGCTATTGTGTATATTATAATGGAGAAATAATGTAACCAAACAAGTACAATACTCCTCACAAGTACTCAGTACTTTCTCATAAAGTCACACACAACCTAGCTTAGTTTTGAACAAGTCACTGGTTCAAAACTCCCTGCCAATTGCCTTGCCTCTATTGCGCAATCATGGCCTGTATATGAAGAGATCCAAGGTTCGAATCCCCTTGGCTTGACTGCGCAATTGTCATGGACAATTCCTCCAAGTGTAATTCAAATCCCATGCAAAACTGATCCTCCAACTGATAGCTATACTCACCCTTTCATCTACCTCTTCCACTGGTCTCCACTGAACTGATCATGCACTGTAGTGAACTGAAGTGTTCTTGAGTTGACTAATGAGTTAATATTTAGTGAATTAAATAATATTTAATTCACTCCACTCATATCTAGTTGATTAGCCAGTTAACTAATCTCAACTAGTTCAACTAAAATAAACAAAACACAACTCCACTATCTGTCCCGTTAACTCCTCCAAAACTTCTGCCACTGAAGTCCAACTGAAGTCAACCATGCAAGATGCCATCAAACCCTAGGAACCACGTGATTCCTTCTGTCAGTTGCATGAGCCACTTCCATGACTCAAACTGAAGTGCTCCAAGAGAGTAAACTGTTGTTTATAGTCAAAATATTATTAAGGGTAAATAATATTTGACTTCCATATTTTTAGGAGATACAGTATAAAAATAGCCTGGGTCCTAAAAATAAGGGTCTCATATATTTTTACCGACATGTCACATACTTCAAGAATCTCCAACTGGAATTCCCAAATTATGCTCCGTATGTCTAAAAATAGACATAGTCTAAAAATAGACTTTGCGCCAGAATTTGCCTGCGGGCCCACTTAGTGAAGGCGACTTCATTTCACTAAGCTCCATCATCTGGCTGCATTCTCAACACTCCCTCTCAGCAAGATATGGATTATCTGCAATCCCTATCCTGCCTCTGTGGAATTCGAACTTGCTCCTGGTGAGCGCCTTCGTCAGGATGTCGGCATCCTGATCCTCCGTGGGAACATATGAAAGCATCATGATCCTCCACTGAACACAATCTCTGATGTGATGGTACCTGATGTCGATATGTTTGGACCTATCATGAAAAACTGGATTAGCCGAGAGCTTGATGCAGCTCTGGTTATCACAGTAGATCATTGTAGGCTCCAAATGCAACCTGAACAAACCTGCGAGGATCTTCCTCATCCAAATAGCCTCACATGCAGCCAAGCTTGCTGCCATGTACTCGGCCTCTGCTGAACTGAGTGCCACGGATCTCTGCTTCCTGCTGTACCAGGAAACTGCTGTCGACCCAATGCTGAAAACTCCTCCAGAAGTGCTCTTCCGGTCCGTTGGACTCCCCGCCCAATCTGCATCAGTGAAGCCAGAAAGCTTCACTCCATCCTCCTGTCTGTACCATAGACCATATCCCGATGTGCCTCTGATATAGCGCAATACATGCTTTCCTGCCTTCCAAAAGAGCTTGGTAGGCTTAACCATAGCTTGCGAAAGCTGGTTAACTGCATAGCATATATCGGGTCATGTATTGACCAGATACATAAGCGACCCCACCAACTGTCGATAGACAGTGGCATCCACTACCTCCGCTGAAGTAGCATCCTCCTTCCTCCAACCACCGGGAAGAGGAGTGTCAACAGGCTTGCAGCCTTGCATGTTGAACCTCTCCAGAATCTCCCGGGCATACTTGCCCTGAGAAACAAACAGTCCTCCGCTGCGCTGCCAAATCTCCAATCCCAGAAAATAATGAAGGATGCTCAAGTCCTTCATCTCAAACTCTCGTGCAAGATCCTCCTTGCATGAAAGTATCAACTGCTCATCGCCAGTCAAAATCAGATCATCTACATACAGTACGATGATCAACAGCTTCCCCTCCACCACAATCGGGTACAGGTTTGGATCCGCCTCACTCTTGGAGAATCCAAGCCCGGTGAAGTAGCTGTCTATCCGAGTGTACCAAGCACGAGGTGCTTGCTTCAGCCCGTACAGTGCTCTCTTGAGTCGGCACACATGCGACTCACTGCTGAAGATCTCAAAACCTTCAGGCTGCTCTATGTACACCTCCTCCTCAATAAATCCATTGAGGAACGCAGTCTTCACATCCATCTGATGAATGTGCCACCCCATCTGCGCTGAGAGATCAAGGATCGTCCGTATGGAAGAGTACCTTGCGACAGGTGCAAAAGTCTCCTCATAGTCAATCCCCTCGATCTGTGAGAAGCCACGGGCGACAAATCTCGCCTTGTACTTCTCCACACTCCCGTCAGCTGCCTGTTTCACCTTGTAGATCCATCGCGAACCTACCACTGATTTCCCAACCGGTCTTGGGACAATCTCCCATGCACTGTTCCTGATGATCGAATCATATTCTTCGATCATGGCATCAACCCATGCGGGTTCCTCCACAGCTTCCTCAAAAGAGGATGGCTCCGTCATGACACATTGACTCACAAGAGCCATGTATCCAGTGTACCGATCTGGTGACTGTCTCTGTCTGCGCTGTGCTGTAGGTGGTCCTACAACCTTCTCTGCATCCCGAGCCAGTCGCTCAGCTTCTGTAGTGCGCATGCGCCCTCTGATGGTTGGCGCTGCCCGGGTGGTTTCTTCCACCTCCTGAACCTCCTCTTGTGGCTGATCCACATCCGGAAGCTCCTCCTTAGGAACTAACAGCTCCTCATCTGCATGCAAGTGTAGCTCCCTCTCAAGCGAACACTGCATGGCTTTCTCCTCCCGAAATTTTATATCCCGTCGCACAACAGTCTTGCGACTGTCTGGCACATACACCCGATAGTTGTGAGGTGTATCAGTGTACCCCACAAATATTCCAACTTTAGCAGTTGGATCCAGCTTCCTTCTCGCATCCTTCGTCACATGCATGTAGACAGGAGATCCGAAAATCCGCAAATGGGAAATATCAGGCCTCTTGCCAGAATAAGCCTCCTCTCGTGTACTCATGCCAAGAACCTTGTGAGGACAACGGTTCTGCACATACACTGCTGTATTGCATGCCTCAGCCCACAAGTGAAGGGGTAGGCCCTGATCATGCAACATCGCCCGTGCAGCACCCACGATCGTTCTGTTCTTCCGCTCATCCACCCCGTTCTGCTGTGGGTTATGGGGTGCGATGAGCTCTCTCCGAATCCCTTCTGCACTGCAGAACTCCTTGAATTCAGCCGAGATGAATTCACCACCGTTATCACTCCTCAGAGCAATCACCTTCTTCCCCGACTCCTTCTCGACCAGTGCTTTAAACTCACAGAACTTCCTGAATGTATCGCTCTTCTTCGATTATTTTTCAACGGTTTGCGATCCTTCCATGCAACATAATTCGAACTGCCTTCAAGAGCATATTCGAGTCGCAAACCGTTGAAAGAAGACATTTTCAACACCGGCACCAAGAAAACAAAGCTGCTGCAAAATTCGAATTCCAAACTCCAAGCTCTATTGCTTCCGATCTACACTTGAAAACAAATTATTTCCAAATCAGAGATTGACTGCAAGGGGATTTTACCAGACCTTTCACTTTCCGAAGAAAGATGAATCCGGAGGCTTCATGGCCCGTATGCAGACTCTGTCCGAGGAAATAAGTTTGCAATCACCGTAATAGATCTCGACAATTAATCTTGCTCCGATACCATGTAGAAATTAGCCGAATAAATCACTTATTCAATGGAGATTAACCCGATTACACATCAATTTCGAATTGCATGCATAACACATAATCTCATCTACAATTAATTGTCACATGCGGAAATAATAGAAGCGATCTCACATCAAATCAATCACACATTAACTCAATATGTATGGGGAAAGCCTATAGCTGAAAACCCCGAAGCTATTGTGTATATTATAATGGAGAAATCATGTAACCAAACAAGTACAATACTCCTCACAAGTACTCAGTACTTTCTCATAAAGTCACACACAATCTAGCTTAGTTTTGAACAAGTCACTGGTTCAAAACTCCTTGCCAATTGCCTTGCCTCTATTGCGCAATCATGGCCTGTATATGAAGAGATCCAAGGTTCGAATCCCCTTGGCTTGACTACGCAATTGTCATGGAAAATTCCTCCAAGTGTAATGCAAATCCCATGCAAAACTGATCCTCCAATTGATAGCTTTACTCACCCTTTCATCTACCTCTTCCACTGGTCTCCACTGAACTGATCACACCGAGGAACCTAAGTCTAATCTAAGCTTCAACTATGTAAGATATCAAACCCTAGAAACTACGTGATTCTTCAATTTTCACAACAGCCACCTGCATGATCAACTTTAAGTGCTCCAAGAGTAAATCGTTCCAATAAATGTCAAAATATTATTAAGGGTAAATAATATTTGACTTCCATATTTTTAGGAGATCAGTCTAAAAATAGCCCGGGTCCTAAAAATAAGGGTCTCATCTATTTTTACCAACATGTTGCATACTTCAAGAATCTCTAACTGGAATTCCCAAATTATGCTCCGTATGTCTAAAAATAGACTTTGCGCCAGAATTTGCCTGCGGGCCCACTTAGTGAAGGCGACTTCATTTCACTAAGCTCCATCATCTTGCTGCATTCTCAACACAAAGAAGAGCTTGGTAAGAAGCCTGAAGAGGCTAATGAAATCATAAAATTTCTTAATTCCAAGAATAAGCAAGAATTAGAAGAGATTGGAATTAGTGACAAGAAAAACACCATACTAGAAGTTAGGAAGGTGATTTCTAAAATAAATTTAATGATTCAGCTAGAAGAAAAATGTCAAAACATGGAGGTTTCCATAACCAGGTTCATGATGAAGTTTGATGCTCTAAGACAGGAAGGCCTTCCAAATCCTCTGGTTATAAATAACGGATTAATGAAGCAGGATGATTATGGTAAAAAGATGAGAGAAGTGGCTAAGGAACAAGAAAATAATTCAGCCATGTAGGGAATTCCAATAGCGAAGGTGCTTTACAAAAGCTTTGAGAACCTGTTTTACCTACAACATGAGGTAAAACATTTATTCATCAACAAGCCTACATTTTCAAAGTATACAAAGGCTGATGAGATATTCAAAAGGATGGTGAAAATTAAGCTACCAAATGCAGAAGAATGGAAGAAATTCACTGATTTACTGTGAAAGCAGTAAAGGTTAAAACAATCAAACAGAATAGTCAAAGTTTAAAGTGAAAAAAACAGCAGTGATAGTCAAAGAGTATCAGAGTTAAAGAGTATCAGATGAAAGTCATAGATTTAAAGTTAAAATCATAGATGAAAAAAAGAGTTGAAGATTTCCAACGTGAAGGACACTCCATTTCCTAACAAACAATAGAATTCGTTGAGCAAACAGCAAAGAGACAAATCAACGAAAGATCAAAGACAACAAACAGTAAATTCAATAAAAGCAGGGACAACTTGCATTAGTTAGATAGCTATCTCTATCTTCTTGCATGAAGATATTTATTTTTCCATGAATAATTCCTAAGTTTGTTTTAGGATATTTTGTAAGATTTTTTGTATAAATAATTCACATTTTGAAGTATTGAGGATGGATTAATTTCTAAACAGTTCTATAGTTGTACTATTTTAGAACCTGAGGGTGATTGTACCATTTTCAAGTCAGCGGACTGGATTAATCATTAAAGCATCATATTATAGGACTCATGTGTTGGGCCAGTTTAGTGAAGTATTTTCACTTGTTCTCTGTTACTTTCTTATGTTTTTCACATGCTTATATATTTTATTAATCTAAATGATATAGTAGGAATGTTATTACATAATATGTATAATTACACTATGTCTTGAACTATTTATCATTTACATGTTTTCTACTGATATCCAAATTAGGGAATTCTTAATTGCTCCCTAGTTTCAATTGACCTTTGTCTTTTCACTCATTATCCGGATCTAAAAACCATTAATTGATTTCTTATCCCGATTGAAACCATTTTCACTATCAGCCTAAAGATCTGAAATGACCTATCTATATTTCCATGTAAACATTTCTCTTTAGAACCTTGATTCTGATCTGATTGCTTGACACATTGACTCCATTAGTGATCCGTATTTATGTAGGAATGCAATAGAATAAACATATAACCATAAATACAAAGATGCAGTGGAAATAACACTTCATTTCATTAATATAAAAGAACTGAAATTTGCTTACAGACAGAATGGAAATAAAACTAGCTAGGGCGCTGGTAACTATCTCTAAGAAGAGATGTGGCGGCTACAGGCCTCTAAACTCAGTTACAATGAGGCTCAAGGGCCTATTTATTATTTAGAAACAATGGGAAATCCTAAACATCCAAAACCCTAACCCTAGGAGATGAAGCGCCAAAATTGTGGGCCCCGTTTGGGTAAATTGGTGTTTCAACTTCCCGGGGACGTAACTTTGGCATACGATCTCCGTTTGATGCGTATCATACCTCGTTAGAAAGATCTAGCAGAGGAATACAAATTTTGTGTGAGAAATATCAGTCCATGAGCCCATGTTGCTCCCCATTTTCCCAAAAAAATTCTTTTAGGGCGTCAAAACGGCTCCGGAAGTTCAAGACCCGAAAAACTGCTAAAAATAGTAAGTTGTGCCGAAACTGAAAAACTAAAAGAAACAATGGTGGGGCCCCAAGTGGAATAGGTGGGTGACCACCAATATCCACTTGGATCATTCCTCCCCCCTTAGGAAGCAACATTCCCCATTGCATTAAGTTCCTCCATGAGATGAGGAAATTTCTGTTGAACTTGGTCCCTGGTTAACCACTTTCCTTGGTGCAGGAGTTGGCTAGCTTTGATGACTCGATATAGTTGGATCTTCTGTTGGCGAGTGTTCTTGATTTTCATGTCCATGATACAATATTTTGTGGCCTGTTCCATGCAATTTGGGTTTAACTCTGTTGATGTGATTTGTTCTGCAATGTCAGAGGTGTCCGAAAGAGGTGGGAAGTAAGGACGAAGGTAATCCACAGTGAAGACTGGGTGCAGACCAATGAATGGTGGAATACTGAGCTCGAAGGCATTGTTCCCTACAGCCTTGGTGATGGTGTATAGCCCTTATCGGAGTGGGTGAAGCTTGCGGTGGGGTCCAGTGAAGCACTCCTTCTGCAAATGTAGCTATACTTTGTCGCCCACCTAGAAGTTGTGTGGCACCTGGTGTTGATCATGGCATTGCTTGTACTTAGAATTGGCTCTATCCAATATATCATGAACCTATTTATGGATGTGTTGAATGCGCTCGATGAAGCTATTTTCTTTGTCAACTTCAGACTGGACATGAGCCGAATCAGCCTGAGTAGCCGCAAATGGCATGGCTACGTCAATGGGACATAGTGGTTGGAATCCCAAGCACACTTGAAAGGGGCTATGGCCAATTGAACTGTGGAGAGCCTGGTTATAACTATGTTGTACATAGGGGAGGCTCTCGTCCCATGTGCGTGGATGCTTTTAATTGTACATGCACAGAATATGTACAATCATTCTGTTGACGACCTCTATCTGGCCATCTGTTTGGGGATGGAAAGCTGTGGACTTGGTGAGCTTAGTGTCCAACATTGAACAGAGGCTGGACCAAAATATGTTGAGGAACCTTCTATCCCGATCTGATATGATAGACTGTGGGATCCCAAAGTGCACCCACACTCGTTCAAAGAAGAGTTTAGTAGTGGCTCCTGCTATGATATTCTTCTTGCAGGCCGCCATAATGGCCATCTTTGAGAATCTTTCGACGACCACGAAAACGCAGTCATTTCCATGCTTATTAGAAGGCAGGCCCGACATGTAATCCATGGATATGGATTCACAAGGTTGATTAGGGGTAGGTAGCGGAGTATATAGGCCTTACTTCTTGATGGTCGGTTTGGCAATGGAACAAGCAGTGCAGCATCTGATGTGCTTCTTAACATCCTTTCGAAGGTTCGGCCAATAGAAATACTTCTGCAGTATTGCTACTATTTTCTCGACCCCAAAATGCCCAGCAACTTGACTGTAGTGTTCTTCCCATATCATCTTGGCACGCTCGCTTGAAGGAACACAAAGGTGTCCCAGGTGACATAAAAGTGCATCTTGGAGGTGAAAATTTGGAACTTACATACCCCTCAAGAGTGCCTTGTAAGTGTGGCCAAATTCTGGGTCACTCTCATAGAGAAGCGACCAATCAGAAGTCTCGTGCCCATAAGAGTTGAGAACAGTGGTGAGCGCCATGATCGGTGGTCGGCTGAGGCAGTCTGCAACATTATTGGTGCTACCCTTCTTGTACTTGATGTTCAAATGAAACTGTTGCAGATGTGTGGACCACTTCTAATGGAGATCATTCTGCAACTTCCCTTGTGTCTGTATGAACTGCAGGGGCTAGCGGTCTATGTGGATGATTGTTTCCTTCCCCAAAATGTAATGCTTCCATTGTCAACAAGCTTGCATAATGGAATACATTTCTTTGTCATAAGTGGGATACTTGCGAACTGTGTCAGACAATGTCTCACTGTGATATGCCACTGGATATCCCTATTGAGTAAGAAATACCCCAATAGCAAAGTCAGAGGCATTTGTCTCAATCTCAAATGGTTGTTGCAAGTCTGGTAATGTGAGCACTGGGGCAGAATAGAGGCAATTTTTTAATTCTGTGAACGCCTTCTGTTGAGGTTCCGACCAAAAGAATTTTTCTCTCGCTCCTCCCTTAGTGACCTTACTCAAGGGCCAAGTGATATGAGAGAATCCCAACATGAATAGACGGTAGAAATTAGCAGGACCCAGAAAGCTGTGAAGCTCTGTTATAGTGGTTGGGGCTGGCCAATCCCGAATGACTTGGATCTTGGCTAGATCCACATGCACCCCCCTTTCATCAATAATGTATCCCAGATATTGAACCTGGGTCATGCCAAAAGTGCACTTCTCCAAATTGGCACACAACTTGTGCTACCACAGTGTTTGGAGGACTTGTCAAATGTGGTGAAGGTGCTCTTCCTAAGTCTGGCTGAAGATCAGAATGTCATCCAAGTACACCACTACAAATGAGTTGGTGAATGGCCACAAGATGTCATCCATCATCCTCATGAAGGTTGCGGGAACATTCTTCAACCCGAAAGGCATGACCAGCCATTCAAAAAGGCCTTCCTTGTCTTTGAAGGCAGTGTTCCACACATCAGAGGGTTAAATTGGTACCTAGTGATACCCAGACTTCAAGTCGATCTTGCTGAAATATTTTGCACCTTTGAGTTGGTCCAAAAGGTCATCAATCCGTGGGATCAGGTACCTATTCCGGACAGTGATCTTGTTCAGTGCCTGATAGTCAATACAGAGTCTCCACATCCCATCCTTCTTTTGTACCAGCACGATTGCGCTCCCATAGGGAAATGAACATTGTCGGATGTGACCTTTCTGCAACAGCTCCTGAATCTGCCACTTGATTTCATCGTTCTCCAGAACAAAGGGCCGATAGATCAATCCATTGGGTAGCGGCACACCTGGGGTCAGATCAATCGGGTGCTTGACCTGACAGTGCAGAGAAACCCCTGTGGGTGAGGTGAAGATGTCCCCATACTCCTCCACAACCTTATCCATTTGTTGTTGTCGTGCAGAGGGGCCCTATCTGGAGGTTGTAGCCACAATCTTCTTCTTGCCTTGGGGGTGAATCATTAGGAAAATGAATTTCCTGGTTTGGGAAATGAGCTTACTGCATTGTTTTGCAATAACCAAAGAGATAGCGGCAGGAGGTGGTACCTCTGGTGTCTTGTATAACTTATTTTCCAAAGTAACAATAACATCGCGAGGCTGAGACTCATACACAGCATGACGCTTCCATAAGTATGGTTTTCCTAATAATAAATTAGAAACATCAATAGGAGCAACGTCACATAATACCTCATCCGTGAAGGGCTTGATGCTATAGGGAAGGCGTCATTGCTGGCTGACGCCGAGATATCATCCTTGGTGAAGCCTCTTAATGGTGTATGGATATGGGTGAGCTATGGTCAGCAAGACCAACCGCTTCACGACATCTGCTGAAATGAGGTTCTTTTGGCTCCCATTTTCGACAATGAACTATGCCAGGGAGCCCTTTACCCACATCTGGGAGTGGAAGAGACATTCCTCCTCTTTTGGATCTTTCGGTTCTTCCTTCTAGATCTTCGTAGTGGCAATAGTTGCATTGGGCTCCGCATCAATAATATGTTTCCATTTTTCATTCCCCTTATCAGGTTTTGATTCAGAGTCGGAGCATGCATCTAACTCAAAATCCCTCATCTCGGCCACCAGCGATTGCTTGGCCCAACACTAACTTGTGTTATTAGTGTAGCTTTTATGGAACTGACACCACCTTCCCGTGTCCTTCTTTGGCTTTGCAGTGTTTTTCTTTGCTTTTGGCTTCAACAGGTTGTCTTGAGTCACCATGCCTTGGCTCTATCCTTTGTTTTGTGGTTTGGGAGCACCTTTCTCTTGCTTTTGATTCACAGATCCAAAGTCTCGCTTCTTCTGTTTGAATTTCTTCTCAATCTTGGCAGCATATCGGTATGTCGTACCAAGTGAGGAGATGTCAAGGAACTCCATTTCCTCCTTAATGTATCTATGTAGACAACTGTTATCACTCAGGTTTTCCTAGAAGTTGTGTAAGAGGAAAGTATACCCGAGGTAACCACAAACCAACCTTTTAGATGCAGAATCTAGCCAATCTGCATCCAGAGAGGGCTCTCTCTTTATGATTTATCTTTGTTCTTGGAAGGTTTTAGGCTAGTTATATATTCAAAGTTTGTTTTGGGAAAATGGTGGAATCCACAAACTAAGGGCAAGGTTGAGGGCTTTCAGTCCATTGGGCTATGGAGTCAAAGGATGGCTTTACTGGACTTCTATTCTACGCACAAGATGGTATTACAGGGCAAGATAGCTAGACAGAGAAAAATCCTTAAAATTTAAAGTGGGTGGGATGATCTTGAAGGGATGAAAGGAAACTAAGAATCTTTCACCATGTTCAAAGGAAAGAAGTGAATTGACTACAAACAAAGAGCAATAAAGGATTCTTTATTATAGCAATCAACAGTGCTTAAATTAGCGAAGCAGGAGAATTTAAGAATTCATGCTTATAGCTAATTTAGAAGAAAACATTTAGGAACAATCACATTTGAAAACAGAGTACAATTAAGCAAATTCTATTTCAATCCTTTATGTAAATTATTCAGAAATGGATATGATGGTATTATAAACTAATATAAAATTTCAAACAAAGGGTAGAAACACTTATTGAACTGTAGTCCAACACATGAATCCTGCAACAAGTCCAGTGCTTCAAATCGTCATCCAGTAAGCCACAAGTAAATTTGTCCAAAAGCTTTTTATTCCGAAAACCTCAATGTTACAGCAGAGTAATAGAATCCACCCTTCAAAATTCTCTTTGAGGGCTTATTTATACAAAAATAATCCTAACAATATTACTCTATCATAGCCAATAATTCAGGCTGATTTAAAGCATATTTACAAACAAACAAGAGACACATGGTCTCGTAAATAGAATAATGAATAACGGCTGATGTGCTGTTCCTTTCTTCATGGACGTGCTAAGGATAAGTGCTCAAAATAGGGCTCTGTGCTGTCCTTTGCGTATTCCTTTGACCTGCTGAATACTCTTTCTTCTCACGGATACTCTTTGACCTTTCATCTGATACTCTTTCATCTGCATTTCTGTTTTTTACCATTTACTCAATAGTAAAGATAAACTTTTATCCTGAAAACATTTTTTACAAAATTTCCAGCATTTTCTTCCACCACTGATCATCTGGTATCATTGTTCTTCTGAGCTTCCTTAAAGTTTCATCGGCTTCAGTAAGTTTATAAAAAGTGGGTTCGTTCGGAAATAGATATTTTAATTCATGCTCCAGATGAAATAGATTCCTCACTTTTTCATAAATACTCTTCCCAGTTGGTAATGCAGGTTCTGATGAGCTAGTACAACCTATATTAGTAGAACCTATCGCTGTATTTTTAGCATGAGCTTGGATTCTTTTCTCATAGGTTTCTAAGTCTACTATTTGATCCTCTGTGAGCATGGGACTTGGCAAATCACTGTCCAACAGAGCTTGAAACTTTTCTCTGAAAACGTTGATGTCGACCAAAATATCAGTACACTTTCTTTCTAGATTTTGCATGAAAGTTCTCTTGGTGAAAATTCTCTTTGCTTCCAAAACTACACCTGTTCTGTCATCAATTCCTAACAATGCTAGCTGTTGTTTTGTTCTGGAATTCAAAAACTAAATGAGCTACTGGGCCAGCTCTGGCTTGCCTCTTAATTCATGTCTAGTTTTATTTATTTCCTCTTGAGCTATCTTGACTAACTCATTCTGCTCAAAAATAGCTTGGATGGAAGGCCAAATATCTCTTATTAAGTTAATGATGTTGTCCCAAAGAATATCATTTATTTCGTTCAGAGGCTTTTCCAGTGAAAGATCTTTTTGCAAAGCCTCAACCAATTTCTCCAATCTTTTTATTTCCCTGAGGTTGTCAGCAGCTGTCTTTTTGGATGTGTCATATTTTCCCTCTAGTTTTGTTAATTGTAATTTTGTTTCTTGGAGTTCTGTGACCTTTAGCTGCAAACTCTCCATTTGTTTAATTAAATCCTCAGAATTCAAATTAGAAATGTTCACCGGAGATGGTTGTTCCTGCTGTCCTGTAGTTGTAGTACCTGTTGTTGAAGTCTGTTTGATAATTTCCTGTTCCTGCAATGCTTTTTCCAACTCCTTTTCTGTTTCATTTAGTCGCTCTGTCAAATTCAAGAGCAACTCCATCATTTCTTCTTGTGAATTTCCTTTTATAACTTCCTGTGTCTGAGGGTGCCTCAAGGCTGGTATTTTCAGTTGTTTTCTGAGTGCAGCTATATCATCCTCTTTCTTTTTTATCAGTGCCTCAATACCTTTAGTGTCTTTTGGATTGTGACCCAAACCAATGATCATCTCTTCTAGAGACTTTATTCTATTGTCCTTGGCCTGTGAGGAGGCCCTTTCAATCTTCAATGTTGCAGTAGTATTATTCAAGGAATCTTGCAGCGTTAAAGCTGCCATGGCTTTGTTGGTGAGAGTAGAATAAACCATTTCCCCTGTTTGTCTATGAAGCTCTATCTGATCCAAGGGATGGATATCTTTTGCTAAAACTTCAAAATTTGTTCTGATGTAATCTGTTGCTGAAGTTGGCTTTGGCACCTTTGCTTTGAAGTGGCTCATTTGCATTTTACCTTGTGACAGATCAAATGCTGACATTAGTCTTTGCTGATTGTGAGGAGCCATCTTCATATACTGATCGTAGACCTTCATTTTCAATGGTTCATTCTTTGTTTTGATATTAATGAATTTTTTCTTAATGTCTCCAGTATCTGTCTTTGGCGGTCTGAAAGAAGATACTTCAGTGCTCAACTGCTTTTGTATCCCTTTCTGGCTTATGTTTGTTTCACTTGCTGTACATGTTTGCTGACTATCCTCCCTTCCATCATCAAATACCTCATCTATAATCTCTACATCTGGAGGTGGATCAGACTTGTGTTTTTTGGCTTGATAAACTTGTGGGGCTCCTTTTGAAGGTGTGGTATCTGGAGCTGGCCTCTTTTTCCCTATTTCCACATTCAATGGAGTTTGCATCTCTGGAACTTGGATTTGCTTTGCTGGTGTTTGAGAAGCCTGGGATTGTTCTGGTTCTTTGGAACTCTGTGATTTTTCTGCCATGACCAGGGTTTCAACGACCTGAACTATAGGTTCTTTTCCTTTACCCTTGGGCTCTGCTGCTACTGATGGGCTGTCTTCCTGTATAGCTTGTTGTAGAGTAGCTGCTGAAGATGTGCTAATGTATGGTACCTGCATTTGATCATATGTTTCTAGGTCAAATTTCTTCTCTACATCTTTCATAAGTTTATTCAATTTGGCAGCTCCACTTCCCTCTTCAACAAGTGTTCCTTTAACCCATTCATCTTGATTTGCATACTGTTCTATGTCAGGAATTCTGTGATGTATATAAGGAGATGACTTATTTTTTAACCTTCTTTCACAAATGAAACCAATGGGGTCATAAGGGACCCAACGGAAAGATGTCTGGAATTTTCTCTCTAATATAAGTTCTGCATCTCTCTCAGCTTCTCTAGAATTGCAAATGAAAGGACTTAACTGGCTTTTGATCCTTAACTGTGCTTTCTTCTTTACATTGCAGAAATGGATTACATCTGAGTTATTCATCTGTCTAAAGTATTCCAAAGCAAAAATTCTCATTGGTACATATCTGGGTAACTTGAATGGATGTAATTCACATCCATAAATCCTGATGATTGTATGGTTTTGGTATAAGTACCAATCCCCAACTTTATAACTCTTTGACAATTGCAAGGTCTTTCTAATTTCGGTACTAAGCCTGGGGGGAGAAACTCATGTTAACAAAGTTGTAGCAGGATGTACAAACTGATCAATGAATTCTGAATAAGAGTAGGGAGAATCAGAGGACAAATGAATGATGGGGGACCAAAAAAATAACAGACCTGGGATTACCTTTAGCATCAAGTTTCTGAACAGGGAAAGGGAATCTGTCTGAGTGATAGAAAATTATGAGATGATAGATAACTGAGGAGTATTTGAAAACCTTTTCATCATCTAGCCTTAAAAATTGATCATGGATTTTGTTGGCAATGAAGGAAGCATAGTCATACTTAATCTCAGGAGGCTGCCCAGGGGTAAAGATAGATAGCAAAGCCAGAGTTATCTCGTCAACATACTCACCGGTATTGAATCCTAAGACAAAGGATATTACATTCACAATAAGCCTTCCCAATTGATTGAAAAAACAAAAACCATAGGGGGGAGTCCCTTTTGGCTGATGCTCAGGTAACATGAAGTACTGACACATTGCTTTCAATTTTTCTGGAGTTAACAGCCTGGTTTTCTCAATTAGCCCTTCCATGGATAGAGGTGCTAATTCTTGTTCTGGCTCAAATTGTAACATAGCATTGATAGCCTGAGGTGTTATAGGGAACAAAACACTTTGATCAGGAGCTAATACAGCTCTTTGTGTGGGATCATAATTTGCATGACAAGAATGAATGATTTCAGGGAAAACGTGGACTGTAGGAATGAAATACCTTGGGAGATTGGATTCCCACAACCCTATAAGATCTTGCCCCTTTGAGTATTCGTCTCTGCAGCGACAGAAACTCAAACAGGGACTTTCATCGAAATGCAGGTCTTTTATTTGGAAATCTTCATCTATGAGAGGCAAGTAGTCTAAATCTCGGTGAGGAGCATTCAAAGGAGTGACATTTAGAGCAGTTGGAGCCTCCATTTTGGTTCTTGTGGATTCAAAATGGAGGTTTTAGTTTTCTTGCAGACCGGACGGGATATCTGACAAATGAGGAAACTGGAACAATTTGCAGGTTTGGGAAGCAAATTTACATGTTTTAAATCTTCAATGAGGACTCAGAGAGGACTTTTGACCACTTTTTCAGAGAAAAAACACAGGAAACTAAGCTTAACTTGCAGTCGGGGCGCGGAATGATAAATACCTGTTTTTTAATGGAAACTGGTTCTTCAACAGGTAATGAACAATGGCGGGGAAATTCTTCAATACTGGCGCAGCGGAATTTTGGAGTAATTTGGTGTATTTGCAGTGAAATTTGAAAATTGCAGCGGGAGCTTAGTCTCTTTCGGAAACTAAAAATAACTGAAAAAACGCGAAAAATGGCTTAAAAACAAGTCAAAAGGGTTTTGGTCGTTTTCGAGGTGATGACGTCATTAGGGCGTACGGGGTGACGTAAGGAAGTGGGACCGGCGGTATGCGGTAAGCGGTAAGCGGTAAGCCCGCACCGCTTATGGACGAGGGTGGTAAAAGTCGCAATAGCAGCGATTCCACAGGATGCTTGCCACGTGGAATGCTGAATAGTCAAAAACCGCCTACTCCCCGCTGGCTAAATAACTCACACGGGATGGGCAGCGGGATTGATCAGGACCGTTGATCAACGGAGGGACGATCCGACGGTTGAAAGGGATGGGAACTTGTGCGACTTCAAAGGTGGGCCCATCGGGGTTTTAAAAGGTTTTAACGTGTAATCTAATTACCCCGGGAAGAAGTTAATAGGCGGGAATGGTTGTTAATTAGTCCAAATGATCAATTAACCCCATGGAATTATGAAATTGGTTTGCGGCGGTAGTTTGGCCAGGTGGAATGCTACGTGGACGAAACACTATGGCACAGGACTCCGTCGCATTTTATTCTTTGTTTTTGGTGTTAAACACATATATTACGTGTCTAACGCTTTTTTACATATATTTTATTATACGATGAATTAATTAAAACACAACTAATTCACCATAGGGCGGGGATTATATATAAGGCTATAGTTTTAACCCAAGGGCTTTATAAAGCGGAATATTTATTTTAAAATGTGCGGGAATATATACTTTGGTAAAACATTATAATAAGAGGGTTTTTGGGGATATTTATTAGAAAAGGGAGTTATATACTTAGGAAAAGGGGTTTCACTAGGGATTTAATATAATAGAGTTAAATGTTAATATGATAAAGGACAAGGAAAATCAAAACATCTTTGTACATCTAAGAAAGTGAAAACTTATGAAGTAAATTGCAACATTTTATCTTCAACACTTAAACTTAGAATAACAAGTTGTTTTGAGGAATTTTATGGAATGTTGCATCAGTTTCCTAAGTAAAATAGGATTTTACTTAGGAAAAAGTTAAAAATGGAAGATAATCAATGATGGATTATTTCAAGTGCTTAGGTTTTTTGATCATTAGGCCGAGGGTCAGGTCCCTCCAGAAGTCAAGGAAATGCCTTGAGCCCCTTTGATCTCAAATTACCTTAGTACTTTTGGGGAAATTAGTAAAACTCTTGAGGGGGAAAAATGATGAGGGAGGTTAATGAATTTGACTTCGCTTGCTGTGATTTTCCAGTGTATTTCTTGCCTTAGTACTTGTGATGAAAGTAAATGATTAACCAACATGTAGCAACACCATTCATCAGATAACACTTTGCAGCACCATCTACCTACCCTATCTACTTAACACTACCATTTTGTCTTCTTTATTAGGGTGCATTTAGACTTGCAAACCCCGATCAATCTTTTCTTTTTACATGATGAATCTATCTATTTCTACCCTTATTACATCCAAGGGCTCAGATTAAACTGTTGAGCACCTTTTATTCACTCTACCTAGCTACTTATCTGCCAAGATTAAACTGTTTGGCTAGATATTTATTCTCTAATCTATAAAATGAAATTGAAATATGACTAAGTCAAGTTTAAACAGTTTGACTTATTCATGAATTGTGGCAAAAGTTTCACAAGCTGCACACAATTGATTTATTACAACAGAGTAAAAAGTAGTGGCATTTGGATTTGCACACTTTCCTTGGTCTATTTTTTGCTTGGGGTTCATTTCTTTCTCTTTCTGACCATTTTTATTCTTTTTACCCTTTGATCTTTCTTTTAGGGTATACCCTCTTTACATTTTTTAAATTTTTTGATTTTTTTTGGTTTTCAAGAATATGGAACACCTTTGCTCAAGTAAGAAGGTTTGAACATATTCCATACTTCCATCAAGACAATCATGAAAGATGAAACCTATTGATATAGGAGGCTAACACTGGCTCCACTTGGGGATGGCTTTTTCTTGTGGAAAGTCAAGAACAGCAGGTCAGATGCCTCAGAATGTCTTCAAACTGAAAGTATGAAATCTTCCTTCTTCTGATAGCTTTATTTTACATATGATAGTGAAGCTTTTGGAACTTAGGGCCTTCACTTCGGGCTTCAATTCCAAAAAGTCACCATCCAATCCAAACTGCAGGAACAAAAATAAAACAAGCAAACAATATATTATGTACAAGTTAGAAACATTTAAACATTCTAGTAAATTGGATCAAAATAATGCTTAAGCATTCGACCATTGATTGGTCCTTCTTCAACTTCTGAATTGTCCAAGTCCTTCAAAAAGTAAGTGTTGTTTCCCTGCAAGGCATGAATGATATAAGGCCCTTTCCACAAGAAATCAAACTTCCCATGTTTTCCTTTTTCTTCTCTTCTAGAATCCCATCTCAGGACCTTGTCCCCTAACTGAAAATCCTCTGCTTTAGTCCTTTTATCAAACATTTTCTTTAGCTTTTCCTGTAAGACTTGTGATCTTTGGTATACCTCTTCTCTGGTTTGTTGCAGGTGGATTGTTTGATTAATTCTTCTTTGAATGTCATTTGGCTCCACTTGAGCCTCTTGAAGTAATTTCATGACAGGGATTCCTAAAGATGATGGGAATCTTGCTTCTAGACCATAAACTAACTCATATGGACTAGTCCCAATGGATTTCTTGGTTGTAAGTCTGTCTGCCCATAATGCATAGGTCAGTTTCTTATGCCAGTTCTTTTTATTTTCCTCCAACAATTTCTTAATGATATTGATCAAAATCTTATTGGAGGATTCTGCTAGTCCATTACCCTGGGGGTAATAGGCTGTTGAATGGCCTAAAGTAATATGATATTTATGGCAGAAACTAATCATTTTCTTTGATTTAAATGCAGCAGCATTGTCTGTTATAATCTTTTCTCGACATCCAAATCTTGAAAGTATGTTGGTTTCAAGAAACCCTATGATTACAGAATCATTGGACTGTCTACATGGGATGGCTTCAATCCATTTGGTGAAATAGTCTGTAGCAGTTAAAATCCATCTATGTTGCCCTGAAGAAGGGGGGTGAATCTCTCCAATAAAATCTAAACCCCATTGTTGAAAGGGTCTTTCTGTGGATACTGGTTTTAAAGGCAGAGGTAACAACTTTCTTTTACCCTCAAATATTTGACATTTGTGACAACTTGTTACAAATTTTTTTACATCAGAAAATAATGTTGGCCAATAGAAACCAGCCCTTAAGATCTTGTCTGCAGTAGATTTCCAGTAGAGATGTCCTCCACAATCCCCTGCATGAAATTCATTAAGCACTTTATCAGCTTCATCTTTTAAGAGACAATTCAATAAAATTCCTTCATGATTCTTCCAAAATAAAGTGCTATCTAAAATACAATATTTCAAAGATGTCATCTTTAAAAATCTTTGCTTAGTTCTCGACAACCCTGGAGGAGCTTGCAGGTTTAATAGAACATGAATTATATCAGTATACCAGGGTGAATCTAAGAAAGCTTGACTGATCTGGGGAGTCGCCATCTCCTGCTAGTTATCCAGTTCATTGATATCTAAGGCTTGGCAATTGGTTTCTGTCATAAGTTGTGCTAAGCCTTGGCCTTTTATCAGTTTGGTTGGCTTGATCTCAATATCATATTCCAAAATGGTAGCTATCCACTTACCTCGTTTACCTTCAATGCCATCTTGAGTCAAAATATCTTTAACTACTGCATTAGGCACATATGCTATCACATGAGAATATAATATGTAAACTCTAAAATCTTTGATTGCTTTTACCAATGCAAAAGCCTGTTTTTCCATAATATTGTACTTCAGAGGTGCATCCCTCAGTGCTTTACTAAAAAATGCTATTGGCTTTTCACACCCTTGGTCATCTTTTTGAAGTAAAACAGCTGCAACAGTATGTTCAGAAGCAAATGAAAAAATAATAAAGTCTCTATCAAATTTAGGACTGGTCAGAACTGGTGTCCTTGTTAAAGCCATTTTAATTTCCTCGAATGATTGTTTGGCTTCTACAGTCCAATCAATGCTTGAATCTTTCCTCAACATGTTAGTCAGTAATCTAAGTAACTTCGCTAGACTAGAAATAAATCTTCTCAAGAAGTTGATTTTTCCTATAAATGCTTGCAATTCTTTTATGTTTCTGGGGTGGGGTATTTGCAAAATTGCTTGAATTCTTTCAGGATCAATCCTAATGCCATCTTTAGAAATGATATGTCCTAAAAGCTTTCCTTCTTCCAAACCAAACAATGACTTCTTAGGGTTTAAAGAAATTCCATATTTTCTGCACTTCATAAATACTTGCCTTAGGTGATCTAAATGTTCTTGATCTGTTTTAGAGAAAACAGTCAAATCATCTAAGTAAATAACCAGAAAATCATGTATCTCTTTAGCAAAAGCAATGTCCATTGCTCTTTGAAATGTAGCTCCTGCATTCTTGAGCCCAAATGGAATTTTGACATATTTAAATGTACCCCATGGTGTGGTAAATGTTGTTTTATCCTGATCATCAGGATGAACCAGAATCTGGTTGTACCCTGAAAATCCATCCAGTAGTGATATTCTCGAAGATCCCACTACCCTTTGCAGAATGTGATCCATTTTCGGCAGAGGATAGTTGTATTTTAAAGAAACTTTATTCAAATTCCTTAAATCGACACACAGTCTGATTTCTCCTGTCTTTTTCCTTGTTGGTACCAGGTTAGAAACCCATTCTGAAAATCTGATAGGAGCTATTATCCTTGCTTCAAACATTCTTTTGATTTCCTTTTCAATTGAGGGTAATAAAACAGGATTAATTCTCCTAAGCTTTTGTTTAAAAGGTTTCTGGTCTGGTTTCAAAGGTATAGTATGTTGAATAATGGATGTATCATAAGATTTGAGGTCTTCATAACTCCAAGCAAAGACGTCCTGGAATTCTTTTAATAGTTCAACATATTTTACCTTCTGATCTTTTGGAAGAGATTTAGACAACTTAACAATTTTTGGATGTTCTGGTGTTCCTAAGTTGCATTCTTCCATATCGGCCTTAACAGGTTCCATTTTAGGTCTAAATGGAATATCATTTGAGTCGAATAGATCTTCCAAAGGTGTTAATCCTTTGGGTAATTGATTATCTTTTAAATTTATGATTTCTGTTTCATCTATGATCTCATCAAATTCCATGTGTTTCAAATTTTGCATGTCTTTTTCAGTGAACGTGGTTGGATGCAACATATGAATTGCATTTTCTATTGAAATTTCTATTTTTTGTTCTTTTTCTTGATCAAATTTATCAGCAGTCATGTCTTCATCTATATTACAGTTAGAAAACTCATTCTGAAGTGTCAAAAAACTATTGATTTGATGGTTATTCACAAATACTTGCCAATTCAAAACATTGTCGGGTATTGCAAGCCTGTGTCTTATCTCAGCTGAAAACTGATGATTAGGATCAAAAGGCAACTTACATGTACTAGCAAACATTGCTAAACTGTGAGCATGCAAGTTTTGTTTCCTGGGAATCTTGGCAAGTTGGGCTTGTAGAAATGTGTTGAGAATCTCTACAACTGTCTCTCGGTATTGTTTCAGTCTCATGTCCTTTGTTGCACATTCTCCTTTAATCTGTTGGATGATTAATTCAGAGTCACCTATGATTGATACCCTAATGCCTCCTAACTTCTTGACATGTTTAAGCCCCAATAAAAGGGCTTCATATTCTGCCATGTTGTTAGTGCATTTGAAATTTAACCTGTAAGCATGACCCTCTGCATGATTGTTCTCTACATTGTGTAACCAAATCCCAGCTCCTGCACCTAGTCTGTTTACTGAGCCATCAAACTCTAAATGCCATAGAATTTCATGTTCATAATCTTCATCAATTGTTTTAACAGATTTTCTGACAAGAGCTAGTTGTTTAGTTTTTTCAGGTTTTTCTTGGTCATCTGGTGTTTCTTTGTTTTCAGAGATTTCTTCAATTTTAACAGCGGTTTTGTTTATGATTTCCATTTCAGGAGCTTCTATTTCAGTAGGAAGATCTGACTCAGCATTGTATAAAATAAAAGAATCCATGTCAGAATGTATAGAATAAACAGGGAAGTTTTCAGGCTTCTCATGGCTACTCACTAAGTACTTCATCAAAGTTTCTCGATATAATCTTTTAGGCTGACCAAATACTGAAATAGTTGCATAAGACATGTCTAATTGAATAGATCCTCCAAGTTTAGCACCCCAAGACCTAGACAATAACATACCATATTTGGGTGGAATATCAGCAACTACTATGTCCATTAAAACAGACTTAGCAGGGTATTGGACCAAAGCGACACACAGATCTTTAATTAAACCTAAACATTTTACCTGACTGGAATCAAATGAAAACAAATCTTTGTATGGTCTAGTAATATCCAGATTCAATCTTTCCATTACTGCTTTTGGCATCAAATTGTGAGATGCTCCAGAATCAAGCATTGCATTATGGAGTATCTTGTCGTGAACATTCAGGCTTACATAAAATGGAGGAGTTCCCCCACTTTCTGGTTTGCCATTAACCTCAGGGCCAAAAAGAAGTTTGGGTTGATCATCAAGAATATTTACTGAATCATCCAATCCAGTAATGTTAATGTTTAAAGACCTGGAAATCTGATTCCTATAGACATCATGTTTAGCCAATTCTGATAAAGGAACAGCTATCTTGAGTTTGCCTATTTCAGCTTCTAGATTAAAGGGTTTTTCTGTTTGAGCTTTAGTGTTTTGCACAGTTGGATTTTCTCTGTTTACTGGATCTTCAATGTTTTTCTCTTTTTCATGAATGAAGTTTTGCTTTGAAGATGTTTCAGGACTAACTTCTACTGTTTCTTCTACAATTCCTACTTGAGGAGATGTATTGGATTGCTGTTTGTCAATTGGTTGGTTGTCAGAGACATCTTCAATTATTGGATTTGAAAAACTAGGAGTTATCCTAGGCAAAATTTGTATTTGGGGAATGTTTTGTACAGGGGAAGTATTTTGTACAGGGGGAATGTTTTGTTTTCCTTTGACATTTTGTTTTGTGGTTTTCTGTTTATTTTTCTCTGGTACATCTATCCGTCCACTTCTCAAGTTGTACTGCTTATGAACCTCGTAGATTGTTGTGTCATAGCCTTCTTTGAAATCAAAAGTCTCACCTGAATGAGTGTGGAATGTTTCAAGGATATGATTCTCTTGATCATCCTGAGATAGGAAGATTTCTGGTTCATCTTTGTCCTCATTGACATTGTTTATTTCTACATCTTCTGTAGGTCCTTCTGAGGTCGAACCTTCAACAAAGTTTTCTTGGAAAGGTGGTCTAATGTTTTGATCAGGGACATTCTTTCCAATATTTTGGTTCAGATTCCTCCTAAAGTTTGGGTTTCTTGCAACATTCTGGTTATCAGTAGCAGACTTTCTTTCAATGGTTTCCACTCTATCACCTAATCTTTCCATACCTTTAATGATTACATCCAGCTTCTTTTCAAAAGTTGAAGGTTCTTCCTTCATAGGCATTCTTCTCTCTGCCCTATCTCTGGCTCGTTTTTCTATTAGATTTGCTTCTACGCTCACCACTATGCTTTGCATTTCCTCTAGTGTTTGTGGAGCTCTTTCCCTAAGAGAATAAGCTATTTTAGAGTCAAAACCGTCTGGAAATTTGACCAACACGTTATTAGGTGGGGGTCTTAGATTCAGAGGAACTGCATGATATGATTCATTAAATCTTATGATGTAATCTTGTACGGTTTCATTTGGTCTTCTTCTTAATTTTTCAAATTCTGATAGGATCTGGAGAGGATCTTTCTTTTTCTCCCATCTGTTCAAAAATGCCCTATACAAAGCTTCTAGGTCAGCAATACTGTTTGGGGTGAGAGCCCTAAACCAAGTTCTAACTTCTCCAGTAAGACTTTGTACAAAAATTCTCATACGGATATCATCAGTATCAATCTCATAAAACTCAAAGTAATCTGTCATCCTTTTGGTGTGTTGTTGAGTTGTGTAGGTGCCTGATCCGTCAAAAGGTGTGATCTTACTTTGGTAGTCTGGTGGTAAAGCTGGAGGGTTGGCTGGTAATATTAAAGGGGCATATCGATTGGCCATTGGAAGATAAAGTGGAGTAACAGGAGTAGCCGGTCTAGTAGGAGGAGAAGGTGGTCTAAAGGGAGGAGATGGAGGTTTGACAGGTGTTTGAAAAGTGGCTGAGCTCGGAGATGCTTCAGTTATTACAGAAATGTTTGAGCTTTCTTCAAAGGCTTGCTCAGATTGAATAGAGTTATGAAATTCTCTGTCAAGATGGTGTGAAACAAATCTGTATTGCAAATCTTCAAAGAACAAAGGATCTGGAATTAATCTAGATAATTCAGTCTCAGAGAAATTTACAAACAAAGATGTTTCAAATCGTGCATCAAAAGGAATATCATCAATATAAATAATTTTAACAGGACAAGATGCAGATCTAGAAAGTGGTCTAGAACTACCTGTACTTTCCTGACTTCCTCTTTCAGAACTTTCTTGACTTCCTTGTCTTCTAAGAATCCTAGGGATCAGGTTTGGATTTTCAAAAATTGGTGGTGGATTGGGGTCAGGGTTTGACCTAGTATGTCGAATCCTTTCTGAAGCCAGTTTTCTTAGAATATGTGTTTTTGGATTTTGGGTTTTAATTGAAAAATAAATACAACTTATACAAATTCTTTAAGAAATAATGATATGTGATTAAGATTTCCTCAAAGATCTGTTTAAACTAGAGAATCTGATTGAAAAATTTGAAACTAAGATTCAATTTATAAGCTAAATCAGAGATAGACTGAAACAGCATTTATTTACTTTTGCATTTGCATAGCAAAAGCAATTTCAAAGGCTTCCTGGCTAATTTTCAGACTCTGTCTGTAGATTATAAATCAAACAATAGTATCTATAAAATGATTCAGGTCCCCAGTATGGTCGCCACTATGTTAAAACTAGAGAATCTGATTGAAAAATTTGAAACTAAGATTCAACTTATAAGCTAAATCAGAGATAGACTGAAACAGCATTTATTTACTTTTGCATTTGCATAGCAAAAGCAGTTTCAAAGGCTTCCTGGCTGATTTTCAGACTCTGTCTGTAGATTATAAATCAAACAATAGTATCTATAAAATGATTCAGGTCCCCAGTATGGTCGCCACTATGTTATCACTCAGGTTTTCCTAGAAGTTGTGTAAGAGGAAAGTATACCCGAGGTAACCACAAACCAACCTTTTAGATGCAGAATCTAGCCAATCTGCATCCAGAGAGGGCTCTCTTTATGATCTATCGTTGTTCTTGAAAGGTTTTAGGCTAGTTATAGATTCAAAGTTTGTTTTGGGAAAATGGTGTGAACTCATGAAACTGAAGGCAGGCTAAGAGCTAAATTCATCGCTATGGAGTCATTGCAAGATTATTATCAGATTACTTCTATTCTACGACAACACAAGATGGTATTGCAAAGAATAGGTATTGGTGAGAACAATCCTTAAAATTTGAAGGTGGGATGATCTTGAAGCGATGAAAGGCAACTAAGAATCTTTCACCATGTTCAAAGGAAAGAAGTGAATTGACTACAAACAAAGAGCAATAAAGGATTCTTTATTATAGCAATCAACAGTGCTTAAATTAGCGAAGCAGGAGCATTTAAGAATTCATGCTTATAGCTAATTTAGAAGAAAACATTTAGGAACAATCAAATTTGAAAACATAGTACAATTAAGCAAATTCTGTTTCAATCCTTTATGTAAATTATTCAGAAATGGATATGATGGTATTATAAACTAATATAAAATTTCAGACAAAGGGTAGAACACTTATTGAACTGTAGTCCAACACATGAATCCTGCAACAAGTCCAGTGCTTCAAATCGTCATCCAGTAAGCCACAAGTAAATTTCTCCAAAAGCTTTTATTCCGAAAATCTCAGTGTTACAACAGAGTAATAGAATTCACCCTTCAAAACTCTCTTTGAGGGCTTATTTATACAAAAATAATCCTAACAATCTTACTCTATCATAGCCAATAATTCAGGCTGATTTAAAGCATATTTACAAACAAACAAGAGACACATGGTCTCGTAAATAGAATAATGAGTAACGGCTGATGTGTTTTTCCTTTCTTCATGGACGTGCTAAGGATAAGTGCTCAAAATAGGGCTCTGTGCTGTCCTTTGCGTATTCCTTTGACTTGTTGAATACTCTTTCTTCTCACAGATACTCTTTGACCTTTCATCTGATACTCTTTCATCTGCATTTCTGTTTTTTACCATTTACTCAATAGTAAAGATAAACTTTTATCCTGACAACATTTTTTACAAAATTTCCAGCATTTCCTTCCACCACTGATCATCTGGTATCATTGTTATTCTGAGCTTCCTTAAAGTTTCATCGGCTTCAGTAAGTTTATAAAAAGTGGGCTCGTTCGGAAATAGATATTTTAATTCATGCTCCAGATGAAATAGATTCCTCACTGTTTCATAAATACTTTTCCCGGTTGGTATTACAGGTTCTGATGAGCTAGTAGAACCTATATTAGTAGAACCTATCGCTGTATTTTTAGCATGAGCTTGGATTCTTTTCTCATAGGTTTCTAAGTCTACTATTTGATCCTCTGTGAGCATGGGACTTGGAAAATCACTGTCCAGCAGAGCTTGAAACTTTTCTCTGAAAACGTTGATGTCGACCAAAATATCAGTACACTTTCTTTCTAGATTTTGCATGAAAGTTCTCTTTGTGAAAATTCTCTTTGCTTCCAAAACTACACCTGTTCTGTCATCAATTCCTAGCAATGCTAGCTGTTGTTTTGTTATGGAATTCAAAAACTGAATGAGCTGCTGGGCTAGCTCTGGCTTGCCTCTTAATTCATGTCTAGTTTTGTTTATTTCCTCTTGGGCTATCTTGACTAACTCATTCTGCTCAAAAATAGCTTGAATGGAAGGCCAAATATCTCCTATTAGATTAATGATGTTGTCCCAAAGAATATCATTTATTTCATTCAGAGGCTTTTCCAGTGTAAGATCTTTTTGCAAAGCCTCAACCAATTTTTCCAACCTTTTTATTTCTCTGAGGTTGTCAGCTACTGTCTTTTTGGATGTGTCATATTTTCCTTCCAATTTTGTTAATTGTAATTTTACTTCTTGGAGTTCTGTGACCTTTAGCTGCAAACTCTCCATTTGTTTAATCAAATCATCAGAATTCAAATTAGAAATATTCACCTGAGATGATTGTTCCTGTTGTCCTGTAGTACCTGTTGCTGAAGCCTGTTTGAGAATTTCCTGTTCCTGCAATGCCTTTTCCAGCTCCTTCTCTGTTTCATTTAGTCGCTCTGTTAAATTCAAGAGCAACTCCATCATTTCTTCTTGTGAATTTCCTTTTATTACTTCCTGTGTCTGGGGGTGCCTTGAGGCTGGTATTTTCAGCTGTTTTCTGAGTGCAGCTATATCATCCTCTTTCTTTTTTATCAGTGCCTCAATACCTTTAGTGTCTTTGGGATTGTGACCTAAACCAATGATGATCTCTTCTAGAGACTTTATTCTATTGTCCTTGGCCTGTGAGGAGGCCCTTTCAATCTTCAATGTTGCAGTGGTATTATTCAAGGAATCTTGCAGTGTTAAAGCTGCCATGGCTTTGTTGGTGAGAGTAGAATAAACCATTTCCCCTGTTTGTCTATGAAGCTCTATCTGATCCAAGGGATGGATATCTTTTGCTAAAACTTCAAAATTTGTTCTGATGTAATCTGTTGCAGAAGTTGGCTTTGGCACCTTTGCTTTGAAGTGGCTCATTTGCATTTTACCTTGTGACAGATCAAATGCTGACATCAACCTTTGCTGATTGTGAGGAGCCATCTTCATATATTGATCGTAGACCTTCATTTTCAATGGTTCATTCTTTGTTTTGATATTAATGAAGGTTTTCTTAATGTCTCCAGTATCTGTCTTTGGCGGTCTGAAAGAAGATACTTCAGTGCTTAATTGCTTTTGTATCCCTTTCTAGCTTATGTTTGTTTCACTTGCCGTACCTGTTTGCTGACTATCTTCCCTACCATCATCAAATACTTCATCTATAATCTCTACCTCTGGAGGTGGATCAGACTTGTGTTTTTTAGCTTGATAAACTTGTGGGGCTCCTTTTGAAGGTGTGGTATCTGGAGCTGGCCTCTTTTTCCCTATTTCCACATTCAGTGGAGTTTGCATCTCTGGAACTTGGATTTGCTTTGCTGGTGTTTGAGAAGCCTGAGATTGTTCTGGTGCTTTGGAATTCTGTGATTTTTCTTCCATGACCAGGGTTTCAATGACCTGAACTATAGGTTCTTTTCCTTTACCCTTGGGCTCTGCTGCTACTGATGGACTATCTTCCTGTAGAGCTTGTTGTAGAGTGGCTGCTGAAGATGTGCCAATGTAGGGTACCTGCATTTGATCATATGTTTCTAGGTCAAAATTCTTCTCAACATCTTTCATAAGTTTATTCAATTTGTCAGCTCCACTTTCCTCTTCCACAAGTGTTCCTTTAACCCATTCATCTTGATTTGCATACTGTTCTAAATCAGGAATCCTGTGATGTACATAAGGAGATGACTTATTTTTTAACCTCTTTTCACAAATGAAACCAAAGGGGTCATAAGGGACCCAACGGAAAGATGTCTGGAACTTCCTTTCTAATAGATTTTCTGCTTCTCTTTCAGCTTCTCTAGAATTGCAGATGAAAGGACCTAATTGGCTTTTGATTCTTAACTGGGCTTTCTTCTTTACATTGCAGAAATGGATTACATCTGAATTGTTCATCTGCCTAAAGTATTCCAAGGCAAAAATTCTCATTGGTACATATCTGGGTAACTTGAATGGATGTAATTCACATCCATAAATCCTGATGACTGTATGGTTTTGGTACAAGTACCAATCCCCAACTTTATAACTCTTTGACAATTGCAGGGTCTTTCTAATCTCAGTACTAAGCCTGGGGGGAGAAACTCCTATTAACAAGGTTGTAGCAGGATGTACAAACTGATCAATGAATTCTGAATAAGAGTAGGGAGAATCAGAGGACAAATGAATGATGGGGGACCAAAAAATAACAGACCTGGGATTACCTTTAGCATCAAGTTTCTGAACAGGGAAAGGGAATTTGTCTGAGTGATAGAAAATTATGAGATTATAGATAACTAAGGAGTACTTGAAAACCTTTTCATCATCTAGCCTTAAAAATTGATCATGGATTTTGTTGGCAATGAAGGAAGCATAATCATACTTAATCTCAGGAGGCTTCCCAGGGGTAAAGATAGATAGCAAAGCCAGAGTTATCTCATCTACATACTCACCGGTATTGAATCCTAAGACAAAGGATATTACATTCACAATAAGCCTTCCCAATTGATTGAAAAAGTAAAAACCATAGGGGGGAGTCCCTTTTGGCTGATGTTCAGGTAACATGAAATACTGACACATTGCTTTCAATTTCTCTGGAGTTAACAGTCTGGTTTTCTCAATTAGCCCTTCCATGGATAGAGGTGCTAGTTCTTGTTCTGGCTCAAATTGTAACATAGCATTGATAGCTTGAGGTGTTATAGGGAAAAAAACAATTTGATCAGGAGCTAATACAGCTCTTTGTGTGGGATCATAATTTGCATGACAGTAATGAATGATTTCAGGGAAAACGTGGACTGTAGGAATAAAATACCTTGGGAGATTGGATTCCCACAACCCTATAAGATCTTGCCCCTTTGAGTGTTCGTCTCTACAGCGACAGAAGTTCAAACGGGGACTTTCATCAAAATGTAGGTCTTTTATTTGGAAATCTTCATCTATGAGAGGCAAGTAGTCTAAATCTCGGTGGGGAGCATTCAAAGGAGTGACATTTAGAGCAGTTGGGGCCTCCATTTTGGTTCTTGTGGATTCAAAATGGAGGTTTCAGTTTTCTTGCAGACCTGACGGGATATCTGACAAAAGAGGAAATTGGAACAATTTGCAGGTTTGGGAAGCAAATTCACAGGTTTTAAATCTTCAATGAGGACTTCAGAGAGGACTTTTGACCACTTTTTCAGAGAAAAACACAGGAAACTAAGTTTAACTTGCAGTCGGGGCGCGGAATGATAAATACCTGTTTTTTAATGGAAACTGGTTCTTCAACAGGTAATGAACAATGGCGGGGACGTTCTTCAATACTGGCGCAGCGGAATTTCTGAGTAATTTGGTGTATTTGCAGTGAAAGTTGAAAATTGCAGCGGGAGTTTAGTCTCTTTCGGAAACTAAAAATGACTGAAAAAACACGAAAAATGGCTTAAAAACAAGTCAAAAGGGTTTTTGTCGTTTTCGAGGTGATGACGTCATTAGGGCGTACGGGGTGACGTAAGGAAGTGGGACCGGCGGTATGCGGTAAGCGGTAAGCGGTAAGCCCGCACCGCTTTTGGACGAGGGCGGTAAAAAACGCGATGGCAGCGATTCCACAGGACGCTTGCCACGTGGAATGATGACTTTTCAGAAACCGCCCATCCCCCGCTGGTTAACACGCTGGCAAGGGATGGGCAGCGGGATTGATGATCGCCGTTGATCTACGGACGAAGGATCCAACGGCTGAAAGGACGGGGAACTTGTGCGATTTCGAAGGTGGGCCAGTCGGGGTTTTAAACAGGTTTTAATGTGATATTTGATTACCCCGGGGAGAAGTTAATAGGTGGGAATGGTTGTTAATTAGTCCAAATGATTAATTAACCCCGTGAATTTATGAAATGGATTGCAGCGGTAGTTTGGCTAGGTGGAATGCTACGTGGACGGAACACTATGGCATAGGACTCCGTCGCATTTTATTCTTGTTTTTTGGTGTTAAACACGTATATTACATGTCTAACGCTTTTTTGTATATATTTTATTATACGATGAATTAATTAATACACAACTAATTCACCATAGGGCGGGGATTATGTATAAGGCTATAGTTTTAACCAAAGGGCTTTATAAAGCGGGGTATTTATTTTAAACGAGCGGGAATATATACTTTGGTAAAACATTATAATAAGAGGATTTTTTTGGGGATATTTATTAGAAAAGGGAGTTATATACTTAGGAAAAGGGATTCCACTAGGGATTTAATATAATAGAGTTAAATGTTAATATGATAAAGGATAAGGAAAATCAAAACATCTTTGTACATCTAAGAAAGTGAAAACTTATGAAGTAAATTGCACATTTTATCTTCAACACTTAAGCTTAGAATAACAAGTTGTTTTGAGGAATTTTATGGAATGTTGCATCAGTTTCCTAAGTAAAATAGGATTTTACTTAGGAAAAAGTTAAAGATGGAAGATAACAATGATGAATTATCTCAAGTGCTTAGGTCTTTTTGATCATTAGGCCGAGGGTCCGGTCCCTCCAGAAGTCAAGGAAATGCGTTGAGCCCCTTTGATCTCAAATTACCTTAGTACTTTTTGGGGAAATTAGTAAAACTCTTGAGGGGGAAAAATGATGAGGGAGGTTAATGAATTTGACTTTGCTTGCTGTGATTTTCCAGTGTATTTCCTGCTTTAGTACTTGTGATGAAATTAAATGATTAACCAACATGTAGCAGCACCATTCATCAGATAACACTTTGCAGCACCATCTACCTACCCTATCTACTTAACACTACCATTTTGTCTTCTTTATTAGGGTGCATTTAGACTTGCAAACCCTGATCAATCTTTTCTTTTACATGATGAATCTATCTATTTCTACCCTTATTACATCCAAGGGCTCAGATTAAACTGTTGAGCACCTTTTATTCACTCTACCTAGCTACTTATCCGCCAAGATTAAACTGTTTGGCTAGATATTTATTTTCTAATCTATAACATGAAATTGAAATATGACTAAGCCAAGTTTAAACAGTTTGACTTATTCATGAATTGTGGCAAAAATTTCACAATCTGCACACAATTAATTTATTACAACAGATGACAAAAGTAGTGGCATTTAGATTTGCACACTTTCCTTGGTCTATTTTTTCTTGGGGTTCATTTCTTTCTCTTTTTGACCATTTTTATTCTTTTTACCCTTTGATCTTTCTTTTAGGGTATATCCTCTTTACATTTTTTAAATTTTTTGATTTTTTTGGTTTTTCAAGAATATGGAACACCTTTGCTCAAGTAAGAAGGTTTGAACATATTCCACACTTCCATCAAGACAATCATGAAAGATGAAACCTATTGATATAGGAGGCTAACAACAACTATGATACTTTAGCACCAGATGTTTCTCTGAATATTTGATACCCAACATGGTGAGCAGGGTATGGAATAGATTCGTCAGCTCATGCACATCTTGATCCCTTTGTTGTCGCAGCATGGTCCATTGTATGTACTTGTCCTCATATCTCCCCATGGGATAGTATTGTTTCTTAATGGCGTCTCGGAAAGAAATCCAAGTGGGTACAACTGATAACAGATATGGTTTTGTCTCGTCCTTTTTCTCACAGTGGGTTTCCTACCAGTCCTTGACATGGGGGGCAGCTTTGAGGAGTGAAAAAATAATCTTCTCCCTGTCAGAAAAGTCATGAACCAAGAAATATCCTTCTAATAGATTCAACCATCTATCTACGGCATCTACATCTATTTGACCCTCAAATATGGGAATGTAAAAATTTACTTGTACCTTAAAAGGAGTCGCACCTCCAGAGTGGCTGCTGGATGCAGATGCGCTGTTGGTGGGCAGTTGTTGAAGGATCCGTGCAAATTTATCCATCATCGCATTCCTTTGTTTTTCGAGGGCCTCCTCGAGCAATATTTTGATAGGATATCCTGATCCCTCATCTTTCTTTTCGTCCCCCATGGGTGTCCATCGGGATTTGTGAGGCTGATCTTGCAAAGGTTCCACCAGATCGAGCCCTAACTCTTTATACCCCGACCTCATTAGGGACATGCAAAGAAGAATCGAGAAAAAGCAGACCACTCTGATACCACTAATCCAGATTTATGCAGGAATGAAATAGAATAAACATATAACCATAAATATAGAGATGCAGCGGAAACAACACTTCATTTCATTAATATCAAAGAACTAAAATTGACTTACAGACAGAATGGAAATAAAACTAGCTAGGGCGCTGGTAGCTATCTCTAAGAAGAGATGTGGTGGCTACAGGCCTCTAACTCAGTTACAATGAGGCTTGAGGGCCTATTTATTATTTAGAAACAATGGGAAATCCTAAACAGCCAAAACCCTAACCTTAGGAGATGAAGCGCCAAAACTATGGGCCCCGTTTGGGTAAATTGGTGTTTCAACTTATCGGGGATGTAACTTTGGCATTCGATCTCCGTTTGACACGTATCATACCTTGTTAGAAATATCTATCTGAGGACTACAAATTTCGAGTGAGAAACATGAGGTCCATGGACCCATGTTGCTCGCCTTTTTCCCAAAAAACTTCATTTAGGGCCTCAAAATGGCTCTGAAAGTTCAGGACCTGAAAAAATGCTAAAATTAGTAAGTTGTGTCGAAACTAAAAAATTGAAAGAAACAATGGTGGGGCCCCAAGTGGAATAGGTGGGTGACCACCAATATCCACTTGGATCATTCCTCCCCCCTTAGGAAGCAATGGTCCCCATTGCGTTAAGTTCCTCCATGAGATGAGGAAATTTCTACTAAACTTGGTCCCTGGTGAACCACTTTCATTGGTGCAGGATTTGGCTAGCTTTGACAACCCGATACAGTTGGATCTTCTGTTGGCGAGTGTTCTTAATTTGCATGTCCATGATACAATCTGTGGTGGCCTGTTCCATGCAGTCTAGGTTCAACTATGTTGGTGTGAGGTGTTCTGCAATGTCAGAGGTGTCCAGTAGAGGTGGGAAGTAAGGACGAAGGCGATTCACATTAAAGACTGGGTGCAGACCAAGGAATGGTGGAATACTGAGCTCAAAGGTATTTTTCCCTACAGCCTTGGTGATGGTGTATGGCTCGTATCGGAGCGGGCGAAGCTTGCGATGGGGTCTAGTGAGACGCTCCTTCTACAAATGTAGCCATACTTTGTCGCCCACCTGGAAGTTATGTGGCACCCAATGTTGATCATGGCATTGCTTGTACTTGGCATTGGCTCTGTCCAATATATTATGAACCTGTTGGTGGATGTGTTGAATGCGCTCGATGAAGTTATTTTCTTTGTCAACTTCAGACTGGACATGAGCCGAATCAACCTGAGTAGCCGCAAATGGCATGGCTACGTCAATGGGACATAGTGGCTGGAATCCCAAGCCCACCTGAAAGGGGCTATGGCCGATTGAACTATGGAGAGCCCCGTTATAACCATGTTGTACATAGGGGAGGCTCTAGTCCCATGTGTGTGGATTCTTTGAATTTTACATTCGCAGAATGTGTATAATCATTTTGTTGACGACCTCAGTCTAGCCATCTGTTTGGGGATGGAAAGCTGTGGAATTGGTGAGCTTGGTGTCCAACATTGACCAGAGGCTGGACCAAAATGTGCTGAGCAACCTACTATCCCAATCTGATATGATAGACTATGGGATCCCGAAGTGCACCCACACTCGTTCAAAGAAGAGTTTAGTAGTGGCTTCTGCTGTGATATTCTTCTTACAGGCCGCCATATGGCCATCTTCAAGAATCTCTCGACGATCATGAAAACAAAGTCATTTCCATGCTTAGTAGAAGGCAAGCCCAACATGTAATCGATGGAGATGGATTCCCAAGGTTGATTAGAGGTAGGTAGCGGAGTATATAGGCCTTGCTTCTTGATGGTCAGTTTGGCAATGGCACAAGAAGTGCAAGATCTGATGTGCTTCTCAACATCCTTTCAAAGGTTCGGCCAATAGAAATACTTCTGCAGTACTGCTACTATTTTCTCAACCCCAAAATTCCCAGCGACTCGACTGTAGTGTGCTTCCCATATCATCTTGGCACGCTCGCTTGAAGGAACACAAAGGTTTCCCAGGTGACATAAAAGTGCATCTTGGAGGTGAAAATTTGAAACTAGCGTACCCCCCAAGAGTGCCTTGTAAGTGTGGCCGAATTCTGGGTCACTCTCGTAGAGAAGCAGCTAATCAAAAGTCTCGTGCCCACAAGAGTTGAGAACGGTGGTGAGCGTTGTGATCGGTGGTCGACTGAGGCAGTTTGCAACATTATTGGTGCTACCCTTCTTGTACTTTATGTTCAAATGAAACTATTGCAGATATGTGGACCACTTCTGATGGTGCTCATTTTGCAACTTCCCTTGTGTCTGTATGAACTGCAGGGGCCGGTGGTCTGTGTGGATGATTGTTTCCTTCCCCAAAATGTAATGCTTCCATTTTCAACAAGCTTGCACAATAGAATACATTTCTTTTTCATAAGTGGGATACTTGCGAACTATGTCAAACAATGTCTCACTGTCATATGCCACTGGATGTCCCTGTTGATTAAGAACTGCCCCAATAGCATAGTCAGAGGCATTTGTCTCAATCTCAAATGGTTGTTGCAAGTCTGGTAATCTGAGCACTAGGGCAGAACAGAGGCGATTTTTTAATTCTGTGAACACCTTCTATTGAGGTTCCAACCAAAAGAATTTTGCTCTCGCTCCTCCCTTAGTGACTTGACTCAAGGGCCAAGTGATATGAGAGAATCCCAACATGAACCTACAGTAGAAATTAGCAGGACCCAGAAAGCTGTGAAGCTCTGTTATAGTGGTTGGGGCTGGCCAATCCCGAATGACTTGGATCTTGTCTGGATCCACATGCACCCCCCTTTCATAAATAATGTATCCCAGATATTGAACCTAGGTCATGCCAAAAGTGCACTTCTCCAAATTGGCACACAACTTGTGTTGCTGCAGTGTTTGGAGGACTTGTCGGATGTGGTGAAGGTGCTCTTCCCAAGTTTGGCTGAAGATCAGAATGTCATCCAAGTACACCACTACAAATGAGTTTGTGAATGGTTGCAAGATGTCGTCCATCATCCTCATGAAGGTTACGGGAACATTCCTCAACCCGAAAGGCATGACTAGCCATTCAAAAAGGCGTTCCTTGGCTTTGAAGGTAGTCTTCCACACATCGGAGGGTTCAATTGGTACCTGGTGATACCCAGACTTCAAGTCGATCTTTCTAAAATATTTTGTACCTTTGAATTGGTCCAGAAGGTCATCAATCCGTGGGATCGGGTACCCATTCTGGAAAGTGATCTTGTTCAGCACCCAATAGTCAATACAGAGTCTCCACGTCCCATCCTTCTTTTGTACTAGCACGATCGGGCTCCCACAGGGCGATGAACTTGGTCGGATGTGAGCTTTCTGCAGCAGCTCTTGAATATGCCTATTGATTTCATCGTTCTCCAGAACAGAGCGTCGATAGCTCGGTCCATTGGGTAGCGGCACACCTAGGGTTAGATCAATCGGGTGCTTGACCTGACAGTGCAGAGGAACCTATGTGGGTGAGGTGAAGATGTCCTCGTACTCCTCCACAACCTTATCCATTTGTTGTTGTTGTGCAGAGGAGCCCTGTCTGGAGGTCATGGCCACAGTCTTCTTCTTGCCCTGGGGGCTCCACAGTCTTCTTCTTGCCCTGGGGGCTCCACATCAATAATCTGTTTCCCTTTTTCATTCCCCTTGTCAGGTTCTAATTCAGAGTCGGAGCATGCATCTGACTCAGAAGCCCTCATCTCAGCCACCAGCGATTTCTTGGCATAACACTCAGTTGTGTTATGAGTGGAGCTCTTATGGAACTCACACCACTTTCCCGTGTCCTTCTTTAGCTTTGTGGTGTTGTTATTTGCTTGTGGCTTCGATAGGTTTTCTTGAGTCACCATGCCTTGGCTCTGTCCTTTGTTCTGCGGTTTGGGAGCACCTTTCCCTTGCTTTTGGTTCACAGATCCAAAGTCTCGCTTCTTCTGTTTGAATTTCTGCTCAATCTTGGCAACATACCGGTATGCCGTACCAAGCGAGGAGATGTCAAGGAACTCCATCTCCTCTTGAATGTATCTTTGCAGAAAACTATGATACTTTAGCACCAGATTTTTCTCTAAATCTTTGATACCCAACTTGGTGCGCACAATATGGAACAAATTCGTCAGCTCATGCACATCTTGATCCCTTTGTTGTCGCAGTGTGGTCCATTGTATGTACTTGTCCTCATAGCTCCCCACAAGATAGTATTGTTCCTTGATGGCGTCTTGGAAATAATTCCAAGTGGGTATGACCAAGAACAGAGAGGGTTCTATCTCGTCCTTTTTCTCACAATGGGTTTCCCACCAGTCCTTGACAGGGGGGGCAGCTTTGAGGAGTGCAAAAATAATCTTCTCCCTGTCGGAAAAGTCATGAACCAAGAAATATCCTTCTAATATATTCAACCATCTATCTATGGCATCTTCATCTATTTGACCCTCAAATATGGGAATGTCAAAATTTACTAGTACCTTAAAAGGAGTCGCACCTCCAGAGTGGCTGCTGGATGCAGATGCGTCGTCGGTGGGCATCCGTTGAAGGATTTGGCCAAATTTATCCATCATTTCATTCCTTTGTTTTTTGAGGGCATCCTCAAGCAATATTTTGATATGATATCCTACTCCGACATCTTTATTTTCGTCCCCCATGGGCATCCGTCGGGGTTTGCGAGGCTAATCTTGTAAAGGTTCCACCAGATCGAGCCCTAACTCCTTATACCCCGACCTCGTTGGGGACATGCAAAGAAGGATCGAGAAAAAGAAAACCACTCTGATACCACTGATCTGGATTTATGCAGGAACACAACAGAATAAGCATATAACCATAAATACAGAGATGCAATTGAAATAACACTTCATTTTATTAATATCAAAGAACTGAAATTTGCTTACAGACAGAATGGAAATAAAACTAGCTAAGGTGCTAGTAGTTATCTCTAATAACAGATGTGGTGGCTATAGGCCTCTGAACTCAATTAAAATGAGGCTCAAGGGCCTATTTATTATTTAGAAACAATGGGAAATCCTAAATAGCCAAAACCCTAACCCTAGGAGATGAAGTGCCAAAACTATGGGCCCCGTTTGGGTAAATTGGTGTTTCAACTTCATGGGGATGTAACTTTGGCATACGATCTCCGTTTGACACGTATCATACCTCATTAGAAATATCTATCCGAGGAATATGAATTTCAAGTGAGAAACATCAATCCAGGGACCCATGTTGCTCCCCGTTTTCCCAAAAAACGTCGTTTAGGGCCTCAAAACGGCTCCAGAAGTTCAGGACCCGAAAAACTACTAAAAATAGTAAGTTGTGCCAAAACTGAAAAACTGAAAGAAACAATGCTGGGGCCCCAAGTGGAATAGGTGGTGACCACCAATATCCACTTGGATCAATTAGCCCAATGGTAAACAAACCTACATCTATCCATATGAAATAGTGATTCGACTACCAAACCACATCAAATCCCAAAACCCAATCAATCTCACATAACTAACCTAAAATCAACTAAAATCAACAAAGATAAATATTAAAGAGAGAGCCCTCTATGAGCATTAGGAAGGCTAGATCCTAAGGCTTAAAAGTAGGCTTTTCGTTACCTCTAATATTCTTTAAATCAAAATCAAACGTTTAACAACCTTGAGAAGTACTGGAGTGATAACAGACTACATGCAAGAAACTAACCGGGAAGACTCCTTTCATGATGGGCTATGGGAAGGAGGCCATCATGCCCATGGAATATATTTTCCCTGCCTGTGCATTGAAGCTTTTACAAATATGGTAGAACCTGACATCATGGAGGAATTCTTGGTGAAGTTGGTTGCCTTGGAAGAGGATCGGTTCATTGCTAACTTTCATCAGAAGTTACAGAAGGAATGAGAAAAAACTTGGCATGATCGACACATCCGACATAAGGTTTTTAAAGAAGAAGAGTTGGTTTTTCTATATGATAGTCAATTTTCATGCCATCTAGGGAAGTTCCTTAAGCATTGTTTGGGTCTGTAAATAGTAAAAGAGATTACAGATGGTGGTGCGGTGCATCTGGCTACGCTGCACAGAGACTACATGCCCGAGTACGTTAATCGAAGTCAGCTGAAACCTTACAGGGACAACCCGAAGCCTACCAAATGACTATATGGCCATAGTATCTATAGTAAGAGTGTTGTACATGGAAGGTGCATGTAGGTGCGATGGAAGCACATCAACTGTGTGCAGGTAAGAAGACAGGGGAAGGTGCGATGGTGGTGCAGGGGTAGTGCGCAGCTAGAAAAACTAGCAGTTGGAACAGTAAAACTGGGTGAAAAAGCGATTTTACCTTTGGATGGAGTGGGTATCTAGAAATTAATGTGGAGATTTTGGAGGATTTTTTACCGTTTTATTGATGGTAAGTTGCATTTAAGACTAATCCAACTGATTTTACCCATGGTGGCCTATAAAAGCAAGGGTGCAAGCATAATATGTTCTTTTTCTCTCTAAAGATTTCATGCCCTATGTTTTGTTGCGAATTCTATGTGTTTTGTGACCATGCCATCTGTATGTTTGGGAAAGGTACCCCTTTTGATAGCAGCAATCCTGAATTCATATTCCACGCAAGGATGACTGCTTCTAACCTCGCCAAGTCACCGCCTGTTACAGCCTCCATTGAGATCAGGTCTGAATATTTATTTGAAGTAACCCTTGATGTCGAAGAGGTCGTGTCCAAACCAACCAAAGGAAAGGGAAAGGGGAAGGAAAAAGGCATGGAACAAGAAAAGTAGAAGGGAAAGGGGAAAGCTACGAAGTGGGCTTTGGTGAAGCCACACACCTCCCCCAGGATTGTGCACTCTCCTAGGCAGGTGTCTCAGGCGCGCTCGCCCAATCCATCAAATAAAACTATGATAGCCCAAGAAGAATATCTGGTGGTGGCTAACATCGTATGTTAAGCCTAGGAAGATGATGGTGAGCACCCCCAAAAATGTGGATGTTGTGCGGGAATATCTCCAAATGTCGTTGGTCCCGCAAGATGTCCCTTTCATCATCGACATGTTTGGCAGCATTCCATCTGTCAAATTTGATGACCATGACTTAGCCAATGAAGAAGACTTCCCCAATCTAGCCCTTGAATTGTACCTCGAGCAAGTACTGTATGACAATGTACCGAAGGTGGAACCAATGTCGTGGGCACACGGGTTGGAGGCCTCAGGGATTTTGAATTTGCTGTGAATCCCCCACTTCGGATGATATGCGATCACTAGCTTGGTCATGCAACAACTGCTTTCTATAATCCATGATGGATGTTTGTGGATCCAAGGCGCATCCCAATTGACATCGCGTTGATTCATAGGATCACCGGCCTGCCCATGAAGGGATTTGGAAAGAAATTTAATCAGAATGTGGATGATGAAGTTTGGGAAATTTACAAGGTTGAACGTGACAAGCGAGGATTCCTAGTAGAAACCATCAATGATTGGGGAAAGTGGATGGGCACTCTACTGCTAGCATGTAGGATGATGCATAAGTGTTAGGCATTAGCTGTCCCTACCTATGTTATTCAGTTAGCAGGATGGTGCGAAAAATGGGTCTGCTACAACTGGTCGCAGTACCTATCTGAATAGTTTTTAGATAACATGCGCGAGGCACAGGACCAGGGAAAGTCCTTCTGTTACTCCTGGTTATTGTTGTTGATCGCCCTGGTCACATGGGAGACACCTGAAAATGTGATGCTCCCTGAGCTCAAGCCTAATGTATGTGAAGGAGCACGTTACGTGAACCTGTGGGACTTTAAGGATTCACAACGCATCAAGGAGATCAAGGTTTTCTAGGTGCTATTTGATGGTGCACTGGCGTCAACAATACATTCCGGCCTACACTTGTCGCCTGCGGTGTATGAAAAGTATAAGGGCATCGATGACTTTCATGTCACCATGCACAATGTTCAGATCAAGGCCTGAAAATATCAGGTATGGTACAACCTCCCTTATATGGTCACAGAGGCAGAGATCAATCAATTCATTATGACATGGCTGTCTGCGTGGAAGCTTGGCTTCAAATCGTCTGCCCCAGTCACAGCAGGCACATCTGGAAAATATGCAGCACCAAACAATACTGTCCCGTTGAGAACAGCGAAGGAAACTGAGGTGTGATCCCCTGAGAAAAAAACTACAAAATAAACCCTCAAGGATGCCACCAAGGGGGAGGAGCAGGAGCATGATGCGGAGACCAAAGGAGTTGGTGCGGAGGGCACGGATCCCCCAAGTGGCACTAAATGCACTAGCGAGCCTCCTAAAGGGCAACGGAAGAAGCCCAAGGGCGACAAGTCTGGGGGAGACACAGAAGTTACCTTAATAGAGGAGGACTCGGAAAATATTACAGATGTTGTTGCTACTGCCTCGGAGGATTGGTGGAATGCCTTGGAGAATATCAACACAAGGTTGCGGTGGAGGCTTTACAGGTGCTCCAGATAAAATCTGATACACTTCAAGCAAGCATGAAACAGGTGAGGAAGATTCAAGTGAGCTAGTCAGGCATAGTTACAGCCTTGGTTGCAGCGATCGACAACAGGATCTACCCCCTCCCGGGCATGATGTTCACAGTAGAACCACCAATCATGTGCGAGAAATTCCGTGCATGTTCCAAGGTTGATCTCGACATTACGAGATTAACGAGTGAGCAGATACTTGCTCTTCACTTGTTCATATCTAGCAAAATCCAGCACAAGTAAATGCGGGCGCAGAAACAACTAAGTGAGGATGAGCAAACCATTGCCTCTAAGGTTGTCGAATTTGCCTCAGCATAGGCAGCACAACTCGCAGCAAGCAGAGTTAGAGCACTTGATATATCATTTATGTGGAGACATGCCAGAAATAATTCATGTTGTTTTTGCACCACAAACCAAGATCAAGGGCTTGGTGGCTACATTGAGGGCCTCCTGAACAGAATTACAGACTATCAAAGAGGACCTGGAGCAACATATTTCTGCATTGCAGGCCAAGCATCAGCTAGAAACCCCTCCATAGGTGCGAGCCCAACGAGCCGCGCTGGTAAGAGAAGTAACATGAAGTATCTCGACACATATTTCCAAGGGCTTAAAGTTATTAGACACTACTATGGAGCTATTGTCCACTGTGCAGTGTGATTCCCTCCTCCGACAGTTCAACCAGGAGTTGCAACAGAAAGAGTAGGACTTTGAGCAGATGGAAGCAACTATTCCAACCCTTATTGCATCCCAGCGCCTGGCATGCCTTCATACCATCCATGCTCTTAGGGACGAGATAGAAGAGCTCCACCGTAAGCAAAAACTTCTCAGCGATCACCTGAAGCCTTGGCCGGATGAAGCATTAAGGCTCTCACAAGACTTAGACACGAAAATCAAGCAACTGAACCAAAATTTAGAAAGTGTCACTGTCGCCACTGAAGGATTGACTTCCCAAAAATTGGTTGACATCACACAGAATGCAGATGCATAGAGTGAGGGCATTCTGTCACCATTTTCTACTGCCATCGAGCAACTCCAAGCAAAGATAAAGACCCCACTACTGATGTTGTTAGATTCAGCCTTTGCAGCCTTCCTCCAGTGATCAAACATGCTCTTACAAAGTGATTTTAAAGTGTCAAGGTCAAATTTTGTAATTTAAATGAGTCTTCAAGCAAAATTTGGTCACTAGGCATTAGGTCTAAGGGTTGCTTTTACTCCTGTCAAAGTTGTCCAAATGTTGGTTCATGTCACCATTCAGCTGAGTGTACCATCATTCATAGGGTTTTCATCATCATTTCAAGTTCCAAAGAGTCATTTTACAGCTTGTTCATGCTTCAGTTGTGCTAGGGTTTTGGAGGCAATTTCTCTTGGATGGTCAAATCATTGGAAAAACTTGTATCCTGATGTTCATACACCTTAACCTATCATTAATGTACCTTATTAAACACTTCCCATCACTGAGATCCCCCAAATTCCTCATTTTTGCACAAACCCTAGTTTCTTGCCACAACTTGGCAATTTTCTAGGCTAGGCCTGTGTTTTGCCCTTTTGGACCCCTTCCCCTCACTCAATCTCTAAGATTCCACTTTCCCCTGCTTCCTAACATCCCTCCCTACTTCCCAAAATTTCCCCAAGAATTTAGAAGCCCCTTATCCCCTTCATTTCGCTTTATTTCGACAAAATCCCTTGTTTCACACATCGGGATAAGTTTCACTCAAAAGATGTTTCAAAGAAATAAAAGATTAATTTTGGAAAAATGAGAGAGGTTTTTGTCCAAAACATGCCAAAGAAGAAACAACTCCCTCACTTTTTACACAGGTATCATGGTTTTAGAGAAATGTCAAAAATACCGTTGCCTCAAGAGAATTGATGCACCTGCTGGGAGTAGTGTTGGGAGATTTGATTTCTGACAGGGTAAATGAACTCCAAATTGAGAACTTCCACTTGGGTTGTATAGCCAACATCCAGTGCTTTCCAACGATCTATCATGAGCTCAATTTGGATGCTGGGAAGTGCCTCAAAATCAGGTTGAAAGGCGCGCTACCCACTTGATTCAGGGGCGCTACCCACTTAAATTTTTGGCTGAATTTTCAACTTCCAGCTCAGAATTTCGGCCAGTTGGGACCAGTTTTTCTTGTGGATGAAATTTTTGGCTTTTTATGATGTAAATTGATGGTTGACATGTAACTTTGGCTCATTTTTACCTATTCTAGAAGATTCACTCTCAAAAAGGTGAAAATCATGTAAATGAATCAGTTTCCACTCTTTTAGAGGCAAGTTGTTAGCTGCCTAGATTTTAGCTCCTTGTTTAGAATTAGTTGGAACTGCTCCTAGAAGGAGGAATTCGACCCCTAGAGGTGTGGGAAGGGGTTAGGATGCTCTATATGATTTAATTTCTCAATCCTTTTCAAAGGTTGGAGAGGTTGGACTCTTGGGAGACTTTTGGCACCATTGTACATATTTTTTCATATTTTGGCTAAGGAAAGATCAGAGGTTTTGCGGCACCTGTTGGGATTCTTGTGGTGTTCTATTCTTGATGGTGTTTCTTCTCTGTTTATTGTAAGTTCTTCATGTTTAATGTATGCCATTCCTTTCATATGCTTCTGAAACTATAATGAATGAGTAGATGAGGTTGAAACCATTGTTTACAGTGCTCTGCCTTTAAATTCATTTAGTTTTACATGTTTTCGACTATTTGGAGAGGATCCAAGTTCTGCTTTGCCCTCTTCAGCTCCTTATCATTCTAATCCGTCCATATATCCAATCAAAAGCATCAAGACAATCACCTACCTCGCCCCAACTCGAATTCTGCAGAGATCTGACCTTATCCCCGGACCCAAAATTTGTTTTTCCCATTTCTCCAACGAAAAACCAAAAAATCAAAATCAAACATTCCTATCTCTTTACTAGCCTAAAATCAGTATTCATTGTTAATTATAAGTCATCTCAGCCCCTCTGAAAACATTTGCCGAGATAGACCCGGAGAGAGCCCTCTCCTGTCCTCGTAGGGCTAGCTACGAGGCTGAGCGTGGTTTGATGTAGCCTTGAGTTTTACCCTATTTCAGCCTAAGGTAGATTTGAGCGCTAACATAGTGGCGACCATACTGGGGAAGAAAATGGTTTGATTGTTACTGTCATTTGCTATAGACGGAGTTTGAATTCATGCCAGGTAGCCTTCGAACTGCACATTGCTCTGCGAGTGCATAGTAGATAAAAGCTACTTCAGTCGATCTCCGGTTTAGCTTGTGAATGTGTCCCTTGATTTGCAAATTCCCCCAGTACATGTATCAAGTTCAGATCTGATGGTTGATGGTGGACAACGATCAGACATAAGAAGGTTGAAATCGTTCACCTGGTGACTCCAATTCAAAGTCTGGAGGACTGACTCTTTCTCTGAGAAAATGGAAGGATCTTACACAAAGTTCAGGTATCTAAAGTGGAATGGTATTCAGGATCTAATCTGCTTTCTTGTAAACTATTTCTTTGTTGTTCTTGAAGCTGTCCTGAAAGTTTTTCAGAATTTGTTGTATGAGAAAGGTGATCAAAATCTTCACTCGACCCATTCAAAAAGTGTAAATGCTGAGTTTCCCTTTGATCCTGGTCTCCTTACTTTTCCCACATATTATGATGACTCTCTTCAAAGTGATGAGCCAGAAAATAAAACTGATCCCGTAGCTCTTGTATATACTCCTACACCTTGTAAAATTCCAGATCGGTACAAACCTCTTGTTTTACCTTCTGTTCTTCATGCTTTTCCTGCAAATTATGACCTATATCTACCAAGATTTGATGGTGAACGTAACAATGTCAACGCTGAGCAACATGTGCAGAATGTTGAGAATTTTCTAGATCTTTTTGAAGTTGATGATGAAGATGTTAGTATCAGACTTTTTGCTCTTTCTTTGCAAGGCCAAGTGAAGAGTTGGTTTAGAGCCCTTCCTGATGCGAGCATCTCAGATTTCCAGTAGTTTGTCACAGTTTTCCTCGACAGGTGGATGATCGGACAGAACTTTTTGTTGATTATAGAGGAGTATAACCAGCTGAAAAGATTGCCAGGGGAGACAATACAACAATTTTCTGCTAGATTTAACCAAGTTTATTATTCGATGCCAGTTGATATAAGACCTTCTCCTAGATCTGCTCTCTTGCACTACCCGGGTGCCTTTGATCCGGAAATGGAGTTTCATTTGAGAGAAAAGAATATTGCAACGCTTCACGAAATGCAGAACAAGGCAGTGAATGTAGAGGCTCATTTGCTGATCTTGAGGGCAAGGTTGAAGGAAGAAGAAAATAAAAATGTTTCAAAGCAGCTGACACTTTCAGAGGAAAAGCTTGATCTTTTCGTAAACGCAGTAGAAGAGATGGTGCGGAAAATTACTGCAAAAAATGAAAATGACATTCAAGAACAAGTTGCTGATCCAAAACATTTTGTTTCTGATCCCAGTAGTCATAGTGATTGTTTTATAGATCATTGTGAAGAAGAGAGAGCTGTTGATATGATGTGTATGTTTGATGATGTGTTTTATACTGATGAATTGCCTCAGTTTGATCAGTATGATGATGATTATGTTCTCCAAACATAAGCTAATCTTGCAGACAAATCAGTAGCTAGTTTGTGTGAGGAGAAAGTTCACTTTCAGCAGCTCGAGTACAGTGATCAACCGATGCATATCAGCTATGGCAATGATGAGGAAAGTGCAGAAAATTTTGATGTAAGTGAAGGATCTTTGCCTTTTTGTTTTGATTCGTTTCCGTTCATTAGAGATAACTTCCATGCAATCAGAAATCAAACGTCAACAAGTATTGATCTGGATCGTCTTGAGGGCAACGAAAACTTCTCATATTCAGACTTGCAGCCCCCAAACGTCATTGATTGTCAAGTTGCAGTTGAAGACTTGGAAGTGGGCACACATGATTTAATGATTCAAGGTGACTCCGTACCTTTCTGTTTTGAATCATTTCAGTTTTTGAAAGATAAATTGCATAGTAAATCTTCAGATGAGCAGCGTGTAGCATCAGATTTGCATCCATCCAATGCAATTGAAGGTCAGATTACAGATGAAGGTGTGGAAGATGAAATACATGATTTAATGATGCAGGAAAATTCTATACCCTTTTGTTTCGAGGCATTTCAGTTTATAAGGCAGAATATTCGTAATATATCTCAAGGAAAAGATGAACAGCCAGTAGGATGTCATACAGTTTCAAGGGATACAGTGCAGCAGTCTTCTCAAGTTTTTGATGATCCTATTGCTCGTGTGTTGGATGATGTTTGTTGTAAAAGTTTTCCTTCATTAGCTAACCATGTGCATGAAAAGAATGTTGATAATAATCTTGTTCAAAAGTCAATTTCATTGTGTTGTTCAACAGATTTTTCATATGAGGAGATTGATAAAGGAGGCTTTTGTTTAGTTTGGAATCAGCAACAGAGTTTGGTTATTCATGAATTTTAGGATCCTTTTGACAGCTTGCTGCAATCACCAAAGAAAAGCACCGCAGATGTGAGGAAAAGTTTAAGATCAAGGTATGGAGATTATCTGGACCAGAGCTATGTTTATGAAGATCCATTCGCAGTATTCTTGCAGTCATCCAGTCAATTTATGCTTTGCAAGTTTATCAACAGTCCACTTGGTTCAAATTTTCCATGGGAGTTTCCTTTCAGTAGTTATTTCTCGTTGTTCATAAGCAAGCATTTGGGAAGAAATCAAATAGCAGCCAGCATGCTTACATGGTTTCATTGGTTGTTCCATTACACTTGATCGGGTGGTGTAAAGCACAATTAGAGTAGGTTGTATTGAATAAGCTCTACTTTGAGCATATTTCCAGTTTTTCGGTTGTGTTTAAGTATCGAGTCAGTTTTTAGTTGAGAGAGAGTCAATTTGTGTTGTCAAGTCATCAGTTTTCAGTCATGCATTTCAATTTGAGTTTTTGATTCCATTGCCCAATGGATAAGGCACTGGTCTGCTCTCCCAAAGATCTGCCGTTCTTGGCACCTCCAAGGAGCTACCATCCCCATTGGAGCGAATGTTAGAGTCAGCCTTTGCAGCCTTCCTCTAGTGATCAAACATGCTCTTACAAAGTGATTTTAAAGTGTCAAGGTCAAATGTTGTCATTTCAATGAGTCTTCAAGCAAAATTTGGTCACTAGGCATTAGGTCTAAGGGTTGCTTTTACTCCTGTCAAAGTTGTCCAAATGTCGGTTCATGTCACCATTCATCTGAGTGTACCATCATTCATAGGGTTTTCATCATCATTTCAAGTTCCAAAGATTCATTTTACAGCTTGTTCATGCTTCAGTTGTGCTTAGGTAAGGTCCATTTCCCTCTCCTAGGGTTTTGGAGGCAATTTCTCTTGGATGGTCAAATCATTGGAAAAACTTGTATCCTGATGTTCATACACCTTCCCCTATCATTAATGTACCTTGTTAAACACTTCCCATCACTGAGATCCCCCAAATTCCTCATTTTTTCACAAACCCTAGTTTCTTGCCACAACTTGGCAATTTTCTAGGCTAGGCCTGTGTTTTGCCCTTTTGGACCCCTTCCCCTCACTCAATCTCTGAGATTCCACTTTCCCCTGCTTCCTAACATCCCTCCCTACTTCCCAAAATTTCCCAAAGAATTTAGAAGCCCCTTATCCCCTTCATTTCGCTTCATTTCGACAAAATCCCTTGTTTCACACATCGGGATAAGTTTCACTCAAAAGATGTTTCAGAGCAATCAAAGATGAATTTTGGAAAACTGAGAGAGGTTTTTGTCCAAAACATGCCAAGGAAGAAAAACCTCCTTCACTTTTTACACAGGTGTCATGGTTTTAGAGAAATGTCAAAAATATCGTTGCCTCAAGAGAATTGATGCACCTGCTGGGAGTAGTGTTGGGAGATTTGATTTCTGACAGGGTAAATGAACTCCAAATTGAGAAATTCCACTTGGGTTGGATAGCCAACATCTAGGGCTTTCCAACGAGCTATCTTGAGCTCAATTGGGATGCTGAGAAGTGCCTCAAAATCAGGTTGAAAGGCGCGCTACCCACTTGATTCAGGGGCGCTACCCACTTAAATTTTTGGCTGAATTTTCAACTTCCAGCTCGGAATTTCGGCCAGTTGGGACCAGTTTTGCTTGTGGATGAAATTTTTGGGTTTTTATGATGTAAATTGATGGTTGACATGTAAATTTGGCTCATTTTTACCTATTCTAGAAGATTCACTCTCAAAAAGGTGAAAATCATGTAAATGAATCAGTTTCCACTCTTTTAGAGGCAAGTTGTTAGCTGCCTAGATTTTAGCTCCTTGTTTAGAATTAGTTGGAACTACTCCTAGAAGGAGGAATTCGACCCCTAGAGGTGTGGGAAGGGGTTAGGATGCTATATATGATGTAATTTCTCAATCCTTTTCAGAGGTTGGAGAGGTTGGACTCTTGGGAGACTTTTGGCACCATTGTACATATTTTTTCATATTTTGGCTAAGGAAAGATCAAAGGTTTTGCGGCACCTGTTGGGATTCTTGTGGTGTTCTATTCTTGATGGTGTTTCTTCTCTATTTATTGTAATTTCTTCATGTTTAATGTATGCCATTCCTTTCATATGCTTCTGAAACTATAATGAATGAGTAGATGAGGTTGAAACCATTGTTTACAGTGCTCTGCCTTTGAATTCATTTAGTTTTACATGTTTTTGACTGTTTGGAGAGGATCCAAGTTCTTGTTTTCCCTCTTCATCTCCTTATCATTCTAATATGTTCATATATCCAATCAAAAGCATCAAGACAATCACCTACCTCGCCCCAACTCGAATTCTGCAGAGATCTGACCTTATCTCCGGACCCAAAATTTGTTTTTCCCATTTCTCCAACGAAAAACCAAAAAATCAAAATCAAACATTCCTATCTTTTTACTAGCCTAAAATCAGTATTCATTGTTCATTATAAGTCATCTCAGCCCCTCTGAAAACATTTTCCGAGATAGACCCGGAGAGAGCCCTCTCCTGTCCTCGTAGGGCTAGCTACGAGGCTGAGCGTGGTTTGATGTAGCCTTGAGTTTTACCTTATTTCAGCCTAAGGTAGATTTGAGCGCTAACAGATGTGACTCGGGATGAGTCACAAGATTGTGTTGGGGGCTTGTTGGATCAGGGTCCCCTGCACGCATTTTGATATATTTTTGTAATATTTTGAAATGGTTTAGTCTGGCACAAGGGCTTTGGGGTGGGTCAAAGACCCCAATTAATTGTAATGGGTCAAAGGGTAGACCAAGGGTTCGCAAACCACAGTTTGCAGACCATAGAGTAGTGCACACTAAAATGATATAAATAGATGGATAGGTCATGTCTAGAAGTAGGTTTTGATTAAGTTTTGGATGCAAATATTGGATCTGTGATACTGTTGTAGATTTGTTTGGGTAAGGGCTCTTGCTGGCTATATGCACGAAGACCTTAAGTGCTGCTATGTGCGGACCCTGTTGGTTGTGTACGTAGGTGGATAAGAGTCTGTAAGTGAATTCTTAAGTGTTAATGAATGAGAAGACCCTTTTTACTGATATTGGAATACATCTTTGTTATGTTATGAGCTACGGTATTTGTTGCTTTCCGAGTTATATATGTATGTTGAATACTGTTGGTTAATTGATGCGCACATGGATGCGAAGTGTTAGAGATTAATGAATGCATAGATCTGGTTGTCTTTGTTCGCTTTGCTTCTGTTAAAGTGTTCTCTTATGGTTTACGACCTTCGCACAATGTATTTATTTAAGTATATAGTTAAGGTTTTCTGGGTTGGGGCTTCATCAGTGCATTCCTGCTAGATCTAAAGGTTCCCACTTTAATTAACTCTCTCTCTCTCTCTCTCAGGGTGCAGAAACCTAGTTCCAACACCCTCTGATACTACTTCGGGTGAGACCTTGACTTTCACAAGCAGGTCATTTCCAAAAGGGCTAGTAGTATAAGGGTTTGTTGGTAAATCCTGAATTTGAACTTGGGTCAAGACCCCTCAAACCAACAGGTACTATTGGTATGGTACTGGTCCAAGGTGACGACAATGGTGTTGAACACATCATTTATTACCTCAGTTGTAATATCATGGATACAGAGACTCGATATGCCCATGTCGAGAAATTGGCTTTGGTTGTGGTTCATGTTGTCCAGCGCTTTTGGAATTACATCCTCCTTCGCATGACTATCGTGATCTATGATTGCAATCCCATGACCTATATTTTGACCAATCAGTTACTGGGGGGTAAATATTCGAAATGGATTTTCATTCAAAAAGAGTTTGATTTGGAATTTACTGTTACCAAATCCAAAAAATCATTGGTTTTTGCTGAGTTGATATGCTCCCTTCCTTCTGCTTCTGCCCCTTCTAATCTTGATGAGCACATTCCAGACGACACTCTCTTCCTTATCAATACTATCGATCCATGGTACGGTGATATCAATTGTATCTCCAAACCAAAACCTTCTGATATAATTTGACCAAAGTTGATCGTCAATGCATTCAACATCACTCTCAACCCTATAGCATTATTGGGGATACTTTATACCGAGTCGGCGTAGACTCGATTGTTCGTCGATGTTTAACTTTTGAAGAGGTTGAGAGAGCACTCAATGATTGCCACTCCAAGGCATGTTGCGTTCATATGTCTGGATACACAACTGCTCAGAAAATCCTTCGCGCTGGTTACTTTTGGCCTTCCATTTTCAAGGATTGTATTCTTGCCATCTACAAATTTCACGCTTGCCATATTTATCAGCAAAATATGCGTACCCCACCCATACCCTTACACATAGTTATTATCGTCGACCCTTTCGCTAAATGGGGCATAGATTTTATGACATTTAACCCTTGCTCGGTCGGGGGCATGCCTATATTATCGTCATCGTTGATTATTTTACTAAATGGGTCGAGGCGATGCCTACATATGCTGTTGATGGTAAAACTGCGGTTCAGTTTCTTTTCAATCATGTTATCGCTTGGTTTGGAGTCCCTCAAGCCATCGTCACCAACCATGGATCTCATTTTCTCCATTACATGATGGCTGAGCTAACCTCTAAGTTGGTCTTGCGTCACGAAAGCTAAAATCCATATTACCCTCAAGCCAATGTCCAAGTTGAAGCAGTCAAAAAACTCTTATTACTATTCTTCAGTGCACTATTGGGATGCACAAGTCAAACTGACATCTCATACTTTTCTTAGCTCTTTGGGCTTATCAAACCATAGCCAAAAATGCTATTGGATTCACTCCTTTCCAGTTAGATTATGGCCTTGAAGAAACATTGTCTATTGAATGTGAAATTCCCTCACTCAAATTAGCTGTTGAACTGCTTCCAAATACCTCACCAAAAGAGGAACATATCCTATATCTAGAAAGGCTTGATGAAACTCGTTGCTTTGCCACTTTATTTATTAAAGCTTAGAAGAAACAAGTCAAGGCCCATTTCGATTATACTATTTGTCCACGTGCCTTCTCTAAAGGAGACTTGGTTCTTCTCTACGACCAAGCACACGATAAGCTAGGGGCAGGAAATTTTGAACCAACGTGGCATGGGCCATACATTGTAAAACACGTTTTGAAAAAAGGGGCCTATGAGCTAATTGATTATGAAGGTAACCTTTTGTATAAGCCACGAAACAGGCTTTACCTTAAAAATTATTATGCGTAATATTTTCGTGTAAATACTTTTGTAAATTAGTGTGCTTTTAATTTTTGTACAGTTTTGGTTTGGTGTGCATTTGCAAGCATTTTTCCTGCTTATCTTGTTTTACTTTATTTGCATATGTCTTTAACTCCTTATGTCAATTTTGTTGATGGTGCTTGTTGTAGTACTCAAAACTTATCCTCTGTAGCATGGGTTATCTATGATGGTGAGTTAGTAGATCTGCAAGGTATATGTTTAGGTCATACAACCAACAATGTTGCTGAGTACAGTGCAGTCATCGAACTTCTATCAGAAGAAATCACTCTTGGCATTAGATAATTGGTTTTAAACCTGTATTCACAGCTTGTTTTCCTACAACTCAATGGGAAATATTCCGTCAGACACCCTCAAATTTTGAGAATGTATCTAAAAGTTCGTCTTTTAGAAAGGAATTTTGATTACATTACATATCATCATATTCTGAGACACATGAGTACATTAACAGATGCATTGGCTAATTATGTTTTCGATAAACATTTGCGAAATTTGTAAAGCTATGATCATAATTACACCATGGAGAAACAAAGTTGTAGGCTTGTTGACTTAATTGTAAAATACTCAAGAGGTATTCATAATAATAATATATTATATATAAAATGTATAAGAGATGATAAAATGTTACAATGATGCCCTGCTTATATACCTATGCAGGTGGCCTTTCATGAATGGGCATGTCTTTTAGACATGCCCTTTCACTAACTTAATGACTACTTAACATAATCCTTATTTGAACATTAATAATTATATTTATTCTATTTATACTATTTGTTATGAATTATATTCATAACATTTCCCTTTCCTTCAAAAGCTTTGTCCTCAAAGCTATATTATTAATGATTTATCCATATTCGCTTATAAATTGGTGTATATTACTAATGATTTCTTCAATTTGTGATTATCATCTGCGCATATGTCATTCATCTCATGTAGAGTACCTTATCTTGTAGATTTCTCTCGTAATGTTGTCTTGAAACTAGGGTTTTTGTTTATTTTTATTTTATTTTTTTTAAAGGATGTCTTGAACCTTCTTCTTTTTCTTTTTCCTTTTTTAAATTAATTAATTAATTAATTAAATTAATATTTAGTATATATAAAAAAAATTGAGTGATTTAATAATAAACTATATAACCATATACTATATAATTGAATAATTATAAACTTTATAATTATTAAATTATGTGTGTTATGAAACCAGCTCCAAAAAGAGAAGGAAAGAGATATCAACGCCTTAGAAATAAGCCACTTTGAGGGGGCAACCTCCAATACATTACATGAATGAAAAATTATTGGATGATTCAAATTACAAAACCTCCTTTCTATATATAGGAGTCCATGGGGCCAAAATGTAATCCTAGCCGACCTAGCAATAATAATTTAGGGGCACAATAATAACAATATGGGGGTTACAAAGGTACAATAATAACAATAAGAGGGTTACACTAACAACAATAGGGGACTATAATAGTAATATAGGGACCTAACATGCCCCTCTCCCTCAAAAAAGTGTTGTCCTCAATGCTTGAGTAGCTCTGGGTGCTTCTGTATAAAATTCTCATCCTCCTATGTAGAATATTTTGTGGGTAAGTTCTTCCACTTGATGAGATATTCTAAAATTAATTGATTCCATAGCTGTCGAGTTCTTGTTTCCGTGACCGCTTTAGGTTCCAATATGATTTTTCCTTCCTCATCAAGTTCTAGCAATATTGTTTGAACTGGAATATTTTCATCTATAACCTTCTTTAAGCATGAAACATGGAAAATTGGATGCACTCATGAAGAAACAGGAAGCTCCAATTTGTATGCCATAGTACCAATCTTTTGAAACACCTTGTAAGGACCATAGTAATTTGGCGATAATTTATTATCCTTCATAGCTTGCTTGAGGGACATTTGTTTGTATCGTTGTAGATGTAAAAATATCCAGTCTCCTACATCAAAACTTCTCTCGCTACGATGTTGATCTGCCTATTGTTTCATTCAATTTTGTGCCAAATTCAGGTTGTCCTTTAAGAGTTGGAGAACTTCTTATTGATGCTCAATGTGATCTTCCACTACTTGAACCTTCGAATTTTCTCTTAAATATGATGTGATGGATGGTGGATGATATCCATAAAGTGCCATAAATGGGGTCATTTTTGCTGCAGTATGGAAGGAAGTGTTATACCACCATTCAGCGAGAGGTAACCACTTGACCCATTGTGTTTGTTTATCAGATACAAAACAACGAAGATATCCTTCCAAACATTTATTTACTATCTCAGTTTGACCATCAGATTGAGGATGATGAGATGAGCTATGAGCTAATTGAGTACCCAAACAAGAAAATAACTCCGTCCAAAAATTTCCAGTAAAAATGGGATCTCTGTCGCTCACAATAACCCTTGGGTTTCCATGTAACTTTTGAATTGTGTCCATAAATGTAGTAGCAACTGTACTTGCTTTAAATGGATGAGATAATGCACAAAAGTGTGCATACTTGGTAAGTCTATCAACTACTACCATGATGACACTCTTTCCTTCGGACTTAGGTAAACCTGTGATAAAATCCATTGAAATATCCTCCCAACGTTGACTTGGAATGGATAAAGGTTGCAGAAGACCCGAGGTCTTAATTGTCTCAACTTTATTCTACTGGAAAACCAAACATTCCGCCACAAAATTTTGAATATCAGATTTAAGGCCATCCCAAAAAAATTATTTCTTCACCTTGTGGTAAGTTTTTAAAAATCCTGAGTGTCCTCCTAAAGGAGAAGTGTGAAATTCCAAAAGAATCTTTTGTTTTAGTTGGGAATTCTTACAAAGATATAAGTGATCTTTGTACCATAAGGAATCATTTTTCCAACTAAATGTATCAGATGTACTAGGATATTGCTGCAACTTTTGAACGAGTGTCCATACTTCTTCGTCCTTCTTCCATTCATCTCTTGCTTCGGTTATCCAATATGGTTTAATAATAGAAATGGCACAAAGAAATGCTTCCACCTCTTCATTCTTTCTTGAGAGTGCATCTGCAAAAACATTTATCTTCCCTTCTTTTTTTTTTTTTCAAAGTCATAACCCAACATCTTTGTGACCCATTTTTTCTACTCTTCTGAAGGTAGTATTTTTTCCAAAAAGTGTTTAAGACTATCATGATCAGTTTTTACCTTCATGTGTCTTCCCATTAGATAAGTTTTCCATTTCTTTAGTGCATGTAGTATTGCTAATATTTCCTTCTCATAAATAGGTTTCTGTAAATACTTTCCTTTGATTGGACGACTTTCAAAAGCAATGGGTCTTCCTTATTGCATTAAAACAACACCAATTCCATTTCCTTAGGCATCACATTCCACAATAAAGGTTTTTGTGAAGTCTGATGTAGCTAAGATTGGTGCTAGGCACATTTCCTTTTTAAGATGTTCAAAGGCCTTAGTTGCTTCAGGAGTCCATGAAAATGCATCTTTCTTCAATAATGTTGTTAGAGGTGCTACTATTCTCCCATAATTTTTAACAAACTTTTGATAATACCCTGTTAACCTGAGAAATCCTCGCAATTTCTTTATGGTTGTGGGGACTTTCCATTCCTTAATGGCTTTAATTTTGTTAGGGTCTAACTTAACACCCTCGTGAGATACAATATGACCCAGATATTCCATCTCTTGTACTCCAAAGAAACATTTGGATGTTTTTGCATATAATTGTTTCTTCTGCAATAGTTTGAGCATCCTGTCAACATGTTGAACATGATCCTTCCAAGACCTGTTGTAGATTAGTATATCATCAAAAAATACTAGCAAAAATTTTCTTAGGAAGCGTTTGAAAATGGAATTCATCAACCCTTGAAATGTAGAAGGTGCATTGGTAAGGCCAAAAGGCATGACTAAAAATACATAATGACCCTCACGAGTTCGAAATGTTGTTTTCAGAATATCTTCAGTCTTCATTCTAATTTGATGATACCCTAAACGAAGATCCAATTTGGTAAAATAAATTGCTCCATGTAATTCATCCAATAATTCATCAATCACAGGAATGGGAAATTTATCTTTAATGGTGAGCTTATTGAGCTCCCTATAATCTGGACACATGCGCCATGATCCATCCTTCTTGTGTACCAATACTATAGGAGCAGAGAAAGAACTTTGACTAGGTTGAATTATAACCGCCTCTAACATTTCTACAATCATACGTTCAATTTTTCTCTTTTGGACATAATGATATCTATAAGGCCTGATGTTTGGAGGAACAGTTCCTGGAATCAAATGAATAGCATGATCATAATCACGAATAGGTGGGAGTCCTTTTGGAGTTTCAAAAACCTTGGAATGATTGTCCAAGACTTTTTGGAGATCTGCAAAAATAGATGATTTTGATGTTGGAACTTATAGTGAGCATAATTGTGCAATTATGCCTCGTTCTTATTTCTTTATAAGCTTTGTCATGACATTAGAGCTTATTATATTTCCCGGCTTCCCTGCAATACCCCGTAATTCGACTTCCTTTCCTTCGAGAAAAAAATTCAGGAAAAGTTCTTGAAAATTAAAATCTATTGTCCCCAAAGATTGTAACCATTGTACTCCTAGTACAACATCATCACCTCCCATAGGAATGGAAAGAATTGGAGTATTAAATACATATTACCCCATGGTTAGCTTGATATTATGGCATTTTCCAGAGAAATTTATAGTTCCTCCATTTGCAACCATCACTTGACATTCTGGTGCTAGGTATAGGAAACAATTCAATTTCTTGGCTACCTTACAAAGAATAAAATTATGGGTACTACCTTAATCAATCAATGCTATTACCTTTTTCTTCTTGATACGTCCTTCTATATTGAGAGTTTAAGGAGTGGTAATTCCTGCCAATGCATTACACGATATGGTCAGACCCATTTCTTCCTCTTCTTGGGTTGGTTCCTAGTGTATATCCTCTTCTTTTTCATTTTCTTCTTCCTCTTCACAACCTATGTAAAATAATTTCTTCTCGGCACACTTATGACCTTTAGTGTATTTTCTATCACAACTGTAGCAAAGCCCTTTTGCTCTTTTTTCTTCCAATTTTTGTGGTGTCAAACTTGTAGGTTGTGGAAATCTAGGAGTAGCAACACTTCCATCTTTATAGAACTGAGTGATAGGCTTCCTTTTCGCCATAATTTTACATTAAATTTTTCTTGCCAACGTAAATGCCTTCTCCAATGAATCAGGTTCCAAAACGTGAACTTCACGTTGGATTTTATCCTTTAAAGTACCTACGAAGAGATCAATCCTGTGTTCCTCTGGAATATCAGTTACCCTTATATTCAATTTTTGGAAGTCCTCAATGTGCTCCCCCATTAAACCATTTTGTTTGAGATTTATCAATTGGCTAAAGAAGGTGTTGCTCTTTGTATCCTCATAATGTGCTATCATTTCCTCCGTAAAAATTGACCAAGTGACAATTTTTTTACGGGAGCAAAGCCATCAATACCATACAAATACATTTTGTTCTAAATGTAAAGTTTAAATGCGTACCTTTTGTGTGTTTTGCACATTATGGAGATCAAAATATTGCTCCATCTATAGTATCCATGTTACAGGATCCTTTCCATCAAACTTCCTCATATCCATTTTTGGAATATGGTGGTTCTTCCCGCCAACATTAGAGTTTATGAAATCATGATTAGCATTTATTTTGTTCTCATCATGAGTTTCCTCTACTATCTTTTCACCATTAGGAAACATTTCTTGCATCAACTTTTTCAAACCTTCCATGTCTGCTTTTAGATCGTTCTTCATGTTTTCCATTTTAGATTCCATGCCAGCGTCCATGACATCTATCTTATATTCCATGTCATTCTTCAAACCATCCATCTTCGTTTCCACGCCTTTCTTCAAAACTTCCATGTCATTTTTTGTTGCTCTTTGTGAGAGCGAAATTTGTTGCACTTGCTCTTGTAATTTTGATATGTCATGTTGCCATTTTTCGTCTTCATGAGTCATAGTAGAGCTTTCTAAAGGCTCAATGGGTGTTGAGTTATTTTTAGGACCATTTTAGAATCCAATATTGATATCCATTCTACAATATGCCCTTGGAATCAATTCAACTTGATTCTTCAAACAAGACTTAAGAAATTCGGAAAAAAAAAAAATACACACCTTTTACTTGCTTTTGAGGAGCTCGATATTCAAATTGAATTATCTCTATAATTTTGGATCCTAAATATCTGAAATTCAGCGTTGTAGTAGCACTCTGAAGCTTCTTTCAAATGCCATAGGTCTGATCTGATTTGGATTCTTCAAGTCAAAGTTATGTCCAATCTCCCACAATGACCCAATTTTGGATTGGTTCAGTAGGGTGAAGTTGTACGACTTGCCACGTATCATTGTTTCCTCCTTTAGCTCTGAAATTGATAGATTGAAAACTGCAGTTTTTGCACTTGCAGCCACTTTTTACACATTCCAATCCGATGCTCAGAGAGAGAGCTATTAATATTTTCCCACGATCACCTCTTTGAGATGAAATTCAGAAGCCTCGAAAAGCCCTAACTTCCACAAATCATATCTCTGAAACTATTTCAAACCAATATCTAAAATTTTTTGACGATGTTCCTCAGGATTATGGCTTCGCACTCTAAAAATTTTAGCTCCTGAAACTTCGTATAAAAAACGTTATTACAAAAATACCACGATGACTTGTTTAGGTTAAATTCAAGAGCCTGCAAAATGACCTAACTTGCACAGATCATATCTCTGAAAATGTTGCGAACCAAGCTCTGAAATTTTTTGACGATGTTCCTCAGGATTTTGGCTTCGCACTCTAAAAATTTCAGATTCTGAACCTTCGTAGAAAATGAATTATAGCGAAAATGCCACACTAACTTGTTTGGAGCAGCGAAACCCTATAATCTCAAAGCTTTGATACCAAATGTTGTGAAACCGGCTCCAAAAAGAGAAGGAAAGAGATATCAACGCCTTAGAAATAAGCCAGTTCGAGGGGACAACCTCCAAAGCATTACATGAATGAACAATTCTTGGATGATTCAAATTACAAAACCTCCTTTCTATATATAGGAGTCCATGGGGCCACAATGTAATGCTAGCTGACCTAGAAATAATAATTTAATGGCACAATAATAAAAATATGGGGGTTACAAGGGTACAATAATAACAATAAGGGGGTTACACTAACAACAATAAGGGACTATACTAGTAATATAGGAACCTAACAATGTAATATAATTATATAATTATAATCGTATTAATAGTTACAAATTAATATAATCCTCGAAAATGGTGTGTATGTACGTCTTGAGGTTATAACACGTCTACGTTCAAGAAATCGTTGTTTGTATACCCCGACCCCATAGCTTTAATTTTTCCGAAATACTTTTAACGCTTATGATGTCCAATGGAACAATGGAACATGTGTAAGAAAAACAAGGAGTCATGGGTTATGCATCATCAAGATGTGACAGAATGCCAAATAGTTGATTGGGTTCCAGAGTTTCAGTTGTGAGTGAGAGAAGGCCAATGAGTGCAGGTTGTAAACCTTCGTCCTTCAACTAAAAATGTCTATGCACAAATCCTGTAAACCGAGAATTTCAGAACTTGCTTTCATGTTTCAATAGGTGTATTCATTCTTGATCTGTAGTCAAGTCGAGGGCACGAATTGTTCGAAGAATTTCTCTGTGAAAGAGGTCTAATTCATCAGTTTTTATTCTGCGAGTGTAGGAAATTACTATAAATTCAAGTAAAAACTTGACTGATTGTTCATCAGCCAGGAAGAATTGGTGATTTACGGCATTCACATATATATTAAGGCGAAGAAATGTGAGTTGCTTCCATGCATTGGACAAACTCTCGGAGCTCATTCTCCTCAGATTCTCCTCCATGTCAGTAGTGGGGAAGAATTGAAGAACGTTGCCTAGCACGTTTCAGATGTCATCCAATGAGAGTTGTTGTGGAAGGTTTCAGATATCATTCAACGAGAGTTGGTGTGGATAATTGGGAATGACTTCCCATCCCGTGTATTCGTTTCCCATTACACCTTGGAATATCGTCTCATTTCTTCCTTGAGAGAAACGTTGGGAGTTATCTCAGTGGAAACGAAAGGGTCACAGGTATGAGGGATGGTTGGATCGAGGTTTCTTTTCAACCAATTTCTCCACACTGTTTTGATCATAGAGGAAGACAGTGGGGGCTATATTCACAGGATCGTAATCCATGGATAAACTCACATTGCATCGATATTCATCCATACCCAACAGATCACGACAGGGATACCACTGCAAGGATGGGAAACTGGAATCTTCTCTGACTTATGAAAATAACTAGATTGGGTAAAATTCGAACGTCTCAAATTGAAAAGATGTTTATCTAGAGTTGGCTTCCCTACTGTGCCTATTCCAACAATTCCCACTACCTTTGTGGCCTTTTGTTTCCGAATTTCATTTTCCAAATCCTTTAAACCAATACTTTTGATATCTTCCCCTTCACCAACAATGGCATTGTTTCCTCCATTTTTTTTGTATGAATTCATATCATCCTCATGATCTCCTTCATCATTTATAGATTCATTTCTTCCAAAATCACTCTCTACCTTAACAACTCTGTCTTCATCAGAATCAATGTCTTCTTTTGCATCTCCCTCATTGTTATACTATTATTCATCTTTTTGTTTCTTAAGATATCCTTTTTCCAAATTATCTTTATCTAAATCATCATGATCTTCATAATCCTCATCCACATCAGCTTCATATTTTTTTGTTTCTTCAACAATTTCCTAACTAGCAGGCTCATCTTTATTTTTAAGATCACCTTCATTCTCATAAGTTGGAATTTCCATAACCTGATCTTCTTCAGAATGTAGTGATTCTTCATGATTATCATCTAAATTCTCTGAATCAACTGAATTGTTCTGTTGACTATGTCTAATATTCGGGAATATTGGTTCTTGCGTCAAATTTATCTTGTCCCAAATGGCGTTTATCTTCTGCATTGCTTTTTTATGATTTTCTGTGGACTCGCTATGGTTTTTCCAAATTTGTATTTCTATCTGATTTGTCGTGTCTTGAAGTTTTTTGATGTCATCAAAATTTCTTGTAACCTTATCCTCAAGATTGATTAGTCTTTTAGTGAATTCATCAGAATTATTATTGATCTTACTCTCAAGATTGATCAACCTTTTGTTGAAATCGGCCATCAACATTGATGAAGACATCGAGCAACAACGATTTCGAGGCACCTCATGTAACAGCTGAAGGCAGCCAGTAGCAGTGGTGTAGATGTTTTCTTCCAGGCGAGAAGATCGCTGTCTCTGATACCAAATGGAGCAACAAAGTTGTAGGCTTGTTGACTTAATTGTGAGATACACAAGAGGTATTCGTAATAATAATATATTATATATAAAATGTATAAGAGATGATAAAATGTTACAATGAGGCCCTGCTTATATACCTACGCAGGTGGCCTTTCATGAATGGGCATGTCTTTTCGACATGCCCTTTCACTAACTTAATGACTACAAAACATAATACTTATTTGACTATTAATAATTATATTTATTCTATTTATACTATTTGTTATGAATGTTAAATTAATTAATTAATTTAAAAAAGAAAAAAAAGAAAGGTTCAAGACATCCTTTAAAAAAAAATTAAAAATAAAAATAAACAAAAACCCTAGTTTCAAGACAACATTACGAGAGAAATCTACAAGATAAGGTACTCTACATGAGATGAATGACATATGCCAAGATGGTAATCACGAAGTGAAGAAATCATTAGTAATATATGCCAATTTATAAGCGAAGATGGATAAATCATTAATAATATAGCTTTAAGGAAAAATATTTTGAAAGAAAGGGAAATGTTATGAATATAATTCATAACAAATAGTATAAATAGAATAAATCTAATTATTAATAGTCAAATAAGGATTATGTTAAGTATTCATTAAGTTAGTGAAAGGGCATGTCTAAAAGGCATGCCCATTCATGAAAGGCCACCTGCGTAGGTATATAAGCAGGGCCTCATTATAACATTTTATCATCTCTTATAAATTTTATATATAATATATTATTACTAAGAATACCTCTTGTGTATTTCACAATTAAGTCAACAAACCTACAGCTTTGTTGCTCCACACCATCTATAAAACAGGAAAATATAGCATATATATATATTTCAGTATTGTTTGAAAAAGTTTTCAAGTACATCATAACCCAAACAACATCTGTTCTTGTACATAAAGAGAATCAAAGGCCCCAAAAAATACAACTACAGCTAGACTAGACTAATCAACATGGTGCTCATGGTAGCAAGTCACTGCTCGAATGACTCAAGTCAGTAGCCAATGAATGCAACCTGACACCCCTACATTATGCCTCTGGTAGCGGCAGGGAATATCCTAAACATGAGAATATTCTAGAATCCCAGTAGTCAAAGCTTCCACGTTCTAGGTAATCTCCTCCTCCTCATACGGAGCGGCCTTGAACTCCCTCATCACTCTTCTGGCAATAGGGGACATTCTAGATGGTCTTTGCGGTCTGACATCTGCAACACAAAATTTTAAACATCAGAATATATATATATATATATATATATAAACATGCAAAATGTTAAAAAAACCATGTTTTACCTCTATTGTCCCACTGATGGCCCTCTAGAAGTGGAACGTCTGGGTCTCCTCTAAATCCAGTCCTAGAATATGGCCAATCCTCCACGACAATGAGCTAACACCTCAGCCACATAAAGAAAGCAAGTTTGTATGACATATGTTTCCCACGTCCTAAATTAGGCATCAACTTGGTCTATCTAATCAAACGTGGATCCCATGGTGTCAGCATGACTACTTCCACCCACTAGAATTGGAACAATGATACTTGTTCCAATAAGAATGTTGTTAAGATTGAACCATACCCAAATTGCTTAAGCCGACTGTTTTTTCATTTTGAGAGTTGTTTCTTCATATTTTCCAGCATGACTTCCACCTAGTTAAATATGGTAGGTGACATGTGGTGCTTGTGCCCTAGTAGCACGTGTGATGGTGTACATAATTACTTTGAGCGGAAAATATTTCATGCTTCTTATATCTACCTTCCCACTAGAATATTTGACCACCTCTGGATGTGCCCTCCCTATGAGCATATCCATACTTTAACCCATGATCCGGCTCCCTGCCATACGAGCTTGTTCTCCTCTCCGTGATAGGTCGGTGATGAAGTAAATATTAGCCACCTTGATTTATAGCTCTTGTTCGCCAATGATAAAACTCTCCCGTCCTATGTCCCAAATGCTCACCAGGTACTGCAGTAATTTCGGTTGGGATATTAAGCCAAGAGTTAAAAATAATTTGAGGAGCCCACAGTTCCTCAAAGTGGCAAGGAAATATCGGTCCTCCAAGGCCTCTCTATATACTTCATCGTTCTCCCTCTCTTTACATTTAATCACCATGATTGTTTGGTATTTCCTTCTTGTCATAATATTTAAACAACCTTTTGTCAATTTCCATGCATAAAAAAATCGATTTTGAATGGAAATTTTTTGGAGAAAATTTTGTGTCTTTCTACACTCTACGATCAGCGCGGATGTTTTAAAAACAATTGCATCGATCGATGCATGACTAGTGTTAAAAATGGACGAGCGGCACAATCCCGATACGGCATCCCCGCACCGATTCACCGCGGCATAAAGCTTAAAATATCTTCTCCAAAAACCACCATGCTTTATAAAAAAATTCTAAAACAGGTACGAAAATGAAGAAGATGAGCATGGTTCTTACCTGGTGCTAACGGCTCGTCAATTAGCTTCTCGGATTGCCCACAATCTGCTCCTGAAAAATCGAGGTAAATAAGGGTAAAAAACCTCTTCCAAGACTTGTGAAGGTAAAAAGTGAAAATGCTTTTACTTTTCTCATTTTTTATAAGTGTTCAAGTCACTTTTAGGGTTTTCTCCATATTTTAATATATTTTAAAGAAATTTACCTTGAAAACATATAATGGGTTTATTGTTGTGCAGAAACAGGTTTAATTTCTTGACGAATGATATTAATACGAGTTCCACTTTACTACTTTTTCAGAATCGGTAAAAAAATAAATGAAAAAGTCACCTCTTCGAGTCATCTTTCAGCTCTTTTCTGACTCTCGAAACATGAAAATATTGCTGAGTATTTGTCATTTTGAACTCGTTGAAGTAAACAAAATTTCATTTACCCAGTATACATTTACCCCTTTTTTGGGTTGGGATAAATTATTTACGAAAAATGAATACCTTAGTCAATTGCGACTAAGAGGCTCTCTCGAAATTTTTTTTCTACCTTTTCAGATTCGAGGTACTATTTACGAAAAGGTTCATCTATATTTTTCTTTTCACCTCTTTTGAAACTCTCTAAACATCAAAAGACACCAAGTTTCACCTTTATCGGACTTATTAAAATTTAACAGCATTGGACCTGTCACCATGGCGACATCGAGTTCCTCCTTCCTAGGGCTCGTAAAATGTACTAGGATGGATTTGTCCGAAGGAAAAACTTATATGGCAGGCATATGCTATTCCCATCAAGCCTGTATTCAAAAATAATTGGGGTACTCACCAGAAATGGTGGGGGGAAATGGAAGTATTTATGAGTTGCATCGGCAGTATGTCGCTCTTGAACATGACACATCCTCTATTTCATGTCGAGTTGGGAACATCTTACATTTGTCACTTTTCCTCCATGGTCTTGGTAAATCTGTTTGCCTCTCATTCCATTACCAATTTTTTCAACATGACATCTGATTCCATTTTATTCAAATACTTCCAAACTCCGGAGTCGTGTCGCCGATATGTTCAAGAGAAGTTCCTTCCACGTATTATTTATTTTCTGGTTCTCTATTTATTCTTGATTCATAACTATCTTATTTCCTCTATCTCATGTCGATGATGTGAGACACATCATCGTCCTCCTTCGACGGATCGCTTTCCCTGTCGACTTCAACTCATTATCCAAGAAGTTGATCTATAGATCCCTTTTTAGTACCTTAGAGCCTACATGCCCTAATGGTAGGTTGTTCGCATTCGACGACAGGTCCACATCATTGGCCTTTGATCAGATGATTTGTAATATTCCAAAATTTTCACATGTCTATTTGGAATATTAGAGTTAGTAATAACCTTAATTAATTAAGTAAATAAGAGGGTGGAGACCCACAAACCCCAATGATGAATAAAATCCACTTTTGATGTGTGTAAGTGGATATTATAGATCTAGATCTAAATCATGGAGTAGCAGAGCAACTCCATTAATTATAAAGGAGTGGATATCATGTCTCATTTATGAGATAGATCATGGAGGTTGAAGCAGTCATGTAAGATCACGGATCTTAAATGTAAAATAATGAGGATCTTAGAAAAGGTCAACTGAGATCATAGTGCATTCAAAGTAAGATCATAAAGCACTTATGATAAGTTAGTGGAGGAAGTGATGCATTTAATGCATACATGATGGAGAGGGTGATCATCACATATAGACATGATGGAGGACATGGACAAGCAGCACAGTCAACCATGGAGACTTATGTCCACATATACAGCACAGTTTAGAGGTGGGCCTAGGCTATGGAAGGCTCACTATCTATATAATGAAGGTAAAGGCACAATAGAAGGCATGACTTGGATTATTCATTTTATTTTATCTATTTAGATCTAGATTTGTACTAGGGTATTTCTATGCACTCTTATGTTGTTTAGCTAAGTCTAGAATGTTGTTTAGCACAGGGTTTTTTCGAGCGGAAATCCCACCCTTACCCACGGGGAACTTCGAGTGCCTACTCTAGGAAGGTTTTCTATTGACTTGTATTCCTCATCAAGCATTGGTGCCATCTTCAAGAGGTTGTTTCTAACATTCAGCTAGGAAACTAGTGGAGGATTAGTCCCTCCACTTTGTTCTTCATATTCAATCTTCCAGGCGCAGTAGATTTATATCTGGCATTCAAGCCATTGTAGTTTACCTCCATTAAATAGTAGTCCCCTCAAGGGTTGTGCAGTTCAGTCCTATAGATCTATTGGGGGAAGGAAGTTTTCAGCATTTCAGCTGGAAATCCTATGAGGGATCATATCCTCACATTGTATCCAATTTTTCCATCATTCCGGAGCTGATTGGACATATCTAGCAGTAGGCTATTAAGCTTCCATCTCTTACAGCACAGTTTTTTGAAGCTGTTGATCATTCAACAACTATTTTCAGTGGAGGAGTTTGGAGGAGCTAGATCTTTAGCTTTTAGCCCAAGGATCTAGTGAAGGGACCAACCCTTATTGCATAGAGCTAATTGCACATCATTGCATCCATCATATCTTCAGTTCATGCAACAGATCTGCATACCTAGTAGCTACATAGTGTAATCCCTAAGAGGTTGATTTTCTTAGATTGACATATCTGAGAAATCCTTTCTGTGTTATCTTGGGTATCCATCATAGAGCCCGAATATCTATTTTCAACATCATTGGAGCTCCCAAACTGCCTAGATCTAAATTTCTATCTTTCCAAAAGTTGAATTCCCAACAGTTACAGCAGAGACAACACATTTTTCCTTCCAGCAGTTCAGCATTTACATAGTCCCTCTTGTGGGGTCATTTGAGGGTCATTCTAGGCCATATCTTTGGCTTGAGTGTCTCATATTTTGAGCACTGTTGTACTGATTTATCCACCTCCACATAATAAAATGGCTCAGCTATTTCTATACATTTTGATGTGTATTTAGTTTTATTGTTTACTTTTTTGCAGTTCTTATATTGTCTTTTAGTATCAATGCATTATTCCATTTTGGGATATTACATAATTTCACGTGTTCAACTTCATTTCCTTATTCACATCTCATGGATTGTACTACTGGTACCTTGAGGGCCTGGAGTGTAAAAAATCTGGTAAACTTGAATAAGTATGTATTATTATTAATAAAATATATGAGATATGATTACAACAGGGAATCACCAAGGCTTTAAATACAGCCTTATGGTGTCCCTTGGCGAAGAGGCATGATCTTTGATCATGCCCTTTCACTTAATAAAACCTAAGATAACTATATCTAATTAATAACTAATAAAATATACATAACATTGCCCCTCTCTTAAGATGCTTTGTCCTCAAAGCATACGTAATGATGGACAATGTTGACGAATGCCTGGGTTTCTCGAACGGCGAGCTCTTGCTTCCCACATTTTAAAAAGATCGTGGAGCATCTTCTCGAGTTCAATATTTTGTTGATGTGGATAGTGACAAGATCTGATATTGACAGGGTCAGGTCCTTTCTTGAGTTCTATTAGATTTTCATGTTCCTTATTAGGAGGTATTTTTATTGGTAGGTCTTGGAAGACTTTTTCGTGTTTCCTAACTATTCCTTGTTCTTCTGACGATTTTTCGTGATTCCTTTTTAGATTTAGAGGTAAGTTACAAATAATTATCGTTCGATGCAACTTCTCCTCACCATCAAATGCTTCCTTTTTATCAACCATATCTTCTTCATCACCGAAGGCCTCAACAGCTTCTGGCACTGTATCAGTGGCTTCGGATGTGTTTGTCTCTTCACGTTTTTCTTTCAATTCCGGGGATGAAACATTTTGTTGTTTATAAGCATCTGTATTTTCATGGTTTCTTTCATTTTCAATGACTATGTCTATTTTTGCATCTATGATAGCAGTCACGTTGAATACCAACAATGTTTCTTTTTCTGCCATTGGATTTTCATTTATATAAACATTCTCAATAACTTCTGTTGCTGCATTACTGGATTTATTAGTGGATTGAGTTTCATTTTATTCTCTTGGTTTCTCAACTCTATAATTTTCATGGTTGATCTCAGAGTCTCTACTTCTAGGTAGTTCAACACTATAGCCTTCATATGAGCTGATTTCCAATTCAACCTCATTTAATTGCTCTTTTTCAAACATGTTATATTCATGATGATGATCTGAATTGGCTGAATTGTTCAGTTGATTATGTTCGACATTTGGGAATATTGGAGGTTGTGTCTGACTTAACTTATCTAGCTTATCATTTAGCTTATCGAAGAGTTCTGTCATCTTTTCTATGGACTCGTGATGATTTAGCCACATTTGTCTTTCTATTCGATTTGTCGTCTCATGAACTTTTTTGATGTCGTCAGAGTGTCCGGCAACTGTACCTTCAAGATCGACTAATCTTTTTCCGAATTCTTCATAATTATTATTCATTTGTTTCTCAAGATCCACCAATTTCTTCTGAAATTCGACCATTGACATCGATGAAGACATTGAACGTGTATGAGGTGGGGAATATTTTTCTGCCAGTTTTTCCTTCTTCTTTTTTAATTAATTAAATTATTATTTTTTTGAAATAATAATAATTATTATATATATATATATATATATATTTTAAATAATAATAATAACAATTATTATTATTATTTTATTATTTGAATTATATATATATATATATGGGGAAGAAATTTTGCTAACTTTGAAAAGTCACATTGTTTTTAAAAATCACGTTGTTTTGAAAAGGGTGAATGGGTTTTAATACCATGGGCAATTACCATGGGCTCCAAAACCACGAGCTTGTAAACCACGAGTAATTAATCTTCCTTATTTCTTTTTACTTTGTCTTCACATGTACGTATATGTACTTCTTTATATATATATATATATATATATATATATCTCTTTTTACTTTTTCTTTTTTTCTTTGGAACTATTTTCTTTTAAATATTTTTTTTTCCTTTTAATTTATTTCCCCCTTTATGTTAACTTTCCTTCTTTCTTTTATTTAAAAAAAAAATGTTGCTACCCACAAGCACTTGGTTTTTAAAAAAAACTGCAATTTTGGAATTTTCTTGTAATTCCTTAATTCTGGGTGATCACACAGATCCCGAAGAGCGATGGCTCTGATACCAATGGAGTGTAAAAACTCTGGTAAAATTTGTAAGTATATATTATTATTGATAAAATATATGAGATATGATTACAACAGGGAATCACCAAGGCTTTAAATACAGCCTTATGGTGTCCCTTGGTGAAGAGGCATGATCTTTGATCATGCCCTTTCACTTAATAAAACCTAAGATAACTATATCTAATTAATAACTAATAAAATATACATAACAAGGCCATTGTCACTATTGGTGGCCTGTTAACAGTTTACATTATTAATTGGTAATCAAAAGATTTTCTTGCATGTTCGACTTCTAATCACTCATTCGCATGCCTGAATTTGTACTTGATCAGGTCGTGACGGAGTGCAAGAACTTGTATTTTGTTTGATAAAGTCTAGGTTGCAAGGCGATATGTATTGTTCATGATTGTACACATGACTCTTCTATCTGGATGATTTCGACCATACCTGAGTCTATACTTGTGATCCTCCTTATTACTGGATGTTTGCGTCCATGCTATGGATCCTGTTACATAATCTCTTTTATGGATGGTTTCGTCTATACCTTATGCCATGTGGTTATCTCAGAGATTTCAGTTATGTATATATGTGCTTGATTTCACAGGTTTTTCGATGACAGTGTCTTGATCCTGGCACGTACTGGTAAAGAATTTCACCCCTCACTCTCGTTAAACCTTCATGCTTTAGGGCGCATCTATTACACAACAATTTGTCACCATCCCTGTACTCCATGTTCTCAAATCTTGGAGGACCTTAACAGTGACCCTTGTGTCTCTGTTTCCATCATGAAAATATGTCATTACATCACTTACAGTATGCAGAAAAAAATCTCTATAATCATTCCTAGAGTAGCTCCTTAAAAACATGTTTATTTGGAACAACGCGAGCCTTATTTGTCTCGGTCACGCCGATGACTCATCTTAAGCTTGTGAGTAGCGTCAATCAGCGTTGGTATGGAGATCACACCCACGCCAGTCCACTTCTAGAAGGTTTTTAAAAATGGAAACGAAGCTTCGTGAACTAGAACATTTGTGGGCAAAGAGTTGGTTATTTGTTCATGGGGATAGGGCTGAGCTTCTCCCTTTGGGCCTCTTGTTCCTAAAACATGAACCACCCAAGGAGATAATCCATTTCCCCACCTTAAGTGGATCTATGTTCCCTCTCCCATTACTATAAAATGGACATCCTCCCATACCTCTCTAGTTAGAACAGAGATAGAAGAACAACAGAGAGAGAATTAATGCTATGGGCATTGAAGGAGAGTTGAGACCTTTTGCCTTTTCGTACCGAGTTGAAATGAGTGCTTTGGAGATGTGCTTGGATCCAAACCCTTTGAAGGAGAGCTTCAACATCATGGTGCAGGTTGTAACTCCTCCTCTTATATTAATATGATACAACTGATTCTTGCTTTTCATTCTTGTCTATAATGCATGTTTATATTTCTAGTACTCCTTGATCAACTAGATAGATTGTTTATGTAAAATGAGGAGGGGGCTACAGATGGTGTTGTTAATACCTCCCAATGGTCAAATTCCAAACAGAGTTCAAGTTTGGAAGCTTCAAACATAATCGTTCGGTGACAAATTGCTCAAATTGGAAGATGGAAATGAAGAGTATGTTGCTTTGCAGAAGCGTTTTCTCTCTTGCTTCAGTAAAATTGCAGTTGGAACCATTATAAAAATTATTTATCGAAATACCCATACAAGTGCAATTTGTTAAGCTCGAATGTAGGTTTTTCATAGGCAAGTTGAGTTCACGAAAATATTTCGGGGTTTTCACAGGAAGGTTGAGTTCATTAGAATGTCCTGTAGTACACATCAAACATCGACAGGCTTCGACACCAAATGTATAGCTGGATGGATGATTCAAAAACTTAGCTTTTCTCATCAATGTGAGCACCAAAAAAATCCTCAAATGACATGCAAATCCAGTGGTGAGGAAACCTGACGTCACATCCCATAGTCAATGGCACAGTGGTGACATTGTTGATGACGACGAATCTCAACAGTGTCACCACAAAGAACTTCACAATAAAATTCCTATCAACATAATTAATAAATACACAAAATACAAAATTAAATAAGTTGTTTTTATTTTTAAAATTTCATTCATATTTTAACAATCATATAAACATTAAAACACATTTATTTATTTTAAATAATAATTTTATAACTCTAATTCAAACATTTGAAAATAATAATAATATTTTATTGTTTCTAAAATGACTACGTGCCATTATAATTCATTATACTAATATTAAAATATGATAATTTTATCTCTGTAATATTAAGATAAAATATATTATTCGCTTTCAATAATAGATTTATACTTATAATTCACGCATTAACTCTTTCAAATTATAGAGGCTTCTCGTAAGCTTGCTTGTTGTTGTCAACCAACAGACTTGGCCTTGTTAAGTTTCTCTGAACACTGCTTTATGTGAACCCAACTGTGAACCCAACTGTGAACCCCTACATGAACCTACTGAAGCTTCACACAACTGACGGCCTTCTCAACGGCTTCCCTCGCCTTCACACGGCCTTGGTGTCCCTCACTTAATTCGCGAACCTCGAGCGAACTTATGGCGAACTTTCAAGCAATGCAAGTATCTTAATAGCAATATAAACTCAGAGTGATAGTACTCAAAAATGCGGAAATGATGAAAAACTTCTCTCTTTTATTATTTGCAGAATTATTCACAATCATATTACAGACTTTCTGGACTCAAAATATGTATCTGAGATCGACTGTATTGGCTTTTACCGGACTGATGCAACCCAATGAATGAGCGTGCGATACCAGAGGCTTCCTGGCCAAAATACAGACTCTGTCTCAGAGATATAAACACACTGACATAAATATACAGACTCAATCTAAAGAACTGGCCACTTTAGGTTCTTTCCTGTCACATGAACAGACACGCAGGCTTCTCAGTTCTCCTAAGGACTGTGAGTCAAAACTCCGTGATGCGAGCAGATCGCAAGGATTGCGCAAACGCAGATCAGGGAGCAAAACTCGGACTCAAAAACACACAAATACTAAAGACTCAAACTCCAAATGCCGATGGTTGCAAATGAGCCTTACCCCTCCTTATATAGAATGGAGAAGGGGACAAGCATTAATGTAAACCGTCGGATTATTGACACTTGGCAGTAGGATCATCGTTTTCGGGTAACACATAACGTGACATCCACACGGAGATCCGATCTACCGACAAACTTTTGGTGAAAGTGGGTGAGAGTACACTGTGGATACCTTACGAGGCCCACGAGGAATCAAAATTATTGATGTACAGAGTGGATGCTTTTCGGACAGAGGAAAAACCCACGAGAAAAGCTCTGTCACAATAGACCCGTGACTAGGTATCAATATTACACTGGGAAAACCTTTTTAGTGGGGCTCCCGAGGTCCACTTGTGCTCCCAGATGGCATGTCAAGAATTTGTATACCAGGGTATCTGTATTTATAGTTTAAATCCCATGCCTTGGTATAAATTCTTCTGACTATCATTGGCCTATTCAGAATTACTTGATGCTTTATCTTTGTCATGACAAGCCATTCATTATGTTGAACCATGTGCTGTTTGAGGATTAATGTATCATCAGCATGTTGTACTAATTTTCTAACACAGGAAAAAGGCTGATGGTCACATTCTTCATAGTCACAAATATCACAGCGACTCTGGTACCAATTTTCATAGAATGTTGGGTCCATAGCTGTGGAGTTAAGGCCATAGTCTTTCCACCATTCCCGCATCCAGCTTGATTGTCTGCAATTTTGCATCAGATGTACTGCTCCAAACTTAATCTTAGTATAGTGGGTTTCTCCTCGTCCATCTTTGTTCATTAAATCCCACCATAACTTCTTATATCCTGCAAAATCATAAACTATGTCAGGAAAAATTAAGCTAGGATTATTATCCGGCCATTGGATATAGCACATTCCTGTCCAGGATGGATCCCGCGTTCTGTGGATGGAATAATATTTGTGATAGACATGTGTCCTATCACTGCCTTCAGTTGCTATGACCGCAATATCCATGAAATTATCATGGAGAGCTGACTCAGCATCATATGCAGCTCTCATACTGTGAGTGTACATCATATCATGTATCCATGTGCTACCTTTTGGGTACACTCGCCTTTCTGGTACAAAATGTTGTAAATCATTATGGCTTTGTAAATTGGCATTTAGTACCTTTGTGTTGCGGAGTTGCCAAGTTGGTCTCCACTTTTCTTTGTAGACCTGCCATGATTCATCATCAGATATATGCCTTGAGGTTTCTCTCTGCATGGGCTGGTCCCATTCGGTGATGATGACCATAACATGGGGTAACTCTTCTTCTGGGTCATTCATTTGTTCTTGATGCTGGATATATTCCCTACTGAGAAAATTTGGAAGACAATTTTCAGAGCCTTTAATATGTTCAACTTTAAAATTGAAATATGCAAACAAAGCCTGCCATCTTGCAAACTTTGCATCTTCTGGGCTCTTGATCACTTTAGTGATTAATTTTTCTAATTCTTTTGCATCAGTTCTCAGTAAGAAATGCTTATTATCCAAATGAATTGAAAACTTTCTAATACAATTCCAGGCAGCTTTTACTTCCTTCTCAATAGGAGCATAATTTAATTCAGATTTACTCCATACTCCTGAAACAAATTGTACCACCTGTTCTTGCTCTTTGGGGCTCTTTTCATCCGGCTTCTGCTTCAGTACACCTCCCTAAACAATGTTGCTTGCATCTGTTTCAACAATTTTAAAAGCATTATCATCTGCAACATAAAGAATAGGGAGATTGCGAACCTTGGCCTTTATCTCCTTGATTGCTTGAGTGTGTGCCTTTGTCCAAGGTTTCATATTCTTTCTGAGTCTATGGTTGAGTAGAGACCTGTCAATGGCACATGATGGATAAAAATAGCTCACATAGTTCAAACATCCTAAAAATCTTTGCAACTGAGTTTTATCTAGAATAACATCAGGGAACTTGTCAGCAAACTCAAGTGCATGATTTTGAAGAGAAATTTGTCCATTTTCAATGGTGTGCCCAAGAAATTTTATCTTGGTTTGGCATAGCTCCATCTTCTTTTTACTCAGAACCAAACCATTTTTCTGGACCAGCTTCATAAAGATTTTCAAATGCCTGAAGTGGTCTTGCAGGTTCTTGGAAAAAATAAGCAGATCATCAATGTAGGCAAGCAACCATTCAGCATAGGGTTTAAAGATAGAATCCATTACCTTCTGGAACTTTGAAGGTGCATGTTTTAACCCAAATGGCATTACATTCCATTCATAATGCCCATGTGGAACGTTGAATGCAGTTTTTCATTTATCTTTCTCTGCGACTGCAACTTGCAAAAAGCCAGATTTAAGATCAAACTTGGAGAAGATCTTGGCTCCATGTATCCGACGTATGAGATCTCCTTTATGTGGGATCGGATATGTGTCATCTGCTAAAACATTATTCAGGGGTTTGTAGTTTATTACCAGTCTAGGAACACCCCAAACTTGTTCACTTCTTTTGTTAACATAGAATTCATAGCAGTTCCAAGGGTAGCTGGATTCTCTTATCAGTTTTCTATCAAGAAGTTGATCAATCTCCTTCTGGCAGAGCTGTCGATATTCTGCTGACATAGGGATGGCTCTGCTTTTGCATGGTCTGCCCTCATAGCCTTGTTTATAGGGAAATTCAACACAATGCTGTTTTCTGTGCCAAAAGGCATTTGGCTCTTCGGAACAGCATGTTCTTTCAAATTCTTCTTTTAGTTTAGAAATTTGTCTCTGAACTTGTGGAGAACTCAATTGGTCTTCAATTCTAATGGTGGACTTGTGGTCTTTGAGTTCCTCCAAGCTGTTAATAGCCTTTTGAATTTTCTGTTCTTTTTCTTGCATTGCCTGAACCATGGTTGAGACTCTGGTATTTGAAACATATGGAATCTCAATCCTTTCACCAGAGATAGTGATGAACACTCCTGCAGATTTGTCAGGAAATCTAACAGAACCATGGGGCTCTACTGCTGCCAAAAATATATTTCCCAATATACAATCTACTGGAATATTAGCGACTGAAAATGAGAGTTTCACACATCTTGAATTAAAACAAACAGCAGCTTTAGAAACTTCAAAGTCTAGAGTTTTCTCACCTAATCCCAAAATTTTTCTTTTTGCAGTGGTCCAGTATCTGGATGGGATTATCTATTTGGAGATAATATTAACATCTGCACCAAAATCTATTAGTGCAGTCACATTATACACTCTGCCTGCAACACAAACTTTAACTTCTATGTGGTGTTGCTGGTATTGGATTGCCATTACTTGCATGTCATTTAATTTTCTGAAACCAATTGAATCATCAAACCTTCCTTCTGCAACTCTAACTTCTTCTTTAATTGGTTCAGGGTGCAAAGTATAATTTACATGCCTATCTGAAATAGACGTAGAAGTTTGTTGAGCAGGAACAACCTTGCCTGGATGTGAAACCTGGTTTTTCAGGGCGGCAATTTAAGCTTTCATAGCAGAGATTTCTGATTTAGTGTTGTGTATCTCTCTACTCACCTCCCCCAAAGTGAGTGTGTGAACTTTGCTACTGTTGTGCTGGAGATACGATTTTGTGTTTCTTTCATAAGAAGCTTCAACAAAATTTGGCTTCTTACCAGAGGAATGACTGGAAGTACCAGTCCCATGCTGCATGTAGGCCTTGATCATTGCAGCCTTGAGATCACCTTCCTCAAGGGCACGGATTTGATCAAAAAGCTTCATTTCATCATCTGCAAGTTGTGCCATGAGGACTTTCAGCTTGGGCTAAGGCTCTTCTGGATAGGATTCATCAGATGAGTAATCTGACGCAGAATCTGAACATCCACAGTTATCTGGGTCAGAACATTGACAGTACATATGAACTTCTTCTTCAGAAGAGGAAGAGGAATAGGAAGAAGAAGGCTCAACAGAGGATTCAACATGGTGTTGTTGAAGATGAAGAGTAGTGGGGCAATTACGACAATCTGCTGTTTTATGGTTGGAAGAATAACAGTGGGCACATCGAGGTTCTGTTTTGACAGTGACACTGGGAGCTGGCTGTTTATCTTTCTGTGACTTCTTACCTAGACCACGCTTTGACTCTAGGGTTGTAGGACACATATTTGAAGTGTGACTAAGCTGACCACAGAGCCAACAAATAACTTCATTCATTTTGGCCATCTTGACATCTTTGGGACGGATGTCATGGGGTTGATAGTAATGGGTCTTAGGCTTGTAACGGTAATAGCCCTTTCTTCCTTTGTGATGTCTTCTTTCCTTCGGCTTTCTGAGTTCTCATCTCTTTTCTGAACTCAGTCTATAAGTAGAGGCTCTGATTCTCTTATGAGCCTTCTTTGCTCTTCTTTTTTACTTTCTGCGGGTAACCAATGGATCATCAATGGTGATTCCATACTTTTGACAGAAAGACTTTGTTCCAGGAAGTCTGTTTAACTTCTCAATAGACTTCGTCATCTTCGAGTTGGTACACAGAGTGATCAAAACTTTAGTAATAATTGAATAAAAATCTCCCCACACATAAACTTCCAATGGCAGGGGAAATGCTTCCTGAAGCTTCAAAATGTCTACCAATTTGGATGGTAGAGCTGCAAGATAAACTTGCTTCCACAGTATATTTTTAGGATCTTTGACTAAGAAGATCCTTTCGATCCAATCCCGGTGGAAGTCTTCATACTGGTTGATATTGTTGCACTTCAGATTCATGAGGATAAGTTCATTCTTATCTGATAGTGCAAACTCTACTCCACAGAAATGTTCTTGGATGAGTGCTATAAGGGCACCAATCATATTGTTCTGAGGAGTACCATCATCATGAAACTTAATATCTCCTTGCTCATCTTTGAGCAGTTCTTGCTCCATCTTAGTGATCATAGCAGGAGATGATTCCAATTCCCACCATCTAGCCAATGTTCCAGTAAAGCATGCAATGAGAGTTTTACAAGCTTGAACCTCAGACTTCCCCTCAACACACATCAATCTATATTCAACAATCATTTGATCAAGCACTTGCCTGATCTGTGCTGCAGAGAGACCGTCAATATTCCACTCTTTAAGACTTCCTTCATGAAATGCATCTCTTGGTGGAAGTTTACCAGCACCATACAAATCTGGGGCTGCAAGCCTTGTGAATTGAGGCTCTAAGGGCTCATAGATGAGGAATGCATGTTTCTCAGATTTATCTGAGTCTGACTCTCCAATTACTTCTGCAATAGTAATTCTCTCAGACTTTTCTTCAGATTTAGACTCAGAAGACTTGACAACTTCTTTAGGAAAGAGATGAGGAAACTTAGACACAGGACTGCTAAGTTCATGCGTATGGATACTCTTTCCTTTAGTCAAAAATGATGCCAGAATCGGATTTTCCGACTTTTTCAAACTCAATCTGTCTAACTTATCAGACAGATTAGAAACTGACTGTCTTGTGGAGATGGATTGTTCTATTATACAGTTCTCCACATCTTCAAACTTCTGTACAGAATTTTCTGAGATATGTCTCATAACAGACAAATCACACTGAACTGAATTTAAAACACTATTTACATCATTTATGGACACTTGGACATTATCAATCTGATCTTTAACCAAAACTGTCTTGGCAACATTCTTCTCAAGACCAGTTAAAGCAGTATTTGTCCAATTTATCTGCTCACTGACCTTCTGTATTTTATCTTCCACTCCGACTGCTACAGCATCCTTAGAAACCAAAGGATATGCAGTAGCTGAATTACTGCCTTCTCCTAAGACAATACTCCTGAAGGGAGGATAAGTCGAGGATGTCTCAATCTTGCTGCCATCTGGTGCATGCCAGGCATGTGAAGAAGAGGCGACTGTATCAGCTATTAATACTACATCTTCTTCCATTTTCTTCTTCCAGGAATAGAATGAAATCCATACATTATTCTCCTCCATGTATGATTTCCATTCTTCTGCCATTTTCCTTTTCTCCTCTCCTGGAAAAGTTCTTGCAAACTCTTCAGCCTGTGGATGGGTAAACAAATCCCAATTAACCATCTGCTTCATCCATTTAGCAGGGATTTGATGTTTAGAACAACCATCCATCAAAGTATAAAACTTTTGGATTTCTGGGACTGAAGGTTTCTTAACACCTGGGGGCAGATCTTTGAATCTGCATTCTGGGATCAGATTATCGTTCTGTTCTAAAGGTATGTACTATGAATTAAGACAAAGTCCTAATATATTAATAAAAAATTTTGCCAGTGGTGGTCGATGACGATAATGAATGTCAATGGAAAACATTACTATGACGTCATTTTTTCAAAGATTTAGTTATTCTCAGTCACGAGCAGAAGAAACAGGTATTATACATCCTGTGAGAAGAAACACACAGAAAATAATTCTTCCAATTTCTTTTGATGTCTGAAGGAATCTGAAAGGATCGGTTCCTAATGATATTGCAAACCTGAATACATTAGTTAAAGTGTGAGTAGAACCATACCTTTTTTTCTTGTGTGTTGCAATTCTGAGATTATGTTCATTGTCCATTATGTTGCAATATAGAATAGGCATGTCTCATGGCATGTCTGCATGTCCATTCGATAACCGGATGTTCTGAATCTGAAATGCAATCCACCTAAGGATGACCCTAAGTCGGAGTCTAAATATACCTTCCAAAAAATATTGCATCAAAAAGTTAAATATGGATGAGGATTATAAAATATGAAAATGTTTCCCTGTGTTGTAGTGAATTCGTTAATAGTACTCGGTGGGAAACACAAATTTTGTGGAGGTATTTGTTATAGACAAATATTTCCAAATAATGTTTAGTATCTCTTAACTGTATGGGTTGTTTATAATTCTCCAAATAAGAACATAAAATTTGTTGGTGCGGTTTATGAAGGGAGCATAGTCTGTCTTTGAGCAGTATATTAAAAGCGGTAGTGTTACATTCATGTTAAAATTAGCAGATCTCTTGATAATAATCAACTGAGTAGACCATTACCAAATTTATCCAATTTAACCATGTTGCAGACACTGAGTTTATTTCAAACATATTTTTTTCATTTAGTTCATTGAAATTATTGTTCCTATGGATTTTCACAAAATTACAATTAACTTTTGTTACTATACATAAATTTACAAAACAATAACATGAATGGTATTGTTCCAGAGTGGCTCTCTGAACTCAAAAACCTTAAAGAGTTGTACGTCTTGCACTCTTCTCCATTTTATACTTTTTTTATTAGTTAACCTTAAAGTAGTTAATTAATAAGAGTAGGACGGCAACGTTTTAAAATTTATTGTTTGAGAAATATCGGGGATACTAATTTCAGCGGTGTAATGCCTGCGCAACTTCCCCTCGATTGCTCGTTGAAACTCAAGTAATCATATGCTACTTTATATACCTTATGTTTGAATCGAATCCCATTTTGGGAATATGAAACTCAGATGTAATATTCTCAATAATATAATAGAAAATGACAGAGAATATTCATGAATAGAGTTCAAATTCTAATTAATCGTATTGCATCACTTTCATTTTGGTGTGTTGTAGTTACTCTGGAAACCCATACCTAAGGCTACGTATGAGAAAGAGGGAATGTACAACACAAAATATGCGACAGAATGCACCACAGAATTCAATGGGTTCAAAAAATAAAAGGTTGAAGATTGAAGGTTGACTAACACTCAACGGAATTTTAATGACCGCCCAAGCCTTAATAGCAGGTATTGTTATGTATAAAAACAAGAAAAACGAATTTGTCACAACTGAAAGCAATGGAGTGGGAAATGGACTAGAAAATGTTGTGTAAATTGCCTCCATTGAATTGATCGACTCAACAATTATGGTTCAAGCTACCACACAAAAATTTACAGGAAATATCAGAAAAGGCAGGTTTGGATCGATGTTCTTTGGTAAATTTCCGGGAGGAAGGGAAGTAGCGGTAAATGTTCTCTCATTGTTCAACGAATAAGGAATTCACCAGTTCTAACATCATTAAACCATGATCACAATTCATTTTTTTGACTCCAAATCCATGTATATTTAATCACATGGATAGTGGTTTGGTGACACTAGTAAGCAGGTTATGTTGGAACAAATAATTCACATTACGGCCACACACAATAACACGAGCTGCTGCTTTTCTATATTGATCACATAAACTTGATTGATATGACTTACAATGAACTTGGTGAAGGGTATTTAAAATTTTTCGACTACCAACTCGCTTAACATAACTTGACATGCACTTACTCTTTAAATTCATCTATCACTTAAACATGACTTGACTCAACACTCTCAAAGTTTAGTTAAATGACTCTCTAAATATAGAAAACTCTTCGTGCCGAAGTAATTAGCTTACGTTAACACTCCCCCTGAATTATGACCGTATGACTCAACATAACTCAAAACATAGTTTAATTATCACTCAAACATGCCTCTTGGTTTATGGCTAGGCTTACAATGACTCAAAACTTTTAAATTTTTTCATTTTCTTTTTCTCTAATTCCAAATTCTATATCCTTGAAATTGCTTCATTCTCTGTTGCACTTTATTGTTGTAAGCTTTCTTCACTTGTTGCTACTGCAATTTTTCTTTGACTTGTCTTGAATTTGTGCTGAAAAACAATCTAATCTTGTTTTCTATACTTTCCTCTTCAAATATTCGTTTAACCATGGACTGTTGCCACAACATTACATCTTCAAACTTTCTCCTTTATCTGCTTCTTGTGCTTCATATTCCTCACTTCTTTATGCGATATTTATTGATAGCATAACCTTATCTCTTCTTGACTCCATTGCGGAAAATGTTTTAATGCATTCTTCCTTATTTTCATAAACATCCATATCATTCTCTTCACATTCATCATCAGGTACTATTGTGTTCTTCCTGTAATCTGCACACTCAAGATCATTATTTACCATTTCATTCAATTATTTTATTCCAGATGTTGCTTTAATACTCACATTAATTTGTTCAATTGGATTCTGAATCCATTCTTCAATGAACGTCAAATCTGCATCAAATTTATTAACAACCTTGTTTTCAACTTCTGCTCCCACACTATTTTTCGAGTACATGCATATTCAAAAAGAATGTTAAAAAAATCTTTAGTATTCTCTTCAATGAGAGATTCTTCCTCTTTCTTTTCCTTCTATGCCTTCTTTTCAACTGTTTTACAAACCTTTGTTACTGCAAACATCATGTCTTCCACTTGGGTTCGAAACACAACTGGGTTTCTCTCACCAAATAACAACATAGCAATATGTTCTTTCCGTTGCATCATGTGTAGAAAATATATGCACTAAGCATGAATATGTCCTAGATTCACCTGATCTCACAATATTTAACTTCTTGCAAAATACTGAATCAAATCCACTTGTTAATATTTTGTGGAAAATTAAATTGCACACACATGTAAATCATAAAATAAAAATAATCGCACACATAACACAGTTGTTTTTAACATGGAAAGCTTGAAGCTGAAAACCTCAACTATATATTATGTATCATGGAATCATATGACAATCTTCATACAAAGCTTATCAAGCTCTCAGTATAGTACAATCGTCATACACTAATCAGGAACAATCTTGCAAATCCATGCACCGATCTCTACCTCTTGCTAGCCCGCCTCTACTGTGTAATCCCTGCTGAAGAATAACTCAGAATGAATTCGAATTACTCTTGCCTTGACTGCACGATCCTCATTGGCAACTCCAATGTGTGTGTGATGCAATCAATACATCACTATAGTCACAACAGATAATCCATCTTGCCCTTTCACCTATCTCTCCACTGGGTCTCCACTAAAACTGCCATGCACTGTAGTTAATTGCTGTATTGTTCAGTTGATTAATGAGTTATTATTTCTGAATTAATTAACTAATTAATTCACTCCACTCTCACTAGTGTATCATTCAGTTAAACTAGATACAACTAACTCAATTGAGTCTAACTGAGTTAAACTAAATACAACTCCATAACTACTTCTTCCAAATGTGTCATAACTCTGCCACTTGAGTTCTAACTGAGTCCTCCATGCATTAGCTCCAGTAAACCCTTGGGAATTGCGTAATTCCCTCAATCCACTGATGTTCCACATCTGTGCACTGAAACAAAGTGCTCCAAGAGAATAAGTTGTTTTTTAGTGTCTAATTATTATTAAGAGCTAATAATAATCGACATGCATCTATTTTTAGATCAGCAATCTATAAATAGACTTCGCCCAATATTCTAAAAATATAATTTCATCTATTTTTCCAACTTGATCAACCATCCACAAATAGCATCCTGCAACTTCTGAAATATGATCATCATGTCTAAAAATAGACATAGTCTAAAAATAGACTTGCGCCAAAAATAGCCTGCGGGCCCACTTAGTGAAGGCGACCCTTTTCACTAAGCTCATCATCTTGTTGAATCTCAACACTCCCTCTCAACAAGATAGGGATTATCCTTCACCCTGATCCTATCTCTATGGTATTCGAATCTGCTCCTAGTGAGCACCTTCATCAGAATATCTGCATCCTAATCCTCTGTAGGAATGTACTGAAGCAACATGATCTTCTGCTGCACACAATCTCTGATATGATGATATCAGATATCAATATGTTTAGATCTATCATGAAACACAGGATTAAACGAGAGTTTAATGCAACTCTGATTATCACAATGTATCACTGTGGGATCTAAATGAGAACGAACAAACCAACCAAGATCTTACTCATCCAGATAGCCTCACATGTAGCTTGAGTTGCTGCCATGTATTCTGCTTCCGTTGAACTAAGTGCCACGGATCTTTGTTTCCTGTTGTACCAAGAAACTATCGTAGATCCGATACTGAAAATCCCTCCTGATGTGCTCTTTCTGTCTGTTGGGATTCTTGCCCAATCTGCATCCATGAAGCCATGCAACTTCACCTCATTCGTCTATCTGTACCATAAACCATACTCAGATGTGCCCCTGAGATATCTCAGGACATGCTTGTCTACCTTCCAAAAGAGCTTGGTAGTCTTAACCATCGCTTGTGAAAGCTGGTTCACCGCATAGCATATGTCCAGTCTTGTATTGACTAAATACATGAGTGAACCCACCAACTATCGAAAAACAGTGGCATCCACTACCTCTGCTGATGTAGCATCCTCTTTCTTCCAGTTTCCTAGAAGAGGAGTGTCGATAGGCTTGCAGCCTTGCATGTGAAACTTCTCCAGTATCTCCCAGGCATACTTTCCTTGAGACACAAACAGTTCACCTTCTCGTTGCCATATTTCCAATCCAAAGAAATAATGAAGGAGGCCCAAATCCTTCATTTCAAACTCCTTTGCAAGATTTTCCTTGCATGAGTGTATCAACTTCTCATCACCTGTTAGTATTAAATCATCAACATAAAGTAAAATGATTAAAATATTACCCTCCACCACAATATGGTATAGGTTTGCATCCACCTCACTCTTGGTGAAGCCAAGTCCGGTGAAATAGTTGTCAATCCAAGTGTACCAAGCACGTGGCGCTTGTTTCAACCCATACAATGCTCTTTTGAGTCTGCACACATGCGACTTGCTGCTGAAGATCTCAAATCCTTCAGGCTACTCAATGTACACCTCTTCCTCAATGATCCCATTAAGGAACACAATCTTCACATCCATCTGATGAATGTGCCAACCCATCTACGTTGAGAGAGCAAGGATGGTCTGTATGGAAGAATACCGTGCGATAAATGCAAAGGTTTCTTCATAGTCAATCCCCTCGATTTATGAGAATTCCCTGGCAACAAATCTTGCCTTATACATCTCGACGCTTCCATCAACAGCTTGCTTTACCTTGTAGATCCATATTGATCCTACAACTGATTTTCCCACCGGCCTTGGAACAATCTCCCAACCATTGTTTTTGACAATGGAGTCATACTCCTCCACCATGGCATCTACCCATGTGGGCTCCTGCACTGCTTCTTCAAAAGAAGATGGCTCTGTGACGATACACTTGCTCATAAGAGCCATGTATCCAGTAAATCGGTCAGGTGACTTTCTCTATCTTCGCTGTGATGTAGGGACTCCTACATTGTGTGCCGCATAAAGCTTCAATCTCTCAGCTTCTGTGGTATGCTTTCTGCCTTGTCTAATGTTTGGTTCTACATGAGTGGACTCCTCCACTCCATGAATCTACTCCTGTGGCTGATCCACGTCTAGAGACTCATCTTTGGGAACAAGAAGTTCCTCCTCTGCATGCAAGTGTAGCTCCCTCTTAAGCGACAACTTCATGGCTTTCACCTCATTGAATTTTATATCCCATCGCACCACAGTCATTCGACTGTTTGGAAAAGACACATGATAATTATGGGGTGTTTCTGTGTACCCCACAAATATCCCAACTTCTGCAATTGGCTCCAGCTTCTTCCTGGCATCCTTTGTCACATGAATGTAAACAGATGAGCCAAAAATCTTCAAATGAGAAATATCAGGCTTCTTACCAGTAAAAGCTTCTTCAGGTGTACTCATGACAAGTATTCTATGAGGACAACGGTTTTGCACATAAACCAGAGTGTTTCATGCTTCCGCCCACAATTGCATTGGTAGGCCCTAGTCATGCAACATCGCTCGTGCAGCACCCACTATCGTTCTATTCTTTCTCTCCGCGACCCCATTCTGTTGTGGGTTATGAGGCACTATGAGTTCTCTTCGAATTCCTTCTTTGCTACAGAAGTCTTTGAATTCACCTGAGATGTATTCACCACCATTATCGCTTCGTAGAGCTTTCACTTGCTTCCCCGACTCCTTCTCCACCAATGCCTTGAACTCACAGAACTTTGAGAACCTTTCACTCTTCTTCTGCATGAAGAAGATCTAGCATCTACGAGAATATTCATCAACAAATATAACATAATACCTGTGTTTTTCTTTTGAAGCAACTGATAAAGGTCCACACATGTTTGTGTGAATTCTCTCCAGGATCACCGAATCACGGTTCTCCTTCTCATGAAAGGTGGTATTCACAAACTTACCCATAGTACATCCCTTGCACTGATCCGACTGTGCAAGAGTACCCTTGGGAAGTCCAGTAGAATTCTACTGCAAAATCTTCAAAGCGCCATGGTGAAGATGACCCAATCTCCGGTGCCATAATTCGCCCTCATCCCAGCTCACCACTTCTTCTGCTTTTCCCACCATTGTAGCGCAGCCATCTACCTCTAGCTTGTAGAGATTCTTAATTTGAACCCCTATATTCTTGGTTTGACCCATTTTTTTATGTTGAAGGAAGGCTTTTCCCTTACTGAAAACAACATCATAACCTTTGTCTTCCAGCATTGCGACCGAGACCAAGTTCTTCTTCAGACCTGGAACATGCATAATATTCTTCAACAAGAATGGATTACCGGACTCCCTCTCAAAGGTAATGGTCCCAATGCCAGTCGCACTATACCGACCATCGTCATCCATCTCTGTATGCATCTGGAGGTCCTTCTCCTCCAAGTCACTAAATAACTCCTTATCTCCCGTCATATGGAAAGATGCACCACTATCAAGATACCACATCGATCCCATACAGCTTTAAACCAAGCATGCGATCAAGGATAAATCAAGCTCAAATTGTGAGGCTGAGACCTCTCCAGCTGCAGATCCAGCAGCCTTCTTGTTCTTCTTCTTCTGTGGATAGTTAGTGGCGAAGTGTCCATGTTCGTGACAGTGAAAACACTTCACTTTGGACAAATCTTGCTTCTTGCCTTTAGCTTCGAATTTTGAAGGATTTTTTTGCCCCTTCCCTTTCCTTGCTTTGGTAGCCAAAGCGCAATTCTCTTCATCTCCATTCTTAGATGAATATCCATCCTTGGTACCCCGCCTTATCTCCTCCTGCACAAGGTCCGACCAAGGTCGCTCCCATCCTGGCAGTTTCTCCCATCCATTGACAGAGTCTTCGTAGCTATGCCAACTCTTTGGAAGCCAAAGGAGAGCCAAGCTCACCAAGTCTTCTTCATCAAAAGTAACCCCCACACTTCCGAGTTCATCCTTGTTGTGGAAAAACTTCGTGAGGTATTTTGGAATACTGTCGCCCTTCTCCATTTTTATTTTTCTGAGCTTGTCTTTAAGCGTCAACTTCCTCTGGTCACTTCTACTTTGGAACAAGTCTTTCAAAGCCTTCCACATTAAGAATGGAGTGGCTTTCCCGTGAAGGCTAGACACAATATGGTCCTTCACACCTTCCAACAGAATTCTCCTCGTCTTTGCTGTCTTATTTTTCCATGCGTCAAGTAATGCAGCATCGCTAGATCCTGGCTTAGGAATATCGCTATCGATGAACTCCTTCAGTACATTATCCTCCAGCACTTCCTCCATCATATCCTTCCAGGCTATGTAATTCGAGCTCCCATCAAGGGCATACTCCAATCACAACCCATTGAAGGCCATTTCAATGTATACTCAACTTTTGCACCAAGAATATTCTATAGCAAATTCGAATTGTCCACCAGCACAAACTCACTGTACAATTGCAATCTTCAATTAACAATCCTCCGATACCATGTAGAAATTATATGCACTAAGCATGCATATGTCCTAGATTCACCTAATCTCACAATATTTAACTTCTTGCAAAATACTGAATCAATTCCACTTGTTAATCTTTTGCAGAAAATTAAATTGCACACACATGTAAAGCATAAACTAAAAATAATCGCACACATAACACAGTTGTTTTTAACCGGGAAAGCCTAAAGCTGAAAACCCCAACTATATATTATGTATCATGGAATCATATGAAAATCCTCATACAAAGCTTATCAAACTCTCAGTACAATACAATCATCATACACTAATAAGGAAAAATCTTTCAAATTCATGCACCGATCTCTGCCCCCTACTAGCCTGCCTCCACTGCGCAATCCCTGCTAAAGAATAGCTCAGAATGAATTCAAATTACTCTTGCCTTGACTACACAATCCTCATTGGCAACTCCAATGTGTGTGATGCAATCAATGCATCACTATAGTCGCAAAAGATAGTCCATCTTGCCCTTTCACCTATCTCTCCATTGGGTCTCCACTGAAACTGTCATGCACTGTAGTTAACTGTTGTATTGTTCAGTTGATTAATGAGTTATTATTTGTGAATTAATTAACTAATTAATTCAATCCACTCTCACTAGTGTATCATTCAGTTAGACTAGATACAACTAGCTCAACTGATTCTAACTGAGTTAAACTAAATACAACTCCATAACTACTTCTTCTAGCTGTGTCATAACTCTGCCACTTGAGTTCTAACTGAGTCCTCCATGCATTAGCTTTAGTAAACCCTTGGGAATTGCGTAATTCCCTCAGTCCACTGATATGCCACATCTGCGCACTAAAACAAAGTGCTCCAAGAGAATAAGTTGTTGTTTAATGTCTGATTATTATTAAGAGCTAATAATAATCGACATGCATCTATTTTTAGATCAGCAATCTATAAATAGACTTCTCCTAATATTCTAAAAATAGAATTTCATATATTTTTCCAACTTGATCAACCATCCACAAATAGAATCCTATAACTTCTAAAATATAATCATCATGTCTAAAAATAGACTTGCGCCAAAAATAACCTGCGAGCCCACTTACTAAAGGCTACTATTTTCACTAAGCTCATCATCTTGTTGAATCTCAACGTCATGTGCAACCACTTGTCACTAGTTAATGGTTCTTCATCAAATTTAACTTCAACAATTCCAATTGTTGGATCTATCAAACAACTTTTTGCTCTATTGATAGTTTTATCTAAGACAAACTCAGATGTTGCTTGTTCGCACATTCCTTCATGAGCAGTTCCAACTTCTTCATATCTTGTTGCTACAAAGGCAACTTCAACCTTCAATGATTCATCAGAAGTGGCACTTACAATATTACCATAATCAATCCTTGTTTCAAAAAGGAAACCACACATAACATAAAAATAATGTTCATCCACACTATGGTGGGATATCTAAGCATGCATGTGCTCATTTTCAATTTCATTGATAATTTCAACTTTACCAAATTCACCAGCTCTGACTGGATTCACTAATGCACATCTCACTTTGCAGTCATCATCCACATGTGTTTCATTGTAGTGGGATTCACCATCTTTTGCACCATCCACGTTACGGTGGAGTGCTTGAGCATTGATATGCTCATGCTCTGTTTCACATATAGAGGCTTCAAATTCTCTCTTTTTAATCCCTATTGCATCTTCTTCATCCATATGCATGCTTGCATAATGGGTTTCACCATCATCTGCACCATATTACAATGGAGTGCTTGAGCATTGATATCTTCTTTCTCCGTTTCACATAAAGAGGCTTCAACTTCTCTCTTTGCAATCTCTGTTGCATATTCTTCATCCATATGCATGCTTGCATAATGGGTTTCATCATTATATGCACCATCCATATTACAGTGGAGTGCTTGAGCATTGATATGCTATTTCTCTGCTTCACATACAAAGGCCTCAACTTCTCTCTTTGCAATCTTTGTTCCATCTTCATCATTCTTATGCATGTTTGCATAATGATTTTCACCATCATCTACACCATCCATATTGGAGTAGAGTGCTTGAGCATTGATATACTCTTGTTCTGTTTTACATACAGAGGCTTCAACTTCTCTCTTTGCAATCTATGTTGTATCTTCTTCATCCATATGCATGCTTGCATAATGAGTAACAATTTTATAGTCTTCACGACCATCTTCCACTTTTGGGTGGGATTCTCCAAGATCTGTTGTCCTCCCAGAGTCTTTCTCATCTACTCTTAGATCTTCATCTAACTCAACAAACTGTGACATTCCTGCTCCTGCATGTCACTCCCCCTTGCACCAAATTCTGCTTCCAAGATCTTCCCTGATTCCTTGGAAGTTGTAGCTTTTGCTACCTTGCACATAACCGTTTCATCCATTTCATGTTGAATGAAACACGAAGATAGATAATCTTTGTCTTTTGCCATATATCTCAGTTCTTCGGCTGTGGCCTGAACCTCTCTAAACACGACAACAATCTTTGCCTCTTCTTTTTTATCTTTTTTCTTCGTCTTCTTTAGTCGTTCTTTGCGACCCCTAATTGCTGTCACAACTTCTTGCATACTTGCATGAGGCTATATTCCAAATCGCTCCTAAAAAAAAATAAAAAAAAATAAAAAAAAATAAATAAATAAAAATATTTTTAATATGCGCCTCCGTAAGGCACAACCTTCACCTAAAAAACTGTCATGCTTGACAAAATACCAAAATATTTTTGTACACTTTTGCAAAGACCTAAATTCTCTTTCCAATAAAATCCTTTTCTTTCTTTCTTTTATTTTTCTAAAAAACATATTCCAATAAAAACTCATACAAAAACCTTCAATATAAAAACCTTTAATTAATATTTTATATATATAGAAACTTTTTCTAAAAAAAATCTTTACATAAAAAAATATCTAAAATCTCTCATAAAAAAATTCTCTTAAAAAGTTGGTGCATGAATCAAACCATTTTGGAACATCTCATATATATATCCTTCGTTTCCTTATTTTTAAATCTCGACTTCGTTCCCTTTTTATGACTTTTCCACGGTAATAATGGCGTGCTAACATGCTCTTCACTACTATGTGTAGCATGCTAACGCCCTTCTCGATGATACAGGGTTGCGTAGGAAGTAGTCTTTAATGCGATTTTTTGAAGGCTTTTACGGTGGTTTTTTACGTTGTAATTTTTCTAAATTCTGGCAGGAATTTATTGAAAAGAGAAGTTTGATTGTTAACTTTGCACAATCGAAGTGCCTTAGAAGTTTTTGGGGGTGTTGAATCCATATATAGAGTCAAAAAACCAATTTGAATAACAAAAACCAAAATTTTTCACCGGATTCCGACACCTGAAACTTCAAAAAATCGCACTAAAGACAACTCCTTGAAAAACCAACATCGTATGAAGAAGTTATTGCATTTTGAATGTCAAAGTAAACTGCAGAACTCACTACTTTAAACTATATGAAAGTAAATTTCCTAGTACTTTTACAATTAGAAAGTGTATTATATTTTAATTATTTATTTATGATTTAATATATATATATATATATATATATATATATATATATATTTAAAAAAATATTACATATAATATACTATATTATTTTATATATATATATATATATATATATATATATATATATATATATTTAAAAAAATATTACATATAATATACTATATTATTTTATATAATAATTGTGTTATATTTTAATTATTTATTTATAATTTAATATATATATATATATATTTAAAAAAAATATTACATATAATATATTATATTATTTTACATAATATTAAATATTATATTAAAACCACATTTCAAATTTTAATTACACCATATGAATACAAATTATATAAGTTGGTACGTTGGACAATCTTGTTTGTTGGTTATTCAAAGGTACAATGGTCTGTGTTAAATAATGAAGTGTCAAGGTTTGAACCCGAGATTTCTTCTTAAGAAGAACCACTCCTTACCAATGAGCCATTGCTTTCAAATATGAAAAATATCTACACCAAACTAAATTTAAGCTTAATGGGTAGTGGGATCGGTGGAGTTAAGCCATTAAGCACGCTTAGCACAGATTTAATTAACTAAATTGCAGTTTATTATTGATTAAGCTCATTTAAGTTGAGATTTAAATGTTGGAGATTCTAGAGGTGCCCTCAAATTTAGGCAGACTACCACTTTTAGTGGAGTTAACTGGCAGAGTTCCCAAAATTAGTGGAGACATTGGGGCAAAGTTGTTTTGGTCATAACTCACTCATTTTTCAACCATTCTGAAAGTGTGATAGTCAATTTTGACTATCTTGGACATTATAGAGCCATTGGTGAGGTTTTCAGAGCCATCAGAAGATTTTTTTAGCAGGTTTTTGCTTTAGATAAGTTATAGAGGCCACTAGGGCCACCAGGGGCCAACAACAGTTTGAGGCCTAGCCAGGGAAGCTAGAGGCCTTATTCAGTAATCCAATAGTCAATTTTGGATGTTTAAGATGTTCTAGAACTAATGGTGTGGTTTGAAGGGCCTGTAGAGGACTTTTGAAGATAGATATGCTTCATAGAAGTTCCACGGGCCACTAGGGCCAGCAAGTGCCAGCGGTAGTTTCAGGCCTAGCCAGAGCAGCTAGAGGCCTTATTTAGCAAACCAATAGTCATTTTTTACTGTAATGAATCTTATGAATCCATTGCTGGATTTTTGAGAATCTTTTGAGAACTTATAGAGGTCGAGAACCCACATAGAATTTTTCTTTGACCCTAGAGTTAGGGGGTGCCGCCAGGTGTTAGAGGCGAAACCGGAGTAGCCGGAGGCCAATTTCAGCAAACCAATAGTCTATTCTGACTATTTTCGACATTCTAAATCCATTGAATGAACTTTTAGAGTCATTTTAAGACTTTTGAATGTCGATAACCTACAGGGAAGTTTTGGGCAGCCGAGGGCCAAGAGTGGATGGAGGCCTAGATTGGGAAGCCAGTGCTCTTTTGGAGTAAATGATCAATTCATTTTGGAGGTATGATATGTACGTGAAAAAATAGATGAGGTTTCATGGATAGAAAAGGAATTCTGAGGGAGTTAGTGCCATAGATAATCTCATTGTAGCTCAAGAGCACCAATAGAAGGCATCAAGTCTAAGGAAGCCTAGATCTATTTTCAGAGTGATGACAACCATGACAGGGGTATGATGATATTATAAACCCAATGGTACAGCTAAAATAACTATTGGAGTTAAGTATTTACTTGTAAACGAATCTTTTCATCATAATTCCAAAGAGCCAAGTCAAGATGACAAGAGCTCAAGGAGACACAGTCTACGATATTCGAGTGAACTCCTAGATTAATTTTTTTGTTATGTGTTGATTTTTATTTGCTGCATTATATGGTTGTTTGACATGTTTAATTTCAGAAAGAAAAAAAAAAATTGACTTAAAGCATTTAAACAGTTGAAAAACATAAAACCTGTTTCAAGTATAAAATTCCGCAAAAGTCAAATATAAGCTAGATATTTTATTTGTTTAACTGAGTGGGAGGTTCTTGAAAAGCATAAAAATTTATCCAACCAACTTTTAGATCAGGTTGGTATCATAGCACTAGGTTTCTTGCTTGACAGAGCACTAGGTTGCTTGTTTGACTTGAAAGGTGTTTAATAGTGCAAAGAATTTAACTGTTTTCAAATTGACTAATGCTTACAAGTTTGAGTTTGCTAGAGGTGAAGGGGAGCTATTGTTAGCTAAATCCAGAAGAGGACAAGAAGGAAGAAGAATGAAGGTATTTTCATTACCTAAAGGACCTCAAGGCAAGGCTGCTTGAAGAAGAGCTTAACTCTACAGCCTTTTTGGTTCAGAATCTTTGTCAATTGTTTTTGAAAGCTTTGTGATTTTTTTTTAATTTCTTTTGTTCATTTTCATGATGACAAATTCTTCAAGTGAGGTTTCAAAATCCTCCTTCTTGACAAGATTATTCGATGAGGAAGTGAAGCGAGACTTCTACATCCTGAAGGATAGGGTGCAAATTCTGTTTGAAGATAGAAGGGAAAGCACTAGACTTTGTGAGAAATTGATTGCTATGAAGAAAGAGAAGGAAGAAATTATTCAAAGAATGCATGAGATGGATATGCAGCTCCATCAAGCCCAAGAGGCCTTAACCAAGAACATGCATGAAACAAAGGTAATTCACTCTAATTTGTCTTCAGTTTCCTCTTCAGAAAGATGTGTTGGTTCATTTGAAAAACAAACTAGAGGTATAGGGTCCAAGTTAATGTTTAAAATGGGCTATGAAGGCAAGGATTTAGGAAAAAATGCACAAGGCATGATTGATCCTATTTTGGTTGAGGAAAAACATAATAAATTTGGTCTTGGTTATGTTCAATCTAATGGTGAAAACTCCAAAGCCATGAAGGCATGTGAGACAATTTCAAGAAGAACTTTTGTTCCAAATTCTAAACCACAAACATGTCAAGTATGTTTTCAAGTTGATTGCCATTGTTTGAAGCCTATGTTGTAGAAAGGTGTTTGTACACATGCAGCTTATGGTGAAGCTGGAGCCTCTACTAGTTCATCTCCTCAAGAAGGCAAAAAAACATGGACATGCAAAACAACATTTGAAGTATAATTCTTTCCATAGTCAAGTTGATTATGTTTCTGATAAGCATGAAAAATCTGGATGCTTGAATGAAAGAATGATTTTTTGTGCATATTGTGGTATGTTTAACCATGATGTTTCGAGATGCTGGAAGAGGATGAAGGCACACAGGAAACAGTTGAGGCAAAGGCAACTTGCAAAGAAGGTGCAAAAGACTTGCACACATTGCCTGAAGAGGGGACATTTTGTTGCATAATGTTGGACATTGAATCCAACTAATCATCCCAGGCACATGAGGCAAGAGGATGGAAATATTGGCGAAAGTGGAACCAAAGATTCCATCATTGATGTGAGAACATATGTTTCACATGAAGAAGATTTTCAGCAAGAAAAATTGCCATGGAAGTGGCTTGGTAAGAAGTGGTTTGACTTCTTGACACAGTAAGACATACATTCATTTGTACATATGAAAATTTCAGTTATGTATGCATGTTTTTTGTTGTAATCTCATGTTTTTTTGAGCCACCTTGGATTGATGATCAAGGACATGATGTTCAGCTACCTTCTATCAATTTCTCGCTAGAATTTTCTGAATGAGTTCAAGGAAGATACAATTCTTGACAGGAGGACAAGAGTATCAAAGAGGGGAAGTGTTGACTACCTTTGAGTTTGGGGCTCAAAGGCCCTAAGCCAAGCAAGGAAAAGTGTAAGGAGGCTGGCAATGTGAGGGTGTTGTACTCTCATTTACTGAACAGGTAATCAGTCTTTTGGGGTCTAAAATATTCCCAATGGGGAGGTGTGATCAGATTTGGATCAAAGACCTAAGGATTGCTCAAAATTAAAAGTTACAGGATTGGGTTGGAGGATGGTTTCATAGATCTCGTTGTCCTGATTCTGGCACTGTGAACAGTTCGAAAAACCGACACCGTATGAAGTAGTTATTGCATTTTGAATGCCGAGGTAAACCGCAAAATTTGCCAATTTTGACTATATGGTGGTAAATTTCCTAGTTTTTTTAAGGTTGGAAATTGTGTTTATTTTTTAATTATTTAATTATGATTTAATATTTTATACATATATTTATATATATTATAAAATATAATATATTGTATGTTTAAAAAAAACATATTATATTATATTATATATATATATATATATAGATAAAATATTAAATATATTAAATATTATATTAAAACCACATTTCAAATTTTAATTACACCATATGCCAAATACAAATCCGCATATATTTCAATGGTTAATACAATACCACGGTCCATTGGGTTTATTTAAATTCCAAAGGTATACTAGCATTTGCACTGGGAAGGTGCAAAGACACTCCGATAGAAGTGTAGAGGAATGTACAGTGTTGTTGAGGCAATTCTACGGCAAACAAGGATACGGATTTGGAAGTTATCGAGAAATAAATGGCCAGGGGAATAATGATTAAGTAGATTAAGCAGATAAGTTTTAATCCAAGACAGGTGTATATATGCATAGTAATGCCACTGACATGAAATGGAAACATACAGAAGGAAATCTCAGAGTGTGCATGTCGGTTTTGAAAATGTTCCATAAGTGCTTTTCAATCTAGGTACTCTTCAAATAAAGTGGGAACGTCCCAGAACAACAAGTAGATCACTGCTAGTTTCTGCCTCATTAGTTACGGTAATGTTGAAAATGATAGTGTCCAGAAAAAAACAACAAAAACGGAAGGAAAAGGGAGAGATCTTGGAGCTGTCAGAAGACAAGACAATGGAGGAAAACATCCATCAAGCGTTGGATACTCTGATTGATACAAAAGCAAGGAAATTGGGATCCAAAAGGGCTGAAAAAAAGGTAATTTTAGGTCTAGTTCGGGTGAAGTATTGACAAATTTAGAAAATGTATAAAATGTTATCATGAAATTCCATAATAACATTAATATGGTAGAAATGTCCTTAGATAAATGCGGGGTGAGTGTGACACCTGAACTTGTAGTGCAAGTGTTAAACCGGCGCGGTGTCGCTGGAAACCCAGCTTTCAGATTCTTTATATGGTCTGGGAAGCAGCCTAGATACATTCATACCAATGAGGCATACAATATTATGATCAATATCATGGGCAAAATGACCCAATTTGAAACGGTTTGGGCAATGTTGGAAGAGATGAGGAAGACTGACCCTTCTCTGATGACACCTGAGACCTTTGTTATTATGATGAGGAGGTTTGCAGCAGCAAGAATGGTGCAAAAATTCATAGTTGTTTTGGATGAGATGCCCAAGTTTGGCTGTGAACCCGATGCACATACATTTTGTCCTCTTCTAAATGCTCTATGTAAACATGGTAAGGTCCAAGAGGCTATATCTTTGTTTGGAGACACAAAAATTAGGTTCCCACCCAATTTGAAGAATTATACAGTTCTGCTCAACAGGTTGTGCATGGCAGGAAGGCTTATGGAAGCCAATTCCATGTTGGATGAAATGGTGGAGTCGAAGTTTGAGCCAAACTTGGTGGTTCACAACACGCTTCTCAATGGGTATGCCAAGGCAGGGAAAATAGGTGAAGCTTTTGATTTTTTGAATGAGATGAAGAACAGGGGATGTCCGCCCAGTACAACATTGTATACAAACTTGATCCATGCTCTTTGCATGACAGAAATATTAGAAGAAGCCTCAAGGATCTTTAAAGATATGAAAATAAATGGTTGCTTTCTAGATGTGGTGTTTTATACGACCTTGATCAAGGGTTTTTGCAAATTAAGGAAATTAGATCAAGGTTACCAGCTTTTGGATGATATGGTCCAACAACGTAGTGTTCCTAATCAATTGACTTATTCTTGTCTTCTTAGATAACACGAAATACGGGAGGAACTGAAATAAGCTCTGGACCTTTTCCAAGAAATTTTAGAGAATGGTTGTGATCCAGATCTTAGAATTTACAATATATTTATTAGGCTCTCTTGCAAGTTAGGTAAATTAAATGAGGCCTCGACTATCTGGAATAATATGATCAACAGTGGCATCATCCCCAATCTTGATAATTACACTATATTTATACATGGACTTCACAATCAAGGTAATATAGCAGATGCTTGCAAATATTTTAAGGAAATGGTTGGGAAAGGTGTTCTTCCTGCTCCCCAATATGGCACCCTTAAAGCCCTATTGAATACGCTTTTGAGAGCAGGGAAATTTGAGGTGGCTGCTAATATTTGGGATTGTATGAAAAAACATGGTTCCCATATCAATATCTTCACTTACACAATCTGGATACATGCGTTGTGTTCAAATGGCCAAGTCAAGGAAGCTTGCAGTTACTGTTTTAATATGATAGAGGATGGATTGCTGCCTCAGCCTAGTACTTACCAGATGATCATGAAAGGACTTCGAAAATTATATAACAGGTGCATTGCTAATGATCTTAGGACAAGGATTAGAAAACTGACATCTGAGAAGAATCTAAGCTTTAAGAGCTTTGCAACATAGGGTGTCAGAAAGTCCACAGTAAAAAGAAAATCAAGAAAAAAGGGTGGAAGGACAAGGTGAAATGAAAAACATAAATGACTCGGACGAGGATGAGATGATTCACATAAGCTCCAATGTCCAATGTGCTTTACTCCAAAGAGAGAAGCTTATGATGCCAAGTTGAAGGCCTTAAACCACTTCCTTAAAAGTTTCAATTGCATGTGGCGTTGACTATTTCTTTCAATTTCTGAACTTAACTAATGGTGGAGTTAAAGATGTTGTGAATTTTTCATTACTGCCTGCATTTTCAACAAAATGTTGCTATGTGCTTTCTATCTTTGTTGGGGATTTTAAATTGCCTATTGGTTTATTCAAATTTACAATATTATTCTTGATTTTTCAAATTCTTTGAAGTATATATCAACTAGAATAGAGCATTAAAAGTTTGCTAATTGAAACTTTTACATAACTTTTCTCCCATTTTCAATTACTACTTGTATGATCTATGAACAATAATATCGATTGGTGGATTTGAAGGGGTATAATTATAACACATCCACAATAATTATAAGTTTCATGTAAAATTCTTGGAGGTGTTGAATACCTCTGATAACATGGCACACCAGAAGGTACTGATACATAAAAAGTATGCGTTCAATCGAAGCTCTAGGGGAATGCTTAGAAAAACATTATTTTTTAGCAGAGGTGGGGGTGGGAGGGTGGTGGAATGGTGGGAATAGGTGTTCAAGTATTGAAAATAAAATTTTAAATGAAGGATTTAAATCTAAAAATTGTTTTTTGAAATCTGAAATTATCTGTTGAAATACATATCCCATATGAGCCAAATACAACAACACATGACACATCAAATTCGTTGGATAATCAGGTTGTTCAACTGGTATTTGATGCTTCCAAGGAATAAAATATCAAATGGAAAAGAACAAGGAAGGAAGTGAGTAGAATACAACAAATCAATGAAAACTAAGTAGTAACATGGACTGAATGCAGTACGCTAACCATGGATAAGCTACATTTTTCTTTTCCATGCTAATTAGAATATCAACTAGAGGCCATGCAATTACCCTGCGCTGCGGCTAATGCAATATCAACTGGAGGCCATGCAATTACCCTGCGCTGCAGCTAATGCTATTTCGATCAGGGAGAAAGGCACAATAACTAAAAGCAAGAACAATATAACTTTTTAATGCTATGTATGAACCGACTCCAGGTAGAAATAGAAATCTGAAGATGAATATTATTTCAAGTTTGAAGCTCACCTAGACATAGACATTACTGAAGACGAAGGGTTAATTTCTCATGGTGAATGTAGCAGGTGCTTTGAAGCCACCGCCCTTGCTTTGCTAATAAAATGAGTTTAAACATATGAAAAGGAAACTATAATATGGAGCTAATAAAATGAGTTTAAACAGATGAAAAGAAAACTATAATACGAAGCTACTTAGAGCTATCGTTTATAAAAAGCAACTTTTCACTTATATCTAGGCAGACGTAGTTGTGACCATGCGGCCTTCCAGGTGCCCGACCAGCTTATTTCCATAGCTCCGGTGCAAGGCCTGCACGAGGCCACCTAAGAATTCACGATTTTCAATTTGGAAACGTGTAAGACAATCCTGCAGGCACGTTCCTGCTGTTCCACCAGGAATCAATGCAGAATGGAGTATGTACTTTTTCTAGTGAAAGATGTCCTTCAGCCAGGTAGCTTAATTTTAGTTACATATCACAATAAGGATTTTCTTAGAAGCTCAAGAATTATAGAGTTGTCCATATACCTAATCTTTCCTTGAAAACCTAATCTTCTTTGCTAGTCAATGCCAATAGATTTTTCTATGTTTCAGGAAGAAATATTTTCGTTGTTTGAAGTAGTATCTCACGAATTCGCAATTTAAGATCTTCTAGTCCATCGAGCTATGGCCTATTATCAATCCAAGTTCAAATTCTACTGGTACAAAAGTTACATCCAAGACTAGTCGAATGTCCTGGTGACCTTGACATCAAAAGATGTAGCGCATCAAATCGGAAGCTATTCTTTTTGCAGGCAGGTCTCAACTATTTGTTTCTAAGAAAATGATGTGTTATAATGGATTCATCGGTCGGTGGGCGGCGTTGGGTTATTGGCCAGCAAGGAGACATATGTTGTGGGTGGAGGGATTTCTTGGAGTGGCTAATGTTTGGAAAGGATCAGCAGAATAGGAATAAATTAGAAGGATGATAAATTTGTTATTGGGTATTTATAGGAGGGCGAGAAAATTGCCTATTTTGTCCACATTTTTAGCTATAAATTGAGAGTTGAAGATTAAGGACGATTTGTGTAACAAATTTCATGTTAATGAATGCCTGGTATTACCCACAAAGAAACTTGACTCTTGATTGCTGTCATCCACCGTATTGTATGGAATTTCTAGTTTGTGCCTGATTTTTGGAACTTTTCTTTTGTAGAGACATATTTGATCTGCCTCTTTTTCTGTGGTGTTTTTCCATCTGTTCATCATATTTGGGTTTCTTTGCACACTAGATTTATCCAATTTTATTAATCTGCCTGAGCGATCACATGTACGTATTTTGAAGCTTTAGAGTGGCTCTCTAAATGGTGTTTTACTCTGAAGTTTTGAATTCTGAAACTAATGATTATATGTCATTGTGTTATGATTTGTAAGTTTTGAATTCTTAAAATAATTTGCATAAATATCAATCATGTATGTTTTAGGCGCGAGGTATTATCATGGTTCCCAAATGGCCTCCATAATCATTTGAAAAGGTTACGAAACATATGAGCGATGTGCAGTTGGTTAGGGATGAAGGCTATCCTATGCAGAGCATATTCAATGTTGTACAAATACCACAACTAAAATGGCTATGCTAGTATAACTGTCTATACCCCTCCCTGCCTTCATGGATTCCACTAGAGAAATTAAGAGTTTTACAAATAAAGAGGGTAGAATTCAAAATGATCTGGACACAGGAATCCCGGGTAATCATGTAATTTCTGTTTTTTGTCTAAAGGTTTTGTTTTGCTTTTTTTCCTCCAGTCCATATCCATATGCACCACATCCGAAGTAACCTCTTCTGCAGCTACTATGCAGACCATAAGGTAAGGTGCCACATCGAGTCCCTCCAAATATCTAGAAAAAATGCATGCCATCCTCAACTAGTTTTAAGTTAAGTTATCCTGATTGGTTTTTTTAAGCTATCGTGATTGACTGAGTACAAAACTAATTGATTACATCAGGAACTATTTTACAGCAATTTGTATTTGAACAATGAAACTTAATTTTTTTTTTACCAAAGTTATATATGCAACAAAGTTATATATGTAGAAAATTTATATAAGAAAAGTTATATATGCAGTAGGCTAACATGTATATTCATAGGTTGATACTACTAGTTAGCATACAGTGTGATACTTACTTGTTTGGAAATGAAAATGGAAATCTGGAGCAGGGATCTTGCACAAGCAGCAACAACCAACAACCAATAGCCAAAATTTGCAACTAACAGCAAAGGCAGAAGCATCAAATTCCAGCAACAACAAATTTCAAATTCACTAGCAACAACAAATATAAATTTCAATTCCGCAAGAAGAATAAAGATCTAGATGAAGAGGTTAAATAGAAGAGTAATGACAGGTTACAGAGAGTGCATAAATATTTTGATCAGATATGATTGTGGAAGATCATGGAAGATGATGAAGTGTAGCTGATTTGATTTCCAGAGAGCAGAGGTAGGCAGCTTTAATGAGAGAAATTGTGGGAGAGCAGGTTTTAATGACAGGCAGTGTTGTTAATGATAGATTTGATGTCATTACATTTCAAGTAATGAAAGATTTGATTTCACAGTTGATTTTAGTAGCAGTGAGAGTATCTGAGAGATCTAGAGTGAGAAGAGAGATCTGGATTGAGCAGAGAGATTGATTTCAGCAGCGAGAGGGAGTAACAGTAGGAAGACGTGGATAGACAAGTGGATAGCGAGGTAGGTAGAAGATGACAAAGGGAAATCTGCTTAGGGACAACTGTAGAGGACGATGAATCTCTACAGTGTCACAACCAAAAACCCCACAATAGAATGCCTATCAACATAATTAAATGGAAATTCCATTGGGTCCGTTGCAATACAAAGGTTCACAGAACATGCCAAGTCACGTATTATATACGTTGGTATGTTGGACAATCTTGTTTGTTGGTTATTCAAAGGTGCAATGGTCCAGGTTAAATAATGCGCAAAATATTTTTGACAAGGGGAGCGGGGTCGAAGTATGAACCTGAGACCTCTGCCCCATAACAACCACGCCTTACTAATGAGCCAATGGCTCCAAAATTGAAAAATATTAGCGCCAAATTGCATTTAAGCTGAATGTGCAGTGGGATCGACGGAGTTAAGCCACTAAGCGTGCTTAGCACAGACTTAATTAACTAAATTGCAGTTTAGTATTAATTAAGCTCCAGTTAAGTTGAGGTTAAAATTGCGGAGATTCTGGAGGCACCCCCAAATTTAGGCGGACTTCCACTTTTAGTGGAGTTAACTAATAGAGTTCCCAAAAATAGTGGAGAAATTGGGGCAAAGTTGTTTTGGTCATAACTCAATCATTATTCGACCATTCTGAGAGTGTGAATAGTCAATTTTAACTATATTGGACATTCTATAGCCATTGGTGAGGTTTTCAGAGACATTAGAGGACTTTTGTGCAGGTTTTTTCTTCATAGAAGTTCTAGGGGCCATTAGGGCCACCAGGGGCCAACAACAGTTTGAGGCCTAGCCAGGGCAGCTAGAGGCCTTATTCAGTAATATAATAGTCAATTTTGGATGTTTCAGATGTTTTGGAACTAATGGTCTAGTTTTCAGATCCTGTAGAGGACTTTTGAAGGCTGAGATGCTTTAGTGAAGTTCCAGGGGCCACTAGGGCCAGCAAGTGTCAGCAACAGTTTGAAGCCTAGCCAAGGGAGCTAAAGGCCTTACTCAACAAAAAAATAGTCATTTTTTACTATAATGAATCTTATGAATCCATTTATGTATTTTTGAAAATATTTTGATAATTTCTAGATGTCGAGAACCCACAAAGAAGTTTTCTTTGACCCTAGAGCCAGGGGGTGCTGCCAAGTGTTGGAGGTGAAACCGGTTCAATCGGAGGCCAATTTCAGCAAAACAATAGTCTATTCTAACTATTTTTGACATTATGAATCTATTGAAGGAATTTTTTAAGTCATTTTAAGACTTCTGAAGGTCGAGAAACTACAGGGAAGTTTTGGGCAGCCCAGGGCCAACAGTGGATGCAGGCCTAGATTGGGGAGCCAGTGCTCTTTTGGAGAAAATGATCAGTCCATTTTGGAGGTATGATATGTTCTAGAGACATTAGGTGAGGTTTTAGGGATAGAAAAGGAATTCTAAGGGAGTTAGTGCCATAGAGAATCTCAGTGTAGCTCAAGAGCACTGATAGAAGGAATCAAGTCTAAGGAAGCATAGATCTTTTTTCAGAGTGATGAAAGCCATGAAAGGGGTATGATGGTATTATAAACCCAATGGCACAACCAAAATAACCATTGGATTTAATTATTTACTTGTAAAAGAATATTTTCATCATAATCCCAAAGAGCCAAGTCAAGATTACAAGAGCTCAAGGAGACGTAGCCCACGATATTCGGGTGAACTCCTAGATTAAATTTGCTGTTACGTGTTGATATTTATTTGCTGCATTATATGGATTTTTCACATGTTTAATTACAGAAAAAAAAAAAAGAAAGACTTAAAGCACTTAAACAGTTGAAAAACATACACATGTTTCAAGTATACAATTCCGCAAAAGTCAAGTATAAGCTAGATATTTTATTTGTTTAATTGAGTGGGAGGTTCTTGAAAATCATAACAAGTTATCCAAACCATTTTCAGATCATTTTGGTATCACAACACTAGGCTTCTTTCTTGACAGAGCACTAGGTTGCTTGTTTGACTGGAAAGGTGTTTAACAGTGCAAAGAATTTAATTGTTTGCAAATTGATTGATGCTTACAAGTTTGAGTTTGCTAGAGGTGAAGGGGAGATATTGTTAGCTAAGTCCAGAAGAGGAGAAGAAGGAAGAAGGCTGAAGGTATTTTCCTTACCCAAAGGACCTCAAGGCAACCCTTAAAGCACAAGATGGTTTGTTTGAAAAAGGCTGCTTGAAGAAGAGCTTGAATCTACAGCCTTTTTGGTTCAGAATCTTTGTCAATTGTTTTTGAAAGCTTTGTGAAATTTTTTGAAGTTATTTTTTTCATTTTCATGATGAAAACTTCTTCAAGTGAGGTTTCAAAATCCTCCTCCTTCACAAGATTATTTTATGAGGACATGAAGCGAGACTTCTACATCCTGAAGGATAGGGTGCAAATTATGTTTGAAGATAGAAAGGAAAGCACTATATTTCGTGAGAAATTGGTTGCTATGAAGAAAGAGAAGGAAGAAATTATTCAAAGGATTCATGAGATGGAGATACAGCTCCATCAATCCCAGGAGGCCTTAACCAATAACATGCGTGAAGCATAGGTAATTCACTCTAATTTGTCTTCAGCTTCCTCTTCAGAAAGATGTGTTGGTTCATTTGAAAATCACACTAGAGGTATAGGGTCCAAGTTAATGTTTAAAATGGGATATGAAGGTAAGGGTTTAGGAAAACATGCACAAGGCATGATTGATCCTATTTTGGTTGAGGAAGGACCTAAAAAATTTGGTCTTGGTTATGTTCAATCTAATGGGGAAAACTCCAAAGCCATGAAGGCATGTGAGACAACTTCAAGAAGAAATTTTTTTCCAAGTTCTAAACCAAAAACATGTCAAGTTTGTTTTCAAGTTGATTTCCATTGTTTGAAGCCTATGTTTCAGCAAGGTGTTTGTACACATACATCTTATGGCGAAGCTAGAGCCTCTACTAGTTCATCTCCTCAAGAAGGCAAAAAGGATGGACATGAAAAGAAACATTTGAGGTATAATTCTTCCCATTGTCAAGTTGATTATGTTTCTGATAAGCATGACAAGTCTGCATGCTTGAATGAAAGAAAGAGTTGTTGTGCATATTGTGGTATGTTTAACCATGATATTTCGAGATGATGGAAGAGGATGAAGGCATACAGGAAACAGTTGAGGCAAGGAAACTTGCAAAGAAGGTTTAAAAGACTTGCACACATTTCCAGAAGAGGGGACATTTTGTTGCCCAATGTTGGACATTGAATCCAACTAATCATCCCAAGAACATGAGGAAAGAGGATAGAAAGACTAGCAAAAGTGGAACCAAAGATTCCCTCATTGATGTGAGAATAGATGTTTCACATGAAGAATATTTTCATCAGGAAAAATCGCCATAAAAGTGGCTTGGTAAGAAGTGGTTTGACTTCTTGACACAGTAAGACATACATTCATTTGTATATATGAAAATTTCATTTATGTATGCATGTGTTATGTTGTAATCTCACGTTTGTTTGAGCCACCTTGGATCAATGATCAAGGACATGATGTTCAACTACCTACTATCAATTTCTCGCTAGAAATTTTTGAATGAGTTCAAGGAAGATACAATTCTTGACAGGAGGACAAGAGTATCAAAGAGGGGAAGTGTTGACTACCTTCGAGTTTTGGGTTCAAAGGCACTAAGCCAAGCAAGGCAAAGTGTAAGGATGTTGGAAATGTGAGGGTTTGTACTCTGATTTACTGAATAGGTAATCAGTCTTTTGGGGTTCAAAAGATTCCCAATGGGGAGGTGTGATCAGATTTGGATCAAGGATTGCTCAAAATTCAAAGTTATAGGATTGGGTTGCAACTAGGATGGTTGCGTAGATCTCGTTTTCCTAATTCTGGTGCAGTGAATGGTTCGAAAAACCAACAACGTATGAAGAAGTTATTTCATTTTGAATGTTGAGGTAAACTGCAAAATTCGCAAGTTTGGACTATATGGGGGTAAATTTCCTAGTATTTTTAAGGTTGGAAATTGTGTGTGTGTGTTTTTTTTTTAATTTTTATATATATATATATATATATATATATATATATATATATATATATATATATATATATATATATATATATATAGATATTAAATATATTAAATATTATATTAAAACCACATTTCAAATTTTAATTACACCATATGCCAAATACAAATCTGCATATATTTCAATGGTTAATACAATACCATGGTTCGTTGGGTTTATTTAAATGCCAAAGGTATATTAAATGGCAAGTCCATTGGGTCCGTTGCAATACAAAGGTTCACAAAACATGCCAAGTCACGTATTATATATGTTGGTACTGTTGTGGCTCATTTTCAATATCCTTTAATTCAATTTTTCAAAAATACAAAAAGTGGAAAAATATATCAAATATATGTTAAAGTATAGTTTTTTTCATACTTTAACTAAAGTTGTAAATGTTTTAGTATATTTAAAGTTCAATACTTTAAATGATTTGAGAAGGTGGTTCCTAACGCTTCAGTTAATGATTGAGAAACTATGACAGCGGGATTCGAAGATTTTCCAGTCAGAAGAGAAAGGAGAAAAATCGTGGGCACATTTGACACATGGGTTAACGGGGAGGGTGCCTCCGCAGTTGACCCCGTTGATTGATCGGCTGATCAAGTTCTATGGTCTGGATTCACTGCGAGGGCAGGGCCCTGTTGAGCACTCCGTACCCCTGAGGCCTCCCGCAGTGACATAATCTATTTGTTGGTGACAACTTGTAGCCACATCATGGTACCGTTTAATGGTCTTTATCACGTCAACTCCGCATTTAATTTATAAACCCCACGCCATCTATTTAAACCGGTTCTTCTTTTCCCAAAGCTAATGTTATTCTTCCGTATTTGTCAACCTAATTGCACCAGTGTCTTACATTGTTGTTCGCCACCCTGTCGTTATTCGCCACCCTAAGCAGAATTATGGTTAAGTGTTCATCCCTTTCTGACTCATCGAGCCATATTCCTCTCATGGACACTGAGAGGGATATCCGAGATACTATTTACTCTTTATAACAATTCCAATTTTATCAATAGTTCTATATAAATGACAAACCATGTCCAATTTTCTCTGCCATGGTCAAGTCAGGGGTATTGTCTGCATGTATCCCTAGAACACACCTTTTTCCTGAGTTTGTGCACTGGTTAGTATCTGTTATGTACCCTTGCAAATGTTTGTAATGAATTGTCTAGGAGAGAATGTTTTACAACTCTCAACCCTGTTAATTCGTCAAGCCTTGTGTCACCCAGAGTCATAATCTTATGTTCAATTCATTGACGAGTCATTAGCAGTGCATTATGATAGACTTGCAGGTCAAGAATTCACTTAGTTTTCCTTCTTCTCGAGGCCAGATACAAAGCAGTTTGTACTTGACAGTAAATAATTCTCCATACAAGTTTTTGATGCAAAATTTCGGTTGGTGCTGAGGTGTATGTTAAAGATATTGGGAAAAGAGGACGACAACATAATTGACAAATCAATTCTGGGACTATTTTCATTGATGATCAAGCCGCGAGTAGTGCTGGATATTCCTTCATAGTGGCAAGAAGTTGTCAATACTCAACTCATGAGTTTATCACTCACTGGGTCATTCAGGGTCCCTTATCTTACATTTATCTCTTTTTATATCAAAATTTGGAAGAATTCTTGCATTTGGGGTTAAACATCATGGATGTAAATAAAAATAGGTATTCAGTAGTGTTTTGGACTGATGTAGTAAGAGAGGAACAAAATGAGGAGGGTCTGTTTGATTTTGAAAATCATTTCATGTATACTGCATATAAGATTTTGAATGGGATTTCTCCCCCATGTTTCTTGCCAAAGGCTCAAGAGTTTCTGCAGTTGGGGACAAATTGTAAATTTGGAGATTGGTATGTTTATGAAGACTACTCACAGGTTAGACTTTATGAGATTATTTTCCTTAGAATTCATTAGGCAGAGTTTGAATGTTGACCAAATACATTTTGTACCTATGAAAAGGGGGCATATGTTTAAATTACCTATGTCTGTGGGTCTATTTATAGTTAACATGATACAAACATCTGATGAGGTTAGTATGATGTTAGATGGAATGAAATTAATTTTAGGAGATAAGTGGGTTTATGACCCCCATAAATAAATTTCAAATAGAAGAGTTGAAAATGGTTACTCAACATTTGTTCATGAAAGAAGACCTAACATAGAGAAGCTAGAAAATAAGGGTTTTGCAGGTTTTTTTGGATCTAATATACAGAATCCTATCATATCTGAGAAATCAAGCAAGAGGAGTACATAAGAAGTTGTAGATTCTGGAGATGACGAGCAGAGAGCTGAAAAAAGGAAAAAATTCAATGAAGACATAGCATGTGCTCAGCCTGGTTTTCTACTTCAACTGGGAGATGAAAAAAATGTTTCGACCTCACCAAGAAGACATGGAGATGCATAGGAGAAAACACCTTTGATTAAATAAGTATTAGCTCAAATTGCTGAAAGAAATCAAAGGGTGAAGGCTAGCATGGAGTCATAGGTTGAATATAAAATAACCCTAGACCAAACAAGATTGCTGACTACCATGGATCTTGAAAAAGATCATTTTAATATTGCTCTTTCTCACCCCTCTGATATGACTACAGGGTCATCAAATAATTTCAATAATGTAAATTTAACTGTTGATGTAAGAAAGATTCCTTTGCTTGATAAAGTAAATTTACACATGCAAACAGGTCAATTGATAGTGAATGATTTGACCAAAACTAATGCAATGGCTCTTAAGGCAGAGAACATGCTTGGGAAGGTGATCAAGCAACTAAAATTGGAGAAAGCCAACTCCAAGGCTTTAACAACACAAAATGAAGAACTCAAGAAGATAATTATGAAGATTGGAGTAGATCCAAATGATAGATTTGCTGTGCAAAAATTGTTACAAAGTGCAGAATTAGAGGTGTTAGCCATCAGTATTTTTTACATGTTAGTGATGACTATATCTACAGCTGAGTTTTCTAGAAACTGATTTCCTTATGTCAATATGTCATCCAGAAAACCCTCCTAAAACTTTTTTCACCTTTCTACCTTTTCAGTTCGCCCATGTCGAAATCAAAACCTCATATCACAATCCTATCTAGCTTCAGCCTTATTGACCTGCCCATCAGCTTTAAAAGGCAAATCCACATCTGTTTCGAAAGTCTCCCCTATGTTAGGAAGTGGCGTTTTAGGACATTTCACCTTTGGCAATCCTCAAAAAGCCAAAAAAGCCTCCATCTGCAAAAGACCTGCCATGACTGATCCCTTACTTTGCAAATGAAATTGACAAACAGCCTTAAGTCGCGCCACTCACACCCCCTAGATCTCAGCACTGCATAAAATCCAATCCCAAGCTGACTATTGGGTTTTTTTCACAGTGTTCTATGGTTCTACAAAGACAGGAAATATATTTCATCTCATGGAGTAAATGTTTGATTTTACAGTTAGAGGAACAGCTGCTTCTAAATGTATTGTGAGCCTGAGATGAAACTGCAAAGCAAAAGTCACTCATCAGGACCTTACAGCTCTTTCCAGCATGAAAATCACAGTAAGAAAAGGTCGCCACTGTCTCAGCAAAATGGTAAATTGTCAAGGCCCAGAACCTCCTTCATTACAAGCAGAGGGTTAGGGCGCCTCCTTCATCCATAAGCAGAGGGCGTAGGCCAGTGTTGACTCAGAAGGTGGCAAAGATCCAGGTTTGTCTTGAGCTGAAACAATGAAACAATATCTTCAGGTTTCATGAATGTAATTTATGACCATAACAGGAATATAATGGAAATATGATAAGCTCAAAGGAAAGGGGAGTTTGGCCTGATAAAGGAGCTCATCTCAAACTTGCAAACCATATGGATTGTTGAACTTTAGAAGGACCTGTCATCAGTAAACATCCAAAACATAAGAGGCCTGTTTTGTTCAAGATCAAATGGAATAGAGGCTGTTAACCAATGCCATTACACAGGCAGAAAGAAAGCCCTTAGCTTTTTCAAATGCACTGACCTTCATAGTCACAAAGATTTTTTGTCAAGTAACAGGTCATGAGATAAACAATCCAAATGATAAATTTCTCAGTCACCCTTAGAAAAGTGTCACTGTGGCTAGGGTTTTCTTCTAAAAACACAGTGATGTTTGCAAAGTAAAGATGCTAAGATTGGTGTTTTTCGAAGAGTTTGATTACCACCACATTCAGGGAAAGGCTGTGTCGAACCTAATGGTCAAAAAGTCTCCGGACACCTTATCTGATGAAGAGCCTCCTCCATGCATGAGTAGAGGGCCAAAGCTACTACAGGTTGCTGAAACTGAATGATACAAGAAAGCCAGTGGAAGGATACCAAAAAGGAATAAAGGTCATTACACAGATGAATGATAGTGTTGATAATGCAAAGGTATTGGTACTCCTGTTTCAAAGAACTAGCTATCAGACTATACCTACAGTAAGAAAGAAACAATATTGAATATATGTGTGCCACTGATACCCAAAAGAAAACTGTCTCCTTGAGGAAAGGTCAAGCAACCAGACAATGTCATATACCAAATTACAGCTTTCAAATGTTTTGGTGCATTATGAATAGCCCTTCCTTGCTAAAATCGCCAAGAGAGGAAAACAGTGACCATAGTTCAGTTATGAAATGGTTCTTTGGGCAAAAAAGAGGTAACACAATGATCAAAGCAAAATAATGACTATGTATCAAAGAGTCCTGTTTTCATATTGCACAAGCTTGTCTTTTCAGATGGAGGAGGCGAGTGGTATTCAATCTTATGAATAGGCAGAAGAAGTTGGTTGTGATGAATCACCACTATTTATATGTTTTAAAGACAAACACAGTTGTCATTATTCCAGAAGGCATACTTAGTACAAAGATACAGTATTAAATAAACAGTGGCAGGGAGGTGACACAGTGAGTTGTAAAGCAGATAATTATGTTATAAAAAGAAACAGCTAGTAGGAGGCACTTACAGTCCAAGGAGAAAAGCTTATAAGTCACCTGACAGCAGAAATTATTAACAAGTTGGAGTGACACAGGCAACCCCCTGTTGAGTGATAAAACAGCTTCAAATGCCTTGTGCCAGTTTTTGGATGACTTTTCTTCCTTAACATTTCGCCTAACTTATCAAAACAGGGGACAAAGTTGAGTTTTTGCAACATCTCTTTTATAAAAAGACCAATGCACCAGTCGAGATATGTTAGAAAAGCAAGCCCTGTTTTTTTTAGAAGCATAACAGTTGTTTTCTTAGCATTATCTTCACAGTGGTAAGGTGGGTTTCATTTCGTCAGAAATAGCACCAATGTTGTTAAAAAACAATAGCAAAGATAATATAAATATGCTTGATTTATTGGTCGAAGTTCAGAGCTCGGGGTCAGAACCAAAGGGCGATATATATATGCAAATCACAAACCCACTGTTTGAAAAAACAAACAGAGTTAAAAATTAATGTTAAATCCGAAAGGGTAAGTGACCGTTGGAAAGTTGTGGTGATATGGTAGAAAAAGGTAATTATGGTGTAAATTTTCATTTTCAAAAATCTGAAGAAGAGTCCATTCGCATCCAGCATCAAACAAGCAAGAAAGTTGGGCGAAAATTCAAAAATTTGCACTCAGAGGCGGCGCGACGTGCCTGGAATTTGGCGCGACGTGCCTGGGCAGATTTTTGCAAAGGCTTCCTTCGTCGGCGCGACGTGCCTGTAGGTGGGCGCGACGTGCCTGTAGGTGACCGCCCGACCGCACGACAAGTCAACCCGACAACCTTTCTCCTGCGCGACGGGTTTTCTCCAGAGGTTGCCGCGTGATTTTTCCAAGCTATCCAGGGTTTCTTGCATCCTTTCAAGCGAACATCCATCAAATTTGAGGTATCTTTATGAACTCCCCTCGATTGCAAGGTGTTGATAAGTGACAAAAATGTTTGAAAACCCCGGACCTTGCCATTATTGCTAAAAACAAAAGCAGTTTTCCTACACAGTGAGATAAGGTAGTGACATTGTGATAATACGGGGTTTTATGGTTGGAAAACCAGTTTGTGTCGTTTTCAAATCATTGTATTTATTGACAGCAGAGGTTTCAAGAACAGAGTGACTGTTGCCTATCTCACCAGCACACCTTTGTAACAAACTGACCCCCCTATTTTCACTAGATTTCACTACTGTAAGTTTGTTGACAGAGAGTTTTTAAGGGTGGATAGGGCCATTTTTCTAGAGGGCAAGGTTTGTTGGTGATCAAATCTAAACTTTGAAGGCAGAGGTATACAAGTGATGTTTGATTTCATAAAACTTCACAAGAAAAAGTGTCCCTCATAAAAGCACTGTGTGTTGTTAACCTAGGTTTGCCCTTTTTCTTCACCTCATTATCATGTTGAAAAGCTAATTAACAAAGAGGCTCTAAGGGTAAATGTTACATTGAAGGGCAGATTTCATTGATGTGTTTCTAACTCTGAAGGCAGAGGTACAAAAGCAGTTGTCTGTTCTCTTAAAACTTCACAAAAGAAAGGGGTCTTTTTTCTAAAGAACAGAGTTGTTAGTGTTTGAAGTTAATATTGGAAACAGGGGTACAGGTATTTGGGTGGCTCTCTTAAACTCACAAGCAAAAGAGGATGTTTTCTAAAAACCACTGAGCACTGATTTTTCACCCAAGCTAGGTCTGTTTCTTCCTTACACTGTATTATATCATTCTGAAGATTTGTTGACAGAGGAATTATGAGGGTGAAATAAGGCCATTTTCTAGAAGGCACGGTTGTTGATGATCAAGTTTAACATTTGAAGCCAGAAGTACACAGTACACCGAGAAGCAGAGATTGTTGATGGTTAGATTTTGACATTAAAGGCAGAGGTACCAAAGTGGTGTTGGATTTCTCAAAACTTCACAAGGGAAAATGGCCACTGTCTAAAGGGCAGAGTGCTTGGTGATTGCATTTGATATTAAAACAGAGGTGTAGGTATTATGTTGATCTCTTAAGCTCACAAGCAGAGAGTATATTTCCTAAAAAACACTGTGCATTGGTTATACATCCAGCTTAAGTCTGCCTTTCCTAGAAACCATATTGTATCATGTTGAAGACTTGTTGACAGAGATTTTCAAAGGTAAACAACATAGTGAAAGAAAGAGGTTGTTAATGTTGGATTTTGACATCAAAGGCAGAGGTATAAAGGTGGTGATTGACTTCTCAAAAGTCACAAGTGAAAGGTGTTTTCCTTAACACTGTGGGCCAATTTTTCACCTAACCAAAAGGTCTCTTTTCTTTTCCACTGTGTGGTCTCCACAGAAATCTGCTAACAGAGGTATTTTTCAAGGTAAATGACCTAAAGAGCAGGGTTATTATTTTTTAAGTTTGGTTTTGAAGACACAAATACAAGTGTAAGCTGGCCTCTAACAAAGTCACAAGAGGGGTGATTATTCAAGACTGTGCACAGAGAATCTACAAAGCAGTTTCTTACACATGGTACCATTGTTAAAAAGGTTACATAGCTGAAGTGTATCCAGAGTTGAAGTACTGTTTTTAGGAAGTGTAGAGGGGGCTTATTCAAGGAAGCATTGTTGCATTTCATCCAAACCACAGTGTCCATATCTGTCCAAACGGTCTGGTGGCCTGTTTCAATCCAGCAGAGCATTTCTCATATAGTGAAGGCAGTTTGCCTCTTCCAAAGCTTGTTTCAAAGTCAGAATGCCTCCAAAACGAGATCATAAAGGCGGACAACATAAGAGATATGAACCTATCTCCATAGAAGAAATCAATGCTCATCCCTCAGTGCTTTTCAATTTCCATGAAGTAGGCCGTCTTGATTTCTGTCAGAGGATAGAGGAAGTCAAGAGTTTCTCGCCACTTACACATTTGTGCGCTTTGAGATTCAAGGACAAACACTTCCAGTTAGCAGGTCTTGACTTCAAAATCTCCCCAAGGTATGTATCCAAGGCTACTAAGATCCCGTATCATGGTGAAAAGTGGTTTAAACAAGCGCATCTTGATCTGGAGGATTATAAACCTTTCATCAAGCCAGAACATAGAGAAACCATCACTGCTATTTTCCCTTTCTCCTACCTTCTTGACAGTTATGCTCCGCTAATGAAAGCCATAATGAGATATTTCACTTGTGAAGGGAGATTTAGCCAAATTTTTGCCTATCATGTTCGCTTGTTGATGCATTTTACCAGGAGCAGGCATTTAAACCTTCCATACTTTTTGTCCAAAAGCATAAAGAAAATGGCAGCCACTGTCCAGAAGAAAGCTCCACCTCAGCAAATCCCTTCTCTCTTTCACCATTCCTTGATCAAAATCATCTTCTTACACCAGCTGGAGAAGAAAGGGGTTTCATGGGATTCATTCATTAGCCATGCCGATTTCGCCACTGTCCCTCCTGTTCATGTGTCTCCTACTCAGCCTGTCCATCGCCCAGTTCCTTTATCTAGTAGGCCTACCCCTAAAAAACTCAAGATGACCACTGGGCAGCCAAGTAAACAGGGAGAAGGAGAGGGCAGTGAGCCACAGGGAGAAAAGGAGGATTATGAGCAGCAGCAGCCAGATTTTGAGGGACAGCAGCAGTTGGAAATCAGTGGACAACAGCTAGAGGTTGATGAACAGCAGCAAACTCAGGAAGAGGGACAGCAGCAAGTGCAGGTTGATGAGCAGGAACCAGAGTTGGAAGAGGAACAACAGCAGACAGAGATTGAAGAGCAGCAGGTTGAGCAAACAATTGAAGCATCTTTTGAGCCACAAGCTGGACAAGATGTTGAGGAAGGACAGCAAGCTGAAGCTGCCTCCTTGACAGTGACCAAAACTATTCCTAAAAAGAGGAAATTGCCCAAAAAGACAACTTCTAGCTTGCCAAGGAGAAAAAGCGCTAGATTGGCCTTCAAAGGCAAAAGCATAGTTGGAGAAAGTGCCAAGCATGGAGGTAAATCAGCTGTCATCCCTATCCCAAGCGATGACAGTGATAATGAGGCACGCATCCTTGAAATCCTCCTCATTCACAAAGAAGGGCAAATTGAGGAGTTACAAGAAGATCTTCAAAGGGCAAGGAATTTCAATCATTTCTTGGAGGTTGAAAACAAACAAATGAAGTTCCATGTAGCTATCCATGAAGCAAGGGCGATCAAGTACAAAAAGGAGGCAGAAAAGGCGCAAGTAAGAATTGAAGAGCTCATTGGCGAATTTGATGATGAAGAGGAAGAGGACCAACCTAGGCGAAAGAGGCCTAGGACCATCGGGATTAGAAAAGCCTTGGAGAAACAGAGAGCAGAAGAACAAGCTCAGTTCGATGCCTTTCCTCTCACTGCCCTCTTTGAACAGGAAATTGAGGAAAACAAGGAAGTATGGCTTGAGAGGGCCAACCAACATTTGGAAACAAAGCTTGAGAAGGCAAACAGGGATCTTGAGCTACAGAGAAAGAGAACTCTTCACTTTCAGAAGCTAAATCAATTTGCCAGGCGCAAATTGAAGGTGGCACAAGAAAAATTGAAGAAATTGAAGGAGAGGCGCCTAGCACGGAAAGAAGCAAAAAGCACATCAGCCCTCGATATTTTAGCTTCAGCTTCGGAGCATGTTTCTATGGACCCTTGAGGGTCATGCATGCCAATTTTGGGTCTGTTTCGAAAACTTTTTGTTTTTTGGCATTTTTGGGGTTTTCGCCAAAAACTCATAAATGCGCCATTTCAGTTTGATGAGTCGTCAAGGGAGGAGGGTGATACCAATGGATTCCATAATTTCATGAGAAGATCTCCAGCGATTTTCAGGGCATTTGAAGATCATTCGCCCCTCCAAATTGGCGAAAAACAGCCTCATTTTGCACATTCTGCCCGCCATATCAGCAGCCTGCTATTTTCTGGGTTTTTGCACACAGGTACAGTTTTGAGGGACTTTCAGAGATCAGATTGAGGTGATTCCACTTACGTTGGAAATCAGACATAGAGAGCTTTCCAACAAGCCATCATGAGCCTCATTTCAACATCGGGAAGGCTGCCATTTGCATTCAGCAAGTCAGGGGACCTTTTTCAGGCCTAAATATGAAGTATTTTTGTAATTTTTGAACTCCAAAAATCTGCTTTTCCCAAATGTGCGTTAGGCTATTTTTATCATGGGAAAATCATGTAAAGTCAATATAATTTCCGTTTTTAGCAGCTTTTAAGATATTTTATGAGATATTTTGTGCCTTGGGCTTTGCAAAGCCTCAAGGACAAGTTTAGATATTTTGACTTGGCCAATGGGATAGCTAGTTGCTTCATGAGGTTTTCCTCCCTCAAGCCTATTTATTCCATGGTTCTCTTTGTAAATAGGAGGCTGAACTTGAGAGAAGAATTAATGCATTGGTCATATGAGCTTTGAAGAATACACTTGAGTTATGATGTTTGGATTGCCTCTTGGATGCTTTTGAGGAATGTTGAAGGCTTGTTGATGGATTCCTTGACATGGTAGAATGGTATAGTGCTTCTTAATGTGTTTTTTCTTCTAGTTTTCACTCATATTTCATTTTTCTTGCTGCTATAGATCAGTAAAGATTGATTCTGAGACATGCCCATGGAGGCACCTCAAAATCCCTGAATCTTCATAGCTTGATGTTTTCTTCTCCCTTAGTTATGCTAAAGAATTCTTAGTTGCTCTTTAGTAACCTAAGGTGTTGTTGCTAAGTTTTATTCATCAGTTCCATGTATGTTGAGTAGGATGTATGGTTTGCCCTACCTACCTATCAGCTGCCCATAGTTCTGCCCATAAAACTTTCTCTTTGACTAATTTGTTGATCATTTTGTTGAACCAAGGAGGCCTAGTCCCGATCTAGCCCTTTGCCTAAAACTATGAAAACTTATTTGTCCAAGTGCCCAATGACTTAGAGATTATGTTTAGGCGTTCCGACATAGTTTATGAGTTGTTAGTTTGTCTCATGTGTTTTCCCCAAAGTCTGATAGCCTTTTCCCGAAGTTAGAGGGTCTTATACCTCTATGTATGGCTGGAATGTTTGATTTCTATGTATTGATTAGCTTATAGTTATTCCTAGCATGATCAATGGATTGCTATTACATGTTTATGTCTGCTATTAACTAGTTTGCACTTGAAATCCCTTGTCTTTCACCAACTTATTGTTCATTTAATCCATTTTGCCCAGAGATCCCTTCTACTGTGAATCAAATCGGCCCTACAACAGCTTTACATCATTACTTCATAGCTTCCTTGATCTGTTTGACCCCATAGCCCAATTTATCTACATCTTGTCATCCAGTTTATGTATTTGATCAGTTTCATCCCTCACAAACTTAAAAACCAAAAAAACTAAAAACATACTTCATAACTAGCCTAATATCAGAACATTGCAAGTAAACACACCGACATCTTTTACACTTATAGAGAGAGCCCTCTCTGAGTCCAGGAAGGCTAGGTCCTCGGGCTCCAAAGCTTGGTTTGATGTTACATCGTCATTTGGCTAGCCAATCGGCCAAATCACGGGACCCTAACAAGAGGTTTCTATGTTGAAGAAAAAGTTAAAGTTACCTACAGGGGAGAATTCTATGGCAGCAGAGGTGGCAGAAGTAGAAATTGAAAAAGAAAGCCTTCTTTAGTAGTTCTTACAGAAGGAAGAATAAATTTCTAAGTTGAAGGAGACTGTATTGAAACTGCAAAATTAGATTGATTCTCTTTCCTACACTATCATTTTTCCATCTGGCAATGATGATCCAGAAGCGCAGATATCTCAATTAAACAATGAACTAAAAATGGCAGAGAAATATCTTAAAAAGGCACAAAATGATCTAGAGACAGTAACAAAAATAATGTAAGCCAAGGATGGGGAAATTGATAAATACATGGCATATTGTCAAACAACTAATGCTAAAATCAAGACCCTGAAGGAGAAATTGAAGGGAAACATAACTTGGATACAGGCTAAAGATATCATATGGAATGAAATCATTGAAGAAATGAGAGTAGCTTGGGATCTTTGACTATTGTGTCGGAAGAGAAAATCATTGTCAGAGATTTTGAGGAGTAGGTTATGGCAGATAAGCAGAAGACTATTAATAGAGCCATATGTGAAAAAAGTTTATTAATTTCATTGATTCAAATACTAATCAAGAGTTATAATAAAATGATATTAAAGTTAGGATCATGTATGCTGTAGAGATTAACAAATTGATTGTTAAAAATAATTACAAGAAGACTACTGAGAAGAAGTTGACTAAAATTAAGGAAGCAGTGAAAAAATTTGACAATCTGTATGAAAAAAGCGCTAGGGCAGGATTGCCATCATGCTGGGACCTTAAAGGCAGTCTTTTATCATGGGATTCTTATGAACCATTATTGGTATTGGAAAAAATTAAGGTGGATAATACTCATGAGAAGACTTAGATTCTAAAAGGAGCAACAATAATTAACTTTTTGCAGAGGTATTTTCAGCTATTATGGATGGTGAAGACCTTATTTACAGAGTGACCAACATTCAACAGGATCATTGCCTTTAGGTTGGAGTATCACAAGTTGATTAACTCTCCTAATACAAACATTGAAGTGTGGAAGAAATGCAGAGCTTGGATGGTTGTTCTACCCAATGATCCCTCATCATCAAAGAAAGACAAGTCAGCCAATCAGGAGAATGTAGCATCAATGGGGCCAGTTCACATTCAGAAAATAGATTAGAGTTTAAGTTCTATTTTATCTCTATTAATATATTTCAATTGTAATGAGACATTTTGATGATATGTAATAGATAGTTTAAGAAGTTTCAAGTAGTTTGAGTAGTTAGGAGTAGTTTCAATAGTTACAAATTGCTTTTACATTGTATTTAAAGAGAAAGAGAAGAAAGGAAAAGGTTCCGAGTTTTGGACCTTTGGACTACTGCAAATTTCGTACTCAATTTTCTGATGATTAATGAATGAAGACCAAGATTATTGCATCTGTTATTATTGATATGTTTCCCAGTTTCCATTCTGTATTTTTCCTTCTATGAATAAAATGAAGTAATGTAGCTGCAGGTCTCTTTTTACATATGTGAATAAGAGTTAAATATCCTTACTGGGAACTCCTTCATTTTAACTATTACCCTTTCATAAAATTCTTCTGAAGTTTAAAGTGATAGATTCTATTTATCAGCATATCAATTTGGGCTTCCTTCATGTTCTTCTTATCACTCCAATTAATATCAGCAAATAACGACATTGTGAATCATTTGTTGCATCATATTCTTGAGGGTTTTAATAATTAATTTATGAAGGTGATTAAGAAAAGACCATTTGATATAATATTCCATGACATATATATAAATGTCTTGAGAACTGATTCCTTACCACAGCCAAGGGATTGTTTCTTAAGATACAAAAAATTTTGGCGCTATTACCGGGGACGAAAAAGCGAAGTTCATTCCCTGGATTCTTGTTATATTTCATATGGTTTTTCAGAGAGGAGGAAATATCAGGATATGTTTTTATTCCATAATTTTGGCATATAAAAGACCTCATACAAGGTGAGATACCTCACAACAGAAAGTTCCTATTCTGTCAGATCCCGAAAAGTTTGTTTCTAAGAAGGCTCAGAAGCCAAAATCCCCTTCCACGCCTGATCCCATAGTGCCTGCACCTGGAAGTAGTTCGCATAACCCCTCATCTAAGGATATTTCCCAGAAACTTATTTTCTCAAAACAAGAATCATTTCCCTCACCCGTCCATTTTCAAGAACTAAGGTTAGAAGAGAAATATTTTGAGTCTGTTTCATTTACATTCACACAAGCTCAATCGAGTACAATTTTTGGTTCTTCTACCGTCGTTTATCAACCCCTTCCTATATCAGTTGTTTCACCTCCTTCATCCACATCCACAAGTGGTTCATTAACACCAGCTACTCAAGGAGCGGTTAACCAAGATGTAAAAATGGCGACCCCTACTTTCTTATTGAATAGGTATGCACCATTAAATCTTCCACAACCTATGAATGCCATGCCCCAAGAATACCTCAATTTACTTCCTCGTTTTACCGGTGAAGATAAAGTAACTGCAGAAAAACACTTGCCATTGTTTTTCACTTTTGCTGAGAATCTAAATGTATAACATCTGGATGTAGTAAAGAGACTTTTTTTACAGTATTTGAATGGAGAGGAAAGAAAATGTTTTAAAGGTTTTCCGAATGGCTCAATTAATAATTGGGACGAATTAGAAACACATTTCACTCGAAGATGGGGTGAAAAAAGAGATCATGGTTACTCGTTGACAGAGTTTAATGCAATCAAGAAAAATTCAGATGAAAACATGATTTATTTTATTAAAAGATTCAACAAGTTGTATAATAGTTTACCCATAGAAATGAATCCCCCTCATGTTGGAGCAAGAGTATTTTTTGCTGGAGCCTTTGAATCAGACTTCAGTTTCACTCTAAGAGAAAGGAGATCTCCTACTCTTGATTAGATCCAAACTGATGATTTGGAGATTGAAACAAACATGACTGCCACTGTGAAAACACAAGAAAAGCAGTCAGTTTAAGAGAAAGGCAAGGCCAAAGAAGAATCACCACGGGATCAGAGAATTGATGACATGAAAAAGGTTATCAAGAATTTGTCAAATAAATTAGTAAATATGGATTTAGATAGTAAAAACTCCCGAAGGCCTACACAACAAAACAAAGGAGTTTTCAATCCTCAATTTAGAAAGCAGCCCTTGTAGATTTTGTAGAGGGAGAGAAGTTATCAAGACTGAGTTCAGGCACCATTTTATATAGAAGCATCACCTTCATAGTTTGCTAAAGATGATCAAAGAGAAGTTGAAGATAAGATATTTGCTATTTACATAAAAGAATATGAGGAAGAAGAAGAATGTGAAGAAGAATACACCGAAGTTGAGGTGTCCTTTGAACAAGAAGAGATGGATGAGTATTGTAGACAATTTACAGATTGTATGCAAGTAGAGTTGCATAAGAAATATGATTTAAGATCAAGAAAGAGATCAAGGACGCAGAATGATGACGAGAAACAACAAGAGTCAGTCCCTTCTCCAATGGCGACTCCACAAGCAAAGAACACAATTAAACAATCTGATAAGGGGAAACAACCTATGAATCCAGCAAGTGGAACATAAATAAAATAGGTTGAGACTTCCCAAAACAAGTCTATTGATACTAGTAATTTGGAGAAGGTTGTTACTGTGCTGGAAAAAATTTCTAATCCTAGAAAAAATCAAGAAGAAACTGAGAAATTTGTCAAACAAAATCAAGCTTTCAGTCTATCGAAGGAACTTGAAAAGATCAAAATCCAAGTACCCCTTCTTTAGTTATCCAAGACACCGGGTTACAAGAAAGAGATCGCAGAGTTCATTAATCTTTCTCAATCTGATGATATTGCTGATATTGTGAATTAACTTGAAAAGATCAAAATCCAAGTACCCCTTCTTTAGCTATCCAAGACACCGGGTTACAAGAAAGAGATCGCAGAGTTCATTAATCTTTCTCAATCTGATGATATTGATGATATTGTGAATTTGCAAGACGAAAAGCTAGTGGTCACTTTTGGTCCACATGTGGAGGAGGTAGATTCTACTATTATCCCATTTTATATATCGTTGCTTCTTCATGATTTTATTCTTCATAATTTTATGTTAGACTCAGGTGCTTCACATAATCTCATGACATTATCTATAATGAAAGAATTGAATTTACAAATTACTAAACCCTATAGAGGCCTATATTCATTTGACTCAAAAAGGGTGAAGTGTGTTGGGCTTATCAAAGACATGGTGGTATCCTTGGCCCAAATTCCAGCCAAAAGTATCATGATGGATGTAGTGGTCGCGGATATTCCAGCTAGGTTTGGTATGCTTTTGTCCAAATCTTGGGGAGCAAAGCTTGGAGGAGTTTTAAAACTGGACTTCACATATGCTATAATTCCTGTGTTTAATGGGGAAGAAAGAAGATTATATAGAGAAACAATATTTGTTAAAACTACCACAAAGATAGATGTGGGGAATTCCCCTATTTATGGTCAAGAAAAAGAAGATATTTCTTGTTTTATGCTGCATGAAGATGTAGAATTTGTTGACTCAGAGAAGCAGCTCTCTTCAGCAATTGTACATAATGAACTGGTTTCAAAAAAAATGTGGAAGTCTTATTTTGATGGTGCCTATTCAAAAGATGGCACGGGAGCTGGATTTTTGCTAATATCTCCAGAAGGTAATCTTTTACCTTTTTATTTTAAGCTTGAATTTGAATCAAAAAATAATGTAGCTAAGTATGAGGCATTAATTTTAAGTCTTCAAACTGCTAAACAAATGGGAATCCAATGTATTTCCATTTTGGTGATTCTGAGTTGATTATAAGACACATTAAAAACCTTTGTCAAACCAAGCATTCAAGGTCAAGGTCATATAGAAATGAAGTTTGGGACTTGATTGAGAATTATTTTGAAGCTTTGAATCTTCAATTCATTCCAAGAGAAGAAAACATAATGGAAAATTCACTAGCTGTCGCAGCTAGTACTTTCAAGCCATCTATAACTCCAAAACTAAGGTATGAGATTGAATTGAGGCACAAGCCCTCTATTCCCGACAATGTTAAGCACTGGTAGGTTTTTGAAGATGATGAGAAGATAAATCATTTTCTAAAAATGATTGAAAATTTTGAAGATATTGAGATAGACCAAGAAAGTGAACAGATTGATCAGATTGAAGACTTGAAGAATCTTAAGCAATCAATAGGTGATTATAAAATAATCCAGTTGAAAGATAATACATTGCCTAGGGAATTAGTTCCTCTTGAAATATTGTTTGATTCAAATGATTTAGCACTCGATCCAAAAAGGTACCTCAAGAAGGTGAGATGGAAGATTGTAATATGAGAACTCAACAATGTAGAAAATTTATAACATACCTCTGATACCATGAATAAATTTTAATACAATTATCTATTTCTGGATTCTCCTGATCTAACAATTATATGCCATTGCTAAATATAGAATCCTTCTACCTAAATTCTTGCGGAAATTTAATCGCCAATTGCAAACACATGAAGAAAGATTAATCACACATAACACAAATGCTTTTACTGGGAAAGCATAAAGCTAAAAACCCCACTATCATATATTATGTATATATCATGGATCATGAAACAATCTCATACAAAACTCTTCTCCAAGAGCTCTCAGTACAATATACAATTGTCTCACATTGTCTTGCAGAAATTTGGCAAGTTCCTTAGCCAATTTGCTGCCTCTAGACAACCTGCCTCCACTGTGCAATCCAAGTTGATTACAAATACCAATTCGATGCAGTCATGCCCTCCTTGACTGTGTAATACTCATAGGCATATCCAATGTCAAGCTGTCCCTTTCATCTATATCTCAACTCGATCTCCACTGGATCTGACATGCATGTAGTTAATAGCAGTAAATCTTTAGTTGCAAGTGAGATCATTCCATGTGAATTAATTTAATATTTAATTCATTGATCTCTCACGAGTGTATCTTTGGTTACAACTAGCACAACTAATTTTAACTCACTTAACTGAGTTAACCTACTTTACAACTCACATAACTACACATCCAACTCTGTTACAACTTTGTCACAGTTAGTTACGACGAATTCCACTGTGCATGTCCCACCAACCAACCTTGGAATGTGTAATTCCTTCAATCAACTGGTTTTCCACATCAGTTAACTGAAATCAAGTGCTTCAATAGAATAAGTTAGTATTTATTGTCTTATTATTATTAAGGGTTAATAATAATCGACATGCATTCTATTTTTAGACATGTGATCTATAAATAGACTTCACCCATGCATTTAAAAATAGAAACTCATCTAAAAATAGAATTTTCTCAACCATCTAGAATTAGCCTCTTGCTAATTTCAAGATATTCTCACTATTCTAAAAATAGACATACTCCTAAAAATAGCCTGTGTGGGCCCCACCTAGTCTAGGTGCTTAATTTTCACTAGGATCAAGGATTTTGTTTTTGGATGCCAGTTTCACTGTTTGTTGTTGCAAACTTCAACACTCCCTCTCAAAAAGAAATAAATGTCTTTGAATGTGACAGCAACTCCATGCATTCACCATGCAACCTTTTCATGCGCCATGTAACTCCAGCCTTGTATGCAACACTTCTCTAGTGTTTCTCGCACATGCAACACTTGCATGCAACACTTCCGAAACTGAATAGCCTCCAAACAACTGAATCAGTATAATGCATCTGTCATCAATGTCTTCTGACTTCTGCTGGTACCAACTACACATGTCTTCAGGAACCACTGCGTTGTTGACCTTTGCATCCATGTACTCTGCACTTACTGTCAACTATGATCTGTGCTCCAGTATCCGACACTATCACCTTGATTTCATGTCCTCACAACATCTGACTGCATCAATCCAACTGATCCTGCTACTGCTGTACTGTGGGCTCCTCGTAGCCAGGTACAATTCATGAGATCACACCATCTCAATGAATCTTGCATGGAAATTTCTTCTTAGGATTACTCATGCATGTTGCCCCACCTCTCACCTGGTGGTATAGCTGCATGCACTCCCTCTTCCCATCTGGCATCAAATTTCTCTGCATGAGTGGTTTCTCCCAGTCCATGATCGTCATCTTGTGGCTGCTCCACATCCTGAGGTTCACTCTTATCTTCATGAAAATCCTGCTCCCTCTCAAGCATCAATTGCATGGCTTTCTCACACTTCCCAACAATTTGAAGCTCTGTAGAAATCACATCTACATAAAATATATAGAATTATTCACACGAATCCCAATCTTCTTGGCTTGTCCCATGGCTTTGAGTGTTAGGAACACCTTTCCTTTTCCAACTCACGCACATTGTAATTGTCCCACCATCGCGAAATTGTCTAACAAAATAGTTTATTTTAAATCGATGATATCTCCCTCATCTGAGCTCCGATTCGAGCGATTGTTTTTTTGAATTTGGGTATTTTTTCGCAAGGAATAAAAATATGCTATTTGTTTCTGAAAATATCTCACCAAAAATTTCAGATATTCTCTTCAAAATAGTGCGCCCAAAAATTCTTGCTCTCATTCCGTATAGAAAATCTATAACACAACTCTGATACCATGTAGAAAATTTATAACATAGCTCTGATACCATGAAGAAATTTTAATACAATTATGTATTGCCGAATTCTCTTGATCTAAAAATTATATGCCACTGTTAAAAACAAAATCCTTCTACTTAAATTCTTGTGGAAATTTAATTGCCAATTGCAAACACATGAAGAAAGATCAATCACACATAACACAGATGTTTTTACCAGGAAAGAATAAAGCTAAAAACCCCACTATCATATATTATGTATATATCATGTATCATGAAACAATATCATACAAAAATCTACTCCAAGAGCTCTCAGTACAATATACAATTGTCTCACACTGTGTTGCAGAAATTTGGCAAGTTCCTTAGCCAATTTGCAGCCTCCAAACAGCCTGCCTCCACTACGCAATCCAAGTTGATTACAAAGACTAATTCGATGCAATCATGCCCTCCTTGAAAGCGCAATACTCATAGGCATCTCCAATGTGTGTGTGGTTGAATGAGTGCACCCACTAATGTCACAACAGATAGTCAAACTTCCCCTTTCACCTATATCTCAACTGGGTCTCCACTGGATCTGACATGCATGTAGTTAACAGTAGTAAATCTCTAGTTGCATGTGAGATCACTCCATGTGAATTAATTTAATATTTAATTCACTGATCTCTCACTAGAGTATCTTTAGTTACAACTAGCGCAACTGAGATTAACACACTTAACTGAGTAAACTACTTTACAGCTGACATAACTACACATCTAACTCTGTTAAAACTTTGTCACACTTAGTTACAACGAAGTCCATTGTGCATGTCCCACCAACCAACCTTGGAATGCGTAATTCCTTCAATCAACTGGTTTTCCACATCAGTTAACTAAAATCAAGTGCTTCAAGAGAATAAGTTATTATTTATTGTCTGATTATTATTAAGGGATAATAATAATAGACATACATTCTATTTTTAGACATGCGATCTATAAATAGACTTCACCCATGCATCTAAAAATAGAAACTTATCTAAAAATGGAATTTTCTCAACCATCTAGAATTAGTCTCCTACAAATTTTAGAATATGCTCACCATTCTAAAAATAGACATACACCTAAAAATAGCTTGTGCGGGCCCCACCTAGTGTAGTTGATTAATTTTCACTAGGATCAAGGATTTTGTTTCGGGATGCCAATTTCACTATTTCTTGTTGCAAACTTCAACAAACAAGAGCCCAAGGTTGTTAAGTTATTCAAGGGTGTCCGTGAGAATAATAAAGAAAGGTACATTTACTTTTTTAAAAAATATATGGATGTCTTTGCATGGTCTTATGAGGAGTTGAAGACATATGACAAAGACATAATTCACTACAAGATACCATTTAAGGATGGAATGAAACCTCATAGATAGAAAATCAGGTAGATTAATCCATTGCTTCTTGATCCAATTGAAAAAGAGGTGAAAAAATTGTTGCAAGCAAAAATTATAGTCCCACTTAGGTATTCAGACTGGGTTTCTAACCTAGTTCCTATGAGTAAAAAGAATGGAGAAATAAGGTTATGCATTGACTTCAGGAATTTGAACAGGGCATCACTTAAAGATAATTATCCTTTGCCTAAGATGGACTATGTATTACAGAAAGTAACAAGAGCATTCAGATTGTCTATGGTTGATGGTTTCTCCAGATACAACAAGGTAGCAGTTGAAAAGGAAGATCAAAAGAAGCAAGCTTTTACCACACCATAGGGAATGTTCATGTATGCAAGAATGCCATTTGGTCTTATGAACGCAGGTGCCAATTTTCAAAGGGCAATGGGCTTAGAATTTGTGGGTGATAAGTTTTTAGTTATATATTTGGATGATGTGACCATTTTTTCAGGTTCAGATGATGAACACTTGGAGCATTGACAGAAGGCTTTCTAGAAATGCAGAAAATTTGGGTTGTCATTGAATCCCAAAAAATATTTGTTTGCTTTGGAGGAAGGAAATATTTTAGGACCTATAGTTTCAAATCAGGGAGTAAAAATTGATCCATCAAGAGTAGAAGCTGTTCAGACAATTCCCTTTCCCAGGAGTAAAAATGATATTCAGAGGTTTCTGGGAAAAATAAATTTTATGAGAAGATTTGTCCCAAACTATGCTGAAATTGTCAGAAATATAACAGATATTCTGAAGAAGAATGCAGAAGTAAAGTGGGATAAATATGCTACAAAATCCTTTGCTAGGATTAAAGAATCTCTTCAGGAAGATCCAGTCCTAATTAGTTTGAACTATCAAAAATCTTTTCAAATATTTTCATTTGCATCACCTACTGCCATTGATGTTGTGTTTTTGAAGAAGAATGAAGATAGTAAAGAACAACCTGTTCCATTTTTCAGTAAATTTCTCAGAGATGCTGAACTTAAATACAACATTTTGGAAAAATAGGTGTATGCTTTAGTTAAAGCATTAAAATCATTCAGGACTTATGTGTTGCACTCACAGATAGTTGCTTATGTTCCTAACTCTACTGTGAAAGATGTGTTAGTTCAAAGTTATGTGGAAGGTAAAAGAGGAAAGTGGATAGCTAAAATTCAAGAGTATGACATAGATATCAAGCCTAGAAAACTGGTCAAGGGTCAAGGTTTGGAAAAACTGTTGATAGAGTCAAATTTTCAAGCTTTGGGAATTAATTTTTGTTGCAACCTTAGATGAAGCTATTGATGAAAGGAGTCAGAGCAGTACAAAGGCAGCAATTAAATACAAATTCATGTGCTCTGATTGGTATAAGGATATTTTTCATTATAATCTCTTATCCAACCTCACTAAACAGAACAAAGTACAGAGCTCTTAAGCTCAAATCCCCGCCATATGTTATAATTGATGCTAAGTTATATTGGAAGGATCCTGCTAGCGTTTTGTTGTTTTGTTTGACAGAAGGTGAATCAATGGAAGTTGTAAAATAATATCATGAGAATCTATGTGGAGGTCATTATAGTTGGAAGGTTACTGCTCATAAAATCCTCAAATCAGGTTTTTATTGGCCCTCCTTTTTTGCTGATGTATACAGACTGGTTAGAAGCTGCCAGAAATGTCAGTTATTTGCAGAAAAGAAAAGGTTAGCTCCTCTACCTCTTCTCCCAGTTTTTATTGAAGAACCCTTTAGGCAATGGGGATTAGATTTTATTGGGGAAATAAATCCACCATCAAGTGGACAGTTCAAATGGATTTTGATTGCCACTGACTATTTCACAAAGTGAGTGGAGACAATACCTACCAGAAAGGCTAATGATCAAGTAGTTGTGAAATTTCTGGAAGAAAACATCTTCAGCAGGTTTGGGTGTCCAATCAAGATTGTAACGGATAATGCCCAGGTATTCAATTCAGTTAGATTCATTAATTTTTGTCAAACATATAATGTCATTCTATCTCATTCTACAACATATCATCCTCAAGGGAATGGGATAGCTAAATCTTCCAACAAGAAATTGATCAAGATTTTAAAGAAGACTATTAATGAAAATCAGAAGAACTGGGATTAAAAATTGACATTTTCTCTTTGGGAAGTACGAGTAACTACTAGAAGATCTACAGGTAAGTGCCCTGATGAATTGGTTTATGGAACTCAAGCCTTATTTTCTACCCAGTTTTCTAGACCAGTGATTTCTTTTCTTCAATAATCACAAGAAGAGCCTAACACGTTGGTAAGGAGGTTGAACAAGGTTATAGAATCAAGTGAGAGTAGGAACAAATTCAGGGAAAATTTTATCACCTATCCAGAAAAAATGAAGTCCATTTTTGATAGAAAATCAAAAGAGATTCTTTTTCAAACTGGATATTTGGTATTAAAATGGGATACTAGAAGAGAAGAGAAGGGAAAACATGGTAAGTTTGATTCACTCTGGTATGGCCCATACAATATTATTGAGTTTAGTTCAAATAACACATTTATTCTGAAGGATCTTGATGCAGAAACATCATAGCTGCATGTGAATGGGCAGTATATCAAACATTATTTCTAGCATTGAGATTTTATGGTCCACCATTGTACATATTCAAATTTCTCATTGTTCATATTTCATCAAACAAAATTTGACTCCATTCCTGAAGTGAAGGAACCAATCTGCAGTTCTTATTGTTTCGAGGCAAAAAACACTGTCCCTAGGTGGAGCCAGATGTTGTGGCTCATTTGCAATATTCTTTATTTTAATTTTTGAAAAATACAAAAAAATGGAAAAATATATAAAATATATGTTAAAGTATAGTTTTTTCATACTTTAACTAAAGTTGTAAATTTTTTAGTAAATTTAAAGTTCAATACTTTAAATGATTTGAGAAGGTGGGTCTTAACGCTTCAGTTAATGATTGAGCAACTATGACAGTGGGATCTGAAGATTTTTCGATCAGAAGAGAAAGGTGACAACCCATGGGCACATTTGACACACGGGTTAAAAGGGAGGCTGCCTTCGCAGTTGACCCCGTTGACTGATCGGCTGATCAAGATCTACGGTCTAGATTCACTACAGGGACATGGCCTAGTTGAGCGCTCCATACCCCTGAGGCCTACCACAGTGATGTAAGATGCTGGTTGGTGACAGCTTGCAGCCACATCATGGTACCGTTTAACGGTCTTTATCAGGTCAACTCAGCATTTAATTTATAAACCCCACGACATCTATATAAAATGGTTCTTCTTTTCACAAAGCTAATGTTATTCTTCTGTATTTTTCAACCTAACTGCACTAGTGTCTTACATTGTTGTTCACCACCTTGTCGTTTTTCACCATCCTAAGCAGAATTATGGCTAAGTGTTCATCCCTTTCCGGGTCATCCAACCATATTCCTCTCATGGCCATTAAGAGGGATATCTGAGACACTGTTTTCTCTTTAGAACACCTCCAATTTTATCAACAGGTTTGTCTAAATGAAAAAGCATGTCCAATTTTCTCTTCCATGGTCAAGTCAGGGGTATTTTCTACATGTATCCCTAGAACACACCTTTTTCCTGAGTTTGTGCACTGGTTAGTATCTGTTATGTACCCTGGAAAATGTTTTGTAATGAATTGTCTAGGAGAGAATGTTTTACAAGTCTCAGCCCTATTAGTTCGTCAAGCCTTGTGTTACCCAGAGTCAGAATCTTATGTTCAATTCACTAACGAGTCATTGGCAGTGCATTATGATAGTCTTGCAGGTCAAGAATTCACTCAGTTTTCCTTCTTCCCGAGGCTAGATACAAAGCGGTTTGTACCTCATAGTAAAGAATTCCCCATAGAATTTTTTGATGCAAAAGTTCGGCCAGTGCTGAGGTGTATTTAAAGATATCGGGAAAAGAGGACGACAACATAATTGACAAATCAATTCTGGGACTGTTTTCATTGATGATGAAGTCGGGAGCAGTGCTGGATATTCCTTCATATTGGCAAGAAGTTGTCAATACTCAACTCATGAGTTTATCACTCACTTGGTCATTTAGGCTCCCTTCTCTTATCATTTATCTCATTTTATATCAAAATGTGGAAGAAGTCTTGCGTTCGGGGTTAAAAATCATGGACGTAAATAAAAAGAGGCAGTTAGTAGTGTTTTGGACTGATGTAGTAAGAGAGGAACAAAATGAGGAGGGTTTGTTTGATTTTGCAAATAATTTCATGTCTACTACATATAAGATTTTGAATGGGGTTTCTCCCCCATGTTTCTTGCCAAAGGCTCAAGAGTTTCTACATTTGGGGACAAATTGTAAATTTTGAGATTTTTATGTTTATCAAGATTACTTAGAGATTAGACTTTATCAGGCTGGGGTAGAACCATATAGGCTTCCTACATTTGTGACTATGAGATTATTTGCCTTACAATTCATTAGGTAGAGTTTGAATGTTGACCAGATACATTTTGTACCTATGAAAAAGGGGCATATGTTTAAATTACCTATGTATGTGGGTCCATTTATAGTCAACATGAGACAAGCATCTGATGAGGTTAGTATTATGTTAGATGGAATGCACCTACTGTTAGGAGATAAGTGGGCTTATGACCCCCATAAAGTAATTTCAAATAGAAGAGTTGAAAATGGTTACTCAACATTTGTTCATGAAAGCAGACCTGCCATAGAGAAGCTAGCAAATAAGGTTTTTTCAGGTTCTGTTGTCTCTAATTACAAACTCCTATCATATCTGAGAAATTAAGAAAGAGGAGTAAAGAAACAATTTTAGATTATAAATATGAGGAGTAGAGTGTAGGAATTTACAGGGTAAGTTCCGTAGATCAAGAACCAAAGGTCACCACTCACAAACAAATCACAAATCAGTATAGCAGTATAATCATGTGGTTAAAACCCTCAAAGAGGGAAAAAATCCATGGCCTGAGCTAACGCGGCCACTTCAGGCAATTTATTAATATAAAAAGAAAAGTTACATATGTTTCTCTCATAAACAGTTACCGGACAAATGACCCTCCATGCTCTTTAAATAGAGATCATGGACCAATTGGGTGTTAAGCCACAGATCAAGTGTCGTTAATACTGAGGAGAGAGATAACCATCAGATCACTACAAATCATGACCATTAGATTATAAGTTACAAATGTACATGGTAAAGAAACACACTTTACCTAACTCTACACTAGACTAAGTTATTCTTAACTATTTCCTATGTGTCAAAATATCCTAACATCCCCCCTTAAGAACAACTTGGGATAGGATTGAAGGATTTACAAAAGTGACACAATAGGAGCCTATTTCCTATGTGTCAAAATATCATAACATCCCCCCTTAAGAACAACTTGGGATAGGATTGAAGGATTTACAAAAGTGACACAATAGGAGAAGGAGGGAGGCATTAGAGCCTATCCCCCCTTAATGACAACTTTCCTGAACTCCAAGCATGGATCAAATTTTGGTAAACTTTGCTTCTGTGAGAGCCTTTGTAAAGATATTGGCTATTTGATCATTGGTTGGACAGTACTACACTTCAAGAAAAAAATCATGAATGAGCTTTCTGAAGAAGTGTATGTGGAGTTCAATGTGTTTCATACGCTGATGTTGAACTTGATCTTTACATAGCTGAATGACACTCTAATTATCACACCAAAGTGTAGTTGGATGTTGCTGATGAGGACCAAATTCAGAAAGGATCTGATGAAGCCACATGGCTTCCTTGTTGGCTTCAACTGCAACATGATACTCCACTTCTACTGAAGAAAGAGAGATGGCACTTTTTTTCTTACAAGACCAAGTAATAGGTCTTGAATCAAGAGTGAATACATAGCTTGCAGTAGACTTTTGATCATTAGGGTCACTAGCCCAATCAGAATCAGTGAAACCAATCAACAATGGAGATGCTCCTACAGTATAATGAATCTCAAACTGAACTTCACCTTGAATATATCGAAGTATTCTTTTAGCTACTTTCTAGTGACTTTCATGAGGTTGGTGCATAAACTAAGTGATAAGAACAACGGCAAAGGAAAGGTCAGGACGGGTATGGGTTAGATACAGAATTTTACCAACAAGTTGACATTATAAGGTAGCATCAACTTCAGGGGTAGTACAAGTGACTGAAAGCTTGACTCCAGACTGAAAGGGAGAAGGGGATGGCTTACAGTCTTCCATGTGAAAGTGGTGTAGAAGATCACAGGCATACTTGGAATGAGAGAGGGTAATGCCTTCCTTGGATTGCAAGACTTGAAAACCAAGGAAATAATGCAAGTGTCCTAAGTATGTCATTTCAAACTTCTTTTTTAGGCTAGACTTAACATGGTTTATATGGTTTTGATCACTACCAATAAGGATAAGATCATCAACATAAATAACAAGGATGGTGAAGGACTTACCCACTTTCTTGGTGTAGATAGTGTTGTCAGAATGACACCTAGAAAAGCCATTATCTAATAGAAATCTATCCATTTTGGCATACCAAGCTCGAGGAGCTTCTTTGAGACCATAGAGAGAATTCCTAAGGTGACAAACAAGGCTAAATTCGTTTTGGATAAAGCCAGGGGGTTGTTCCATGTAGATTTCTTCATGTAAATCTCCACGTAAGAAGGCGGATTTAACATCCATTTGATGGACTTCCCATTTAAAGGAGGCAGCAATGGAAAGAATAAGGCAGATAGAATTCATTTTTGCAATAGGGGAGACGGTTTTAGTATAGTCAATGCCTTCAATTTGTGAAAATCCTTTAGTGACAAGACGAGCTTTATGTTTATCTACTTTTCCATCTGATCCAAACTTTGTTTTGTAAACCCATCTGCATCTGACAAGTTTTCTTCCTTTTGGAAGAGGAACAAGATCCCAAGTATCATTCGCCAATAAGGAGCGATATTCTTCATTCATAGCTTCATCCCAATCTGGATTACCAGAGGCTTCTTCAAAGGTTTCTAGATCAAGATTTTCCATAACTTGAGCCAATAAGGAAGAGGCTCTTTCAAACTGAGAACATGTATGCCATCGATTGGTAGGGTCACCTGCAAGAGAACCTGCTGCATCCCAAGTAGAGCGAACCCATCTTGAAAGCAGTGGAGTAAAAGGAACAATTTCAAGAGGTGGAGGACGATTTTCATCCTCGTTGTTATCATCTGAACTAGAAGGAATGCTATTAAAAATAGAAGAGAGAGAGAGAGAGGTAGCACATATGCCGAATCAAGCTCGTAGGCCAAAGGTGGCACACCCGCTGAACTAGGCTCGCAAGCCGATATATTTTCATCAAATTTTACATCTCTTCTAATGATTATATTTTTGGATTTTTTTTGAAGAAGTCTATATCCTTTGAAATCTTCAGAATATCCAACAAAAATGCATTTTTCACTCTTAGGTTCTAAGGCTTTATGTTTCGCATCTGGAATATGGGCCCAAGCATCACTTCCAAAAACATGAAAGTGACTTACATCTGGTTTGATTGAGCTCCAAGCTTCTTCTGGAGTTATATTCTTCAAAACCTCAGTAGGAGTGTGATTTACTATGTAATTTTCACAGTTAATGGATTCTGCCCAAAAATTGAGACCAAGTCCTTTAGATTGATGCATACAATTAGCCATTTCTTTTAAGGTGTGATTCTTCCTTTCAGCTACACCATTTTGTTGTGGAATATATGGAACAGTATGTTGCAATTGAATGCCATGCTCAATGCAGAAGTTGATAAATTTGTTTTTAACATATTCTCCTCCATTATCTAATCTTAACTTAAGAATTTGATGTCCACATTGTTTCTCAACAAAGGCCTTAAAGGCCAAGAACATGTTAAAAACTTCACTCTTGAGTTTTAAGAAGTATAACCAAGTGCATCTGGAAAAATCATCAATGAAAGTTAAGAAGTACTTGAAACCAGATAAAGAAAGAACATGAAGTGGACCACATAATTCACTGTGCACAAGCTGCAAAGGGGTTGAAGCGTGCCAAGAGGCACGTTTTTCAAAACTATCCCGATGATGTTTTCCGAGTAAAAATCCAGAGCAAACACCATCTCAGCAAGATACCATAGAAAGACTCGTCACCATATTTTCCTTACCTAGAGTTTGAAGAGAGCGATAGTTGAAGTGACCAAATCACTCATGCCAAAGTTTTCTCAATTCATCATTATGAGAAACAAAAACATAGGGAAGACATGATGGTCCAAATTTGTTAAACTTATACAACCTTGTGGAATCATTAGCAATTCTAGTAGCTAAAATATGTTTAGGATATTTGAGGTCCTTGATTACAACATCATGAGGTGAGAATTCTACTATTTTCCCTTCACCTGAATGAGTTATTTGATAAATAGAGAGAAGCTTGCATGACAAGGTAGGAACAAATAGTACATCATTAAACTGAACATTATCGATATGAATGGTTCCAGATCCTACAACACTAAGAGATCTATCATCACCAACATAAATATGTTTGGTGTTACAATCATTTAAAGAAGAAAACATGGCTTTATTTTTGGCCATGTGATAAGAAGCTCCAGAATCAATGAGCCACTCATGAGAATGAGAAGAGGAAGATACATTTAATGCATAACCAGATCTTGATGCTTGACAACCACAAGCAGAAAGGGATATTCCTAAAGATGAAGGTGAAGAGTGCTCCAAATTGATGTTGTGCTTCTTCATTGTTGCTTCTAAGACTTCCATCTTCTTAAAACATTTGGGCTCTATATGGCCATCACGATTACAAAAGTTGCAATGTCTATCGGTCTTCTTCCCTTTGTTTTTATTTGCCTTATCATTTTGGTGAGTTGCTTTTTCAATTTTCGGCTGAAATTTCTTAGGACCCTTGTTTAGTTTCAGACCATATTTTTTAGGATACTGCTTCTTGGGATTCTTTTGATATGATTGTTGTTGGGCTGCTAAGGCTTTCTTAGAATCATTTCTAGGAGTGATAAGACCAAGGTGTAAGATTTTTCTTGTTCTCTTATCAAAGAATCACAAAAGGAATAAAAAGAAGGATTCTTATAGGTGGTTCCTGAAGAAATGATGGCTTCTCTAGTGGAATGGAAGGCAGAAACAAATACAGAGTATGCAGGGTCAAGCTTAGCAAGAATGGAATAGATGAGGCTACTATCTTCCTTTTTGACCTTACAACCTTCTAAAAGAAGTCTAAGGGTATTGAATTTGGACAAAAAGTCTTCAATAGAGGAGAACTTATTGGGCTCCAAAGTAAGCAACTCATTTTCAAGCTGATGGGCCCTGATTTGATTTTGAATGCCAAAGACAGTATTTAGCTTGCCCAAGGCTTCATGAGGGGTGTCGATGTCAAGGATATGAAATCGAAAATCATGAGCAATGGAAATTCCTATCAACCCTCGTGCTTGATCTTGTTTATTTTCCCATTTAGCGACATTATCATCATCAGAAGGTTTAGTTTCTAATCCTGTGGCTATTCTATAAAGCCCTTTACTTCTAAGTATATCTACCATGTGAGGTAGCCATTGGAAATAATTGGTGATGTTAAGAATATTCGAGTATGCACTTTCCATTTTTTTTTAAATTGTTGGAACACCTAATCCTACATGGGTAGGTGTGGAATGCGAAAAGTCACAATGGAGTCCAAGTGACCTTGGAATATGAAACCAAGAGTCACACCATTGTACTATAAATGTACATCTTTGTATAATGGAAAATAAGAAAGCCTCACGCTTATCCTTCATTGTGTGTTTCTCTTGTGTGTGTGTGTGCTCATCTTCCTCATACACCATGTGTGTGCTTTAACATGGTGTTTAACATGGTATCAGAGCGGACGATTGCTGGCCCTGCTCCAAATTGAGTGAGCCATTTGTGTTTATGGCCTGTGCATATCTGCAAAAATTCTTGACATTTTTTGCAGCACTCAAAGTTTTTGCAGCAGTGTTTTTGCCGCCATTCAGAAAGTGTTTTGGAGAAGGAGCAGCATTCAAAAATTGGCAGCATTCAGCATTTGTTTTGAAGAAGAGCAGCAAGCATCACTGCATATCTGAAGGTTTATTTCTTCCTGCAATCTCTGCATTTTGAAGAGCTGCTGGATACGATTTATATTGGGTTTCTGAACAAGTTTCTGGGTTTTCACTGGAAATATTTCTGAGTTTTCATTGGAAGATTTCTGAGTTTCTGCAATTCTGCATTTTCTTGTTGCTGGACTATTGGAAAATTTTTTGGGTTTTATTGGCAATCTGTTGTTGCATTTCAGTACTTGAAATTCTGAAATTGCCCTCATTTCTGCACTTTCTGATGCTGCTGGATTTGTTCTGCTATACATTTGAAAAAATTCTACTGTCCTCTGCTATTCTGCTCTCTATGGTTTTAAGAAGAAAAAAAAATATTCTGAGTTGTTTTCAAGCATTCTGGAATCTCTCTCTGCTGTTAAAAAATAAAAAATAAAAATAAAAACAAAAAATTCTGCAACATTCGGCCTTTGGTCGGCCCCTACACTCTGCGCTATCAACACCGGCCATACACATCTACCCACTCTGCGCTATCGAATCTCACTCAACACCCATTTTCCATACAAAAACTCCTTCACACAACTCCCTACGCCCCTATCCTCCCTAACGCCGAGCTACCCGCCGCTCTGCCCACAGCATTTAACGCACGCGCCCCTCATTCTCCACTCTGCACACTCGAATCCACTCAAGTGTTACAGCTCTTCCTATCTGCTCTCTCTACACACTCGATCGGAACCCTTACACCCACTAACTCTCTGCGCATTACCATATGCTCCCCTTATCTCTGCAATCTACAGTCGACTCCCCCTTACCTCCTTGCGTTCCCATCACTCGAATCTTCACCTGCTCCTACGTTAACACGCCCCTCCCCCTCACGTTCACTCATCACTCGAATCTTTTTATACAATACGCCCCTCCCTCAAGCTACTCTACCTCACCTCACGGTTTAATAAGGCTTCCCCATATAATACAACCTTTCCCTTTTTTAAATATGTTTTTAATTTTTAATTTTTTAATATACACCCTTCCCCCATTAATTCCCCCTCCCATTTCCATTAATTACTATCTTTTAAAATTTGACTTTTTTAATTCTCCCCTTCCGTATATCATTTCCATATTAATTTTTTATTATTAAAATCTTTCCCTCTTCCTTTTAATTACTCTTTCTTTTTAATTAATTTTCTTCCCTTTTTTAATTTATTCCCCTCCATTAATAAAACCCCCCCCCCACCATATAGTTTCCCATCCCATATTAATATTTCCCTTTCCCTTTTTAACATATTCCCATTTTTTTTAATTAATTAATTAATTAAAAAAAAAAAAACAGCAGTGAGAGAGGAAAGAGAGTTATGAACAGCAGAAAATGGAAAATGGCATATGAGGAGCACATGGACTGAAATTTGCAGATTTACATTGTGATTTGTGGCATTGATTTGAAGGGTGATTTTTTGAAGAATTTCACATTTGAAGACAAGTTTGCCATCATTGAAAACAACTCTTTGAAGAATTTTCAGTTGCCTCAAAGGCCTCTTGCATGTTGTTTTTGCAGCACATTCATACAAATATTTTGCAGAGATTTTGTATTGAACTCACATTGTGAGTGAATATTTGTCTCTTCATTCATAGTTGGAAATTCTTTTGAGTCATTTGCATTTCTTGTTGCATCACATTGTAAACGGGTGCATTTTTGGTTGTAGCCGACAGCCTTTCATTTTTTGAGCCTAAGTTGTTGAAAATGGCCAAAATCAATGAGGCATTAGAGTTGTTGAATGACCTCATTCATTCCAATGTTGATGACATGATAAAAATGAGCAAGCATGCTCTTTGTAACATTCAAAATTGTTTGCTAGATGCACAAGAAAAGATTGAGTTTTTGCAGTTGGAAACTCAGCTTCAGCAAGACGAATTTCAGCAAAAGAGTCACCATTCTGAACTTGTTTCTGTTCAGAACATTGTGAAGGAATCTCATCAGAAGAAAGAAGATAAAGTTGCAGTTGATTCCCATTCAGTTCCTTGTACTAGAGCAGATTTACATGCAGATGCAACAGCTCAGCCTGCACTTCTCAAGCCCATCATCAGACCTTGGGAAGAGCTTGTCCACAACAAGCACCGAACTGGTCTTGGATATGACAAGGATGTGACCTTTCATACTCCATAATACACCAAGCCCATCATATTTCAGAGTGTCGGATTCCTGTATGACAGTTCACCTGCAGCTGTTCCAGATCATGCTCCACTTCCACGACAACAGATTGTGAAATGCCAACACCGTGATCGAGTTGGCCATATGAAAGATCACTGTTTTGATCTTCATCCATGCAAGCACTGTGGTCGGCACACCCATTCTTTAAACAGATGCTTCAGACACAAGCCTCCTGCAAGAACCAAGATTCATCTTCGATGGATCGCTTCTTGGCAATGGGCATCAACAGCCAAGAAGATGTTTACAACACATGTTAGAACTTGTTCACGCATATTGAACAAACTTGCAGTTGAGTTTTCGCCATCATCTCACCTTGTCCCTGACAGGGGGGGAAATTGTGGTCATGTACAAGCTTCGACGACAGATCAAGCGAGCCTGAGCCACAATCTCTCATTCCATGTTCAGAGTTGTAGCCAGCAATTCAAGCGAGCCTGAGCCACAATTCGTCATTTCGGATTCAGAGATGTAGCCAGAGACACGGATGCCCATGAGCATGCCTTCGGTTGGTGGATAACCTAAAACCATCATCTTTGGTTGGTGGATAACCTACAACCATCATTTTCGGTTGGTGGATAACCTAAAACCATCATCTTTGGTTGGTGGATAACCTAAAACCATCATCTTTGGTTGGTGGACAACCTAAAACCACCACAGGTAGTAGACCTCCCTTCTTTTAGGTCGAAGGTCTCCCTTTTTTATGAGGAACAATTCCTCTAGCAGAAGCCTTCAGCTTCTTGCCAGTTTTGGAAGAGTTCCGGGAACTGCAACAAGTTTTGCATTCCAGTGTTTGTGGTCATCCTAAAACCACCTCTTTTTTTCCAACATTTCAGAGAGTTGATTCAGCCCAAGTGCTGCCATGTATACTTTGCAGATTTGTATTACAACTCTTTTCTTGGACTCACACATACCCCTTCGGATTAAGGGGGATGTTGGAACACCTAATCCTACATGGGTAGGTGTGGAATGCGAAAAGTCACAATGGAGTCCAAGTGACCTTGGAATATGAAACCAAGAGTCACACCATTGTACTATAAATGTACATCTTTGTATAATGGAAAATAAGAACGCCTCACGCTTATCCTTCATTGTGTGTTTCTCTTGTGTGTGTGTGTGTGCTCATCTTCCTCATACACCATGTGTGTGCTTTAACATGGTGTTTAACATAAACAATGAAGCTGAGAAAAGTTGAAACTAATTGCTCCAATAGAAATTTCTCAAAAAAATAGGCCATTTAAAAAAAAACAGCTTGAAAAACGGCTTCCAGATGAAGAAGATATGCATTTTTGAAAAAATGAGTTGAAGATGCTGAATAGTTACGGGAGCAGGATGAAGTGTGGCTTTTAAAAAAAAAAATTCCACCCTTTAACAAAATTTTTTTACAAAAAAATCTTGAGAAGGAGACTTGAACCCAATACCTATATTCTCATAAACTAACTCCTCACTAAGTGAGATAGTAAAAGAATTCTATTATTGTTTGAAAGGAGGAAGGGTATTCTTATTTTTCTTTTTTTTTCGGTGTGCGTGCCTTTTCCCGCACAAAAAAATAAAAAAACCAAGCAAGAAAAAACGAAATGCAAGTCTTATGGCAGAATTTTAAATTTCGGTTAGCCTTACCGGAAACTAACAATTTTTTCACTATTTTTTATTTCTCGAGATCGCACGAAGACACAGGCAAAGAGCATACTTAGCAAAAAAAAATCCTTTTTCCTGTATCTGATTTATCGAGATCGCACGAAGCGCAGAGAAAAGAGCATACACAGAGAAGAGGGTATAGATCCGATAAATAAATAAAACCTATAAACCGAAAATAAACAGAGGGAACCGAAATAAGCAGAACTATTAACAAATATAATTGCAAAACAGATGCTTTATACCTCCACATCTAAATTATCATAACTTGGGCAGCTGGAAACCTTTTCGCATGAAATGAAAGGCATTCCTCACTGTAACATACACTTCAGACACAACAGAGCAGTTCTCCAAGCCCACAAATTCTCAGAAATAGTAGATCTACAAAAAGGAATTCGCATGTAGTCAAACAGCTTCGGATTTTGATCAACGGTGGATGCAGCCCTCAAAATAGCTCTGATACCATGTAGGAATTTACAGGGTAAGTTCCATAGATCAAGAACCAAAGGTCACCACTCATAAACAGATCACAAATCAGTACACTAGTATAATCATGTGGTTAAAACCCTCAAAGAGGGAAAGAGTCCATGGCCTGAACCAACGCGGCCACTTCAAGCAATTTATTAATATAAAAAAGAAAAGTTACATATGTTTCTCTCATAAACAGTTACTGGAAAAATGACCCTCCATGCTCTTTAAATAGAGATCATGGACCAATCGAGAGTTAAGCCACAGATCAAGTGTCGTTAATACCAAGGAGAGAGATAACTGTCAGATCACTACAAATCGTGACCGTAAGATTATAAGTTACAGATGTACATGGTCAAGAAACACACTTTACCTAACTCTACGCTAGACTAAGTTATTCTTAGCTATTTCCTATGTGTCGAAGTATCCTAACTATTATGTCTCCATAATTTAGCAGAGTGACAAGACTAAACGCTGCAAAGACTACATCAAAAACCACTTTGGGATTCTAGGATATAGCCCTCCTGAATCCAGAGAGGGATCTCTCTATAAGTGCAAAGATTGATTTATCTTTTAAGTTTTTGGTATGATATTAGGCTAGTTATTAAGAACAAGGGTTTTTTGGTTTGTTTCGTTGGTCGAGTATGATCTTTAATTGAGTGGAAAGTCCTAAAAATGAAATATTTTCAGGGAGGTGAAGGTGTGCATAATCAAACAAGATTCAGCTGATACGATAAGTATGAAACTACGCTTAATCCATTGGGCTATGGAGTCACAAAAGGTGTTAATTGCACAAAATTTTTCAAGAGTGGTCCATGGGGCAAGTCATATATAACAAAGGATCTCTTTTAGATTTAAATGATGGGATGGAACATTAAAGTGTTGAGAACAAAGTAAACCTAACAACTCAATCAAGAATTAGTTAACTCTGCTGAATAAGAAAAAGCCTTTTAAGTAACTGTTTTGAAGTAAACCAAAGGACATGGCTAACCATAGAATTCTTTGGAAAAAATTATACTAAAGCCAACTTATCAGACAAACAATCCAGTAATCCACGTGACTAATTTTAGAAAGGATGAAAACGCATAAGAAACTTTTCAAAGCAACTGTTGGAGAAGAAACTAGAGGACAGGGCTAACCATAGGCTTCCCTAGTTCAACTTTAATTAGCAAACTTTTCAAGACAACTTTAGAGATAAAAAAAGAATAGCCTAAGATCAGGTAAGGACTTTGAACCTATCCTGCTTTTGGCATACCCTTAGGGAAACTTTCAAACAACTTTTGGAGAAAAAACTAGAAGACAGGGCAAACCATACACTTTCCTAGTCCAACTCTACGTAGCATGTAATGAAAATATCATTCAAGAACAATGTTTAAAGTTTAGACAGTAAGACATGGGCTCACTAAAATTCCTTGACTGCTTGGACTGTATTAAATCATTCTTAAATACACAATTGGAGGAAAACATAAAGATAAAGCTTATCAGTGAGAGTAGGGTACTTTTAAGAGTAAATCCTAGCTTTATATTTGTTGTTCTTTATTAGAGAAAAATGGACAATATAATGAAAAAAATAAGAAGGGAAACAAGTAAAATAAGAGGCATATCACCAATGAGATAGACCAGGATCCCATGAATTAGCTTGTGTATTGATGTCAATCCAGTTACATACTTCAAGTCCAATGTTTCAGTACAGCAACAACTTCTCTTCTTAGCCTAACTTCTTTGATTACGAATAGAGCTTCAATAGTCTCTGAGAATTATTTACATGCAGAAAGTTTCAAGCAGCAAGTATTACATCAAAGTCCGACCCCCAACAATGTGCTCCTCAAGGAGATTTTATAAGAAACTGAGGAGGTGGAATGAAAAAAAAGATCTCTAGTTCAACTAATACAAGTTAATGCTTCTCAACCTTTGAGGGGCTCAATGGAGAAGATTTCTGATATTTCCTCTGCATTAATTGGTTTTCATTAAGTACTAAGCTACTTGGCAGATTTTTTTGACTTCAAAACTCTTTAGGCAGGCTGGCAATAACTATGGCTGTCTTTAACAAAATATCACTGACTAAGGGAATAACTATGCCTTCTTTTGATTAATTGAGGTTGTAGGTGGCACTTTGGTATCTGAAGAGGATATTTTTTCCTTTGATGTGGCAGCGAAGGCCTCTTTACTAATGTTTTTCTCAGTTTAACCTTTAAACACTTTAACCTTTTCTTGAGCTGTGTTTAGGATTAATTAGCCTTGATCTTCATCTTGGGGTCTTTGTTTTTCTATTTTGTCTTTGTTTCTTTAAACCTGAGGATTAAAACTCTGATTTTCAGTCTTAGGCATTAATCACTTTACTATTAATTTCTTCACTGATACACTTTGTTGTTGTTTTTTATACAGGTGGCTCTATGCAGATGGAGGGTGTCTGTTAGATCCTGGATCGTGAACTGGATGATTTAAACTCGGATTTCCAAAACCCTGCAAATCCTTTCTTGCTTGATTTTAAGCCACAGAATCGTCATTCTGGGCCCTTTTCTCACCTATCTGCGACTGTGGAAGAACATAGAGAAAACATCGTTTAAAACCCTGCAAAACACACAAAATCTATTAAGAAATCCTGCGGGGATGGTAAATACTGCTTCGGAGGGTTCATGGGGGTGGAGGAGCGGTGAGGAAGAATGTGCATGCAGCGAAAAAAGGGAGGAAAATCCTGGTAGAACAGCTAACCAGGTGAAAATGGAGTTTGGGCACGACAGTGAACAGGAATCGTTGGATTAGAATGATCAACGGTTGAGATCTTCTGATGAAATCACTTGGGAGAATGATGAAAGGCAAACAAATGAAAACACGAAATAACATAAGCCATTCGATCAGAATAATGAATGGTCGAGATCGATAGATGAAGTCTTTTGGGAGCGAATTGGGTGAAAAGTGAATGGGGGGTGAGATTAAGTTAGGATCATCTGATCTCAGAGATTGACGGCCAGGATCAAATCAGGGGTTACATTACAGAGGGGGGAGCGGTATAGCGGAAAACCATTAGTGGTCTTCGCGTGGCGTTTGGTTGGATTAAGATTTTTGCCAAAAAAACATGATACCATACATTACCTGACACGCATCCCTCCGAATACCGCCCATTTCGCGTAATTTTTAGACGTTAACTCTTGGGCGCAGAAAAAATGTGAAACTGAGTGTCAGTCGTTGGATGATGGGCGGAAAATCCGACGGTGCGGGAGAAATGCGACAGAGGATAAAGTGCACGGGCGGAAAGGTAGGTGGGGTCAATGGGGGTTTAAATGTGAACCGTTGGATCAGGGGAATGGACGACGAAGATTAAAGATGGTGAATGAAGGAGAAGGGCGGGGTTTAAAAATGAGAAGTAATGTGGGTCGTTGGATTTGGGAAGATCAAGGACGAAGATTAAAGATGGTGGATGAAGGATTAGGCGGATGGAAAAAATGCGATGAAGCACGAACCATTGGATCCGGCAGAATGAACGGTGAGGATTAAATCGGGGATTACACATCAGAGGTGAAAAAGTGAACGGGACTTTGGATTTGTGATATGCGATTAAGCACTGGCCATTGGATCGGGATGAGAGATCCATGGTCAGGATTGAATCGGGGAAGACATGAGTGGAAGGCGAAGGGAGGAGCGCAATTGAATCTGAGCCGTTGGTTCTTGTGGATTCAACGGCTGAGATCTCATTGGAGCATCACATCGGCGGAGGTCAAAGGGCAAGGGACTAAGCCTTTGCTATATGAAATTATGCGAGGGCCATATGATCTTAAGGATGATCGACAGTCAGGATTTAATCGGCGGGCGCGATGTCGGAGGCTATGGGCGGAGCGCGATTAAATCTGGGCCGTTGCTTCTTATGGATTCAACGACTGAGATTAAATCGGAGGATCGGCATTGGAAGAGGAAAAAGGGAAAGGATAAAGTGAATTATGATTACCGATGTGCGATAGAGCAAGGGCCGTTGATCTGAAAACAAAATCAAAGGGGGAGATTCAACGTTGAAGAAAAAGACGAGGTGGCAGGTTTGGAACGGGGAGCGATATGGGCCGTTAGATCTGGTCATAGTAGATCAGATCAATGGTGGAGAATTGATTGTGGAATCACATCGGCGGGAGGCAAAAATCCATGTAAAATGAGTAAAGTGTGTTTTTGCGATGTGATTTATACTTGCGATGCGATAAGCACTTCGCACTTGGTCATAGCGCGGGTTATATACGGAAAGGGGCTGGGGCTTAAGGCCTTAAAAAATGAAGGTTTTTTAGGATTTTTGAAGGTTTTTCAAAGGATTTGGAGGGTTCTGATAGGGGAAAAAAGAGTTTTTAAACCAAATGAAAGGGGGACATAAGGTTTAAAAAGGGTCTTGGAATGGTTTAGAAGTCAAATGAGGGTCTTTATAGATGAATATGGAGAATGAAAATTGAGAAGTGTAATGAGGGAAAATGGAGCCTCAAGAGCAGTTTTTCTCTTAGTAAACAACAGATTTTTAGGAGTAATAATGGAACAGCAGTGAGGATTAACTCAAATAGAAAAGAACATCATAGGAATTCAAAAGATGATAGTTTTTCAGAGGAAACTATCTCTTGAAGGCTAAAAAATATTTAGTCACCATTTGGTATGACAAATTTTTATAAGTGGCTAACAGCGGCTCCAACTTGGGATGGCAGCTCCTCGGAGGTGTCAAGAACCTCAGAAAAATTTTCTCTGGATGTAGATCAGTGGCCTTGCATCTTGACAAATTTTTCCTCTTCTTTGATCAGCTGCTTGAAAGATGATTAGAACATTTGATATCAGTAGAAAAATTCCACCCCAAACAACTACCTACACAACCTACTTCCTAACATTTTTTCTTCATAAGGTGCATTTGGACTTGCAGACCTTAAACATGAGCATTTTATTCTTTTTGAAAACATAAAACTAATCTATTTCTACTCTTATTTGTCCATGAACTCAGTTTAAACAGTTGAGTTCATAAATTCTCTACCTAACTACTATCTGTCAGGATTAGACATGTCTGACAGACTTTTATTCTCTAAATTCTAAAACAAGAAATTTAAAAGCAACCAAGCCAAGATTAAATAATTTGACTTGCTGCAGATCTATGGAATAAAAACAAGCTGCACATAGATTTTTATTTGCAGAAAATTAAAGCAAAATGTTGAAGGCTTTAAGATCTGAAAAGTAAAACATCCTTCATTATTTCTTCAGCTCTGTCTTTAGGCCTTTTTAAGATGTTTTTCTTTCATATATGGTTCAAGTTTTGAGCACATTAGAGCCAGTTTGTTTTCTATCTTTGGCTCAATATTTGATATAATTAGATCCATTCTTCTTTCTGAAATTCATAGGTTCAGATTTTGAGCTTGTTTGAACCTTTGTTTTTCTATCCTAATCTACCTTACTGATAAGCCAAGGTTATGTTGTTTGAATGATCTAATTCACTAACCTATCAGCAGTAAATTGAAAAAATAATTAGTCATGATTAGGCTATATGACTAACTAAAAGTGTGTTTTTAGGAGTGGCATTTGAGCTTGCACACTTTCAGACTTTGTTTCTTTTTTGGTATGGGGTTGTACCTTTCTTGTTTTTACAATCTGGCCTCTTTTCTTTTCTATTTTTTTTGTATTTTTTCTTTTTTTTAAAAACTTTCAATGCAATGATGGATATGATATTTGAAATGAGGAAAAAATAAAAAGCTTCAAACTGATACAGTCAAGAAAAATAATATTTGAGCATCCTGCCATTGACAGGCCCTCCAAAAAGTTCAACTCCATTCACTTCCTGCAAAAAATAAGCATTGTTACCAGCATTAGAATGAATGAGATAAGGGCCTAGCCATAAGCTATCAAATTTTCCATGTTTTCCCTTATCTTCTCTCCTGGCATCCCACTTCAAAACTTTGTCACCAATGCTGAAATCATTGGCCTTTGTTATTTTATCAAACAACTTCTTGATGTTTTCTTGCTTGTGTAGTGCTCTATTGTAGACTTCCTCTCTGGTTTGTTGAAGATGTATAGTCTGATTTATTCTTCTTGTCATATCATTATCCTTAGACTGTATTTCTTGGATCAGATTCATGACTGGAACTCCTAGGCTAGTTGGAAAAATAGCATCTTCCCCATAAACTAGCCGGTAAAGTGACATTCCAATTGATTTCTTAAGTGTTAATCTGTCAGCCCATCATGCATGTACTAGCTTTGTGTGCCATAATTTCTTATTGTCTTCCAGCAACTTTTTGATTATATTCACCAAAATTTTGTTTGAGGATTCTGCCAACCTATTACCTTGGGGGTAATAAGAAGTAGAATGGCCCAATGTAATCTGATATTTATGACAGAATTCAACAATATTTTTGGATCCAAATGTAACAACATTGTCAGTGATAATATTTATAGGACAGCCAAATCTAGATAGGATATGATCTTCAAGGAATTTTATGATGACAGAGTCATTGGCTTGCCTAGAAGGGATGGCTTTTATCCATTTGGTAAATTAGTCTGTTGCAATGAGGATCCACCTATGTTGCACAGATGAGGGAGGATGGATTTCCCCAATGAAGTATAAACCCCACTGTTGAAAAGGGGCTTCAACAGTGATTGGATGCAAGGGTAAGGGAAGAAATTTTATTTTGCCTTCAAAGAGTTGGCATTTGTGACAGGAAATAATCATTTTGTGGATATCTTGAAAGAGGGTGGACCAGTAGTAACCAGCTCTAAAGATTTGATTGGCAGTTGTCTTCCAATAGAGGTGGCCTCTGAATTCTCCTTCATGTAATTCATGCTTGATCTTATCTGTATCATTCTCAGGCAAACATTTAAATAATAATCCACTAGCATTTTTCCAATATAGACATTTATCCAAAATGCAGTAATGTACAGCTTTTGACTTAAAAAATATTGCCTTCGTTTTATACAAACTGGGAGGTGTATTCAAATTGAGCAAAACATATAAAATATTAGCATACCAATATGAATTCAAAAAATGATCTTCAATTGTTGGAGTTGGCAACTCCTCCTTTTCATCTAATGCATCTATCATGTTTATATCAAGAGCTTCAAAATTAGACACAGCCATTAATATTGCTAGTCCTTGGCCTTTTATGAGCTTAGTGGGTTTGATTTCTAAATCATATTTAAGTATGACAGCTATCCACTTTCCTCTTTTGCCATCTGGATCTTGTGTTACAATATCCTTTACAACTAAATTAGGCACAAATGCAATTATGTGGGAATGTAAAATGTAAACTTTGAAGTCTTTTAAGGCTTTGATTAAGGCAAAGGCTTATTTTTCCATGATATTGTACTTCAGAGGTGCATCTCTTAATGCCTTACTAAAGAATGCAATTGGCTTCTCTTGTCCCTTCAAGTTTTTCTGTAATAGGACAGCAACCACTGTGTGTTCTGATGCAAATGAAAAAATGAAAAAATCCTTTGTAAAATCAGGACTAATGAGGACTGGTGTTTTGGTTTTGTTTTACCAGTTCAAATGATTTCTTTGCTTCTAAGGTCCATTTAACTCCTCCTTCCTTTTTGAGCATATTTTTTATGTTTCTAATGTTGGGAAAAATATTGAGAGGGGGGGGGTGAATCAGTATTTTTTTTTGCATATTCAAATTTTTTTACTTTTTCACTCTCTAAAACCCATACGCTACTTTCCTTTAGTAAACTCGTGTATACACGTGGATATCCTTCATACAACTCGCGTATTAGCAGAGATCTAAATATGAAGATATTTATTAACTTAGTTCTTTGCAATATTCATTCATCTAATGTTAAGAAAACAGTAAAAATGTGTAGTAACAACAGAATAAACCATCACACAAAGCATCACACATGAACACCAGGATTTTTAGGTGGAAACCCAAGTCGGGAGAAAACCACCACTGCAGTTGCTCAGCCTTCAATATTTTATTATAGAGAAAACATCTTACAACATATGTGCTGCTGCAGACTTACCAAAGACGTATCCACCCAATTGCCACTGCCATCCTTCAATCACCTCTCCCCGGAAGGGCACTCATGGGTCCCCCGACTCATTTACCAACCTCTCGGAAGTGAGATACGACCGCGTTTTTACCAAATTTCACCGGGAAGGGAGATTCAACCTCTCGACCGGCGGCTAACCCTCAGCACCTCTATGGACCACGTTTCATTAATTTTCACACTGGATCCAAAGCTTCCTGTAGAACACCACTTGCAAGCCACGTTTCATCATATTTTCAGACTGGACCCACTCCATACTTTTAAAGCATAGTCAACCATGAAACAGATACATATAACTCACTGACAGATATCAGTAAACCAGCAGAACAGATCAGAAATTTCTTACCACAGACTTCAACAAACCCTAGTTTGCATACGTGCTTTCCTTTCTCTGATGTCGCGTATATACGCGCTTCCATTCACATAAACCAGCGTATACTTCTGTACATATTATAGAGTTAATTTTATTGCGCATACGCGCTTTCTCTTCAGCGAAGCCGCGTATATACGCGCTTCCTCTTCGACAAACTAGCGTATGGATCTTCAGACTTTTATGTCATTGCAATTCTTCACAATAGATACATCACTTCAGATTTTACCCTTTACCTCAAACAGATGTTCGCCTCAACACAGATCTAATCATTTCATAAACAGATCTAGCAAATATAAGTACATTTCAGATCTAGATCCCCTTCTTCATCATTGGTGCATCATACATTCAGATTTATCATTCAAGTGTAACCTTTTCCATTCAGATCTACTTCAGAGAGAAGTATTCATTCAAGCTCAGACATCTTGCACCCTCACTCATGATTTGCACAATGAATTTCTTCTCCTTATATAGGTTTACCCTTTTTCAATACCATGAGCCCCTTTTTCAATACCATGAGCTAAAACAATACCATGAGCCCAAAACTACATTACTTCCGATGGTATTCCTAGACGGGGTCATTTAGACGAATCATTACCCAATACAATGGGTCAATACCATGGTGGTTACCCCTGGTTTTGCACTGTTAGCACTCGAATCTGCCTCAGGCTGAAAGAAGGCGAGGGTCAAGGCAACATCAAACCACGCTTAGCCTCGTAGCTAGCCCTACGAGGACAGGAGAGGGCTCTCTCCGAGTCTATCTCGGAAAAATTCTTCAAAGGGGCTGAGATGACCTATAGTGAATGTTGATTTTAGGCTAGTAAACAGATAAGAAAGGGGTTTTTAATAAATGATGGGTTTCTGGGCTGCATGGGGCAAAGACAGCAAGAGCAGAGATTTAATCAAAGGCACAGATTACTCCATAAGGCAAGGTAGGCAAGAGCTTAAGCATCCAAATTGAAATTATATGAAATGGAAGGACTGTTAAGAAAGCTGAAAGGGGCATTAATGTATGAATCCCTTTCAGACAGAGGAAGAAACACAAAACATGAATGCTTCTCCAGGGCAAAGCAGTAAGCTGAATTCTACCCTTCTCACTCAGAAACATTCAAATTGAAAACAATTTATGAATGAAATGAAAAACATTACAAGATACATATGAAACAGAGAAAAACATATGCCAAATTTCAAGCCACAGGAATTTTATAAATCAGAGCTCTACTCTTCAATTAATCTCTGTCAAACAACTGTACAATAAAGCTCTCTGTTCTCCTCCACGCACCTCTCAGAACTCTCCCCCCCTCTTACAAATGATTTTTCAATACATTAAATAAACTATGCTAGGAGAAAACAGATCGACCCAAAACAAGGGCGTTGTTTCACCTGAAGTTACAAAAATAGAGATAGAGTCATCCCTTTGTTCTAAAAACAGAAGATCATTCCCCTTAAAATCCTCTGATGGCCAATTTAAAGACACAAACTGGAGCGCAGATCCATTTGAATCATTAACTGAAGTCTTTAAATAGGAATCGAATCCTATTCTTCTGCTGTGGTAGGTAGTCCTTGTTCAATCTGGGCTTGACTTTTCGCTCTCCTTTTACATTTTCCGTTTGAATAAAAACTGTCTTTTAATAAAAATAGGAATTGAAATTTCTCCTTTACACATTCAAAACACCATTTAATTGTCATTGCAAAAGAAACAATCCATAGCTATCAGTCCTTACATATGCGCCCCCATGAAAATTCCACCTGTCATGACAGCCTACTTCACGGTCTGCCCTCGACTTCTCTAGTGTGACACGTAACTCTGCATTTTGTTTTATACATTCTTGAACCTGATTTTCTCACTGAGAAACAGCACTTGTTATACCCTTCAGAGCAGCTGATAGTTTTCATTCTCCACAAATAGCCTTTCTAACCTAGAAGACCACCAAGGTCTGAAACCAACAAAAGTCCCTGTGTAAAGTGCTCAAAATTAAAATTCTCCAACATTATTCCAGATGCACAATGACCTCTTCAAAAATATGGCAGAGAATTAGTTTTCAACCTGGCATAATCATTCTAGCAAAAGCACTCTCCTCATCAAATTTAACCCTTTCCATGTCCATGTCACATTCAGCAACAGAAGAAGCTGAAGAAGCATTTATGACCAGATCACTTGCACCTGCACTCTTTGTATGAAATATGGGGGTGTTGTCAATTACATTGCCATGTTCATGCCTTACAGAATCTTCATTAATGATGGAATTTACTGCCTGTGCCTGTACCTCATCTCCATGTTCACAAAACCAGGTTACTTCTTCCACAGGAAGCTTGTGGATTCTCTGTGCATTCTGAATAAATGATTCTGCATGTTCCACAGTAGACCCAGTCTCTGCCATGATAATTATAAGATGAAGAAAATTTACCAGTTGAATATCCACACATCCATTGAAGAAAAGACGTGATAATTCTGAGTATATTACAGAAAAATCAGCTGTTCGAGACAGTGGGACAGCCTTGTAAAGTATGCCTGTAAAATAATTTCTTGACTACAAAAAGACGCAATTTTTTTTTTAACTGATTGTTCAATATATTGTCCAGGATGCGTTTTGTACAGGTATCTTTGAGCATAAGGAAGAATCCAGTTAACGAGGGAGAATAGTTTCTCATTGTCTTGAACACCATAAACTATTGCCTTGCGCACCACCACCTCTGAGAGTGAAGAAACTCCTATTGCAGGCATCAATGTTATAAGTTTAGCTCAAATTTATTTTGTCTTTCGCTTACCCCAAAGATCAATGCATAAAGAAGTGAACTTCATTAAAATACTTAAATTGTTCCCACCGCATCATTATACCAACAAACCGTGCCAAAATTTGGATGGAGTGAGACCTATAGATCTTCAAACTGAAAATAAACACAATCATTGGCTCTGTAACTGTGTGCGTAGCGCGCCTACCTAACGCGTAGCGCGCACCATATGCGTAGCGCCCGTGTTCTTTTGCAAAGGCTGGGGATGCTATATACGTAGCGCACCCTATATGGGTAGCGCGCCTTCTGTATGGGTAGCGCGCACCTCCAGTCCAGTCCACAGCTTTGAAAATCATGATTTCGGTCTTCAATTTCACCAATTCGAACTCTGCTTCTGTTAGTGTACTTCTGAATTGGTGTCTCAGGAACTTGTGTTGAAAATGGCATCAAGATTGCCACTGTTAATCTCAATACCAAGATTCAAACAATATACCAATGCTCGATTTAACTTCTATCCTTATCCTCGGTTTGTATCACCATAATTTTGAATGCAAACTGCAAATGATAATACCAAAACCTTGAATGCAAACAAAGCCCTGCTGAACCACAATGTTATTTCATTTTGGTATTTTTCCACAAGCCAATCTATTTGCTGTTGAACTCCTTCAAGCTGTTCCAACAGTATTTCAAACTATTTGTGCTCATCAAATGCCACCTTTGACTTTTGCATTCGCAAAAGATGAATCCACCCATGTTCGTGGAAGCGAGCCATAGTTCCAATTCATGTTATATGGGTAATATCGAAATTTGCCCTTTTTAGTGTTTTACTTGATTGGAAGTTTGCCTCTTCACTTGCAAGTTCTATTTCTGCCCTTGTTTCCTCTGGTATTTTAACCACAAAATTGATAACCCTATCTGCAATAAAATATCATACCAAGGTGATATCTTCTTCCCAGTTTTCTCAAAAGAAGGAAACTCTGTAATCCAGAGTTTGTGGCTTATTCTCCCAACTTTGATTTGGGTATTGTGTTTCTGATCAACTGACTGATGGATTTCTATTTGTCTCACAGGGTATAGAGCTGCTGAAGCTGAAACAAGGCTGCCATTGAGGAGCTGTAGAGCTTTGGAACACTTTGACAAATTACATATTCTAAAAAAACACATTTGATGATTTCTTCTTCAAAATAGGGTTTTGAAGAAGAAACACTCTCAAGCCTTATTGACTATGAAACTTAGCAATGGAAACTGAACCTTTCATGCAGCTAAGTCAACAAAAACCTAGACCTAAAACTCTTAAAGACTCTTTGCCATCCATGACTATGAACCTGGTGAATTGCAGACTTGACAGAGGACCGACAAGACCGAGTCTAACATTGGCTCCAATGGGGATGGCAGCTGCCACTTCTTGGAGGTGCCAAGAACTGCAGATCTTTGGGAGAGCAGACAGTGCCTCCATCCATTGGGCTATGGAATCATTATTTGACAAACACTAAAGACTAATGACTCAACTATTAACTAGAAAATTGATCTAAACTCGACTTCAATGCAAATTGAAATGACCGAATTAAAACAAAAGCTTTTTGAAAAGGGCAAAGAACACCATCAAGCTTTAAAAATCATGATGGCAACCACCTGCATACTGATGTGATATGTACAATCATGTGTAGTGTGCCTTCCAATGTAACCAATCCAGCAGATGGCTACACGCCAAATTTCTGCTCCTACTCTCTTTGAGCAAGCGGAATGATGAACCTGTAGGCAACTCAAAATAACCACTGAAACCAAAGCTTATGATAATGAACCAGGCAATATTTATCTTTTCTAATGCTTGCAGAAGAATGCTGAAGGGGTCTTGAAAATCCTAATGCACTAGCTTATCTGGAGATCCAGCTGCAAAAATACAAGTATTCACTCCATTCTGATCTGAAAGGACAATTGATTTCTGAGGGATAGAAATGCACAGAGAGGTATCTGCCATCTGAGTGTTAGCTGTAGGTTCCTTAAACATGAGAAATTCTGGCATATATTCCTCAACTTCATGATCTAGGTCATTCTTAAACAAAAAACAATCTTCAAGATTATCAAACATGAGAGCCTTTTCATCTTTGTGAAAGAAAAAATTATCTGTTTGCTGATCTACACAACTGATTACGAGATAGTCATCTTTTTCAAAAGAGGAAGAAGTTTCACCAACACTTTCCTGACTATGTGTGCACTGCAAATCTTTTGTAGCTTGGGTTGTAACAAGACCTCTCAAAAGTAGATCTATCTCATCTTCAGACAAAGGAGACAATACCTTTTGTTTTCTTGTGCTTAAACAGTAATTATATTCATATGACAGGGCATTCAAACTATCATTTATTACTGAGTTATTGAAAGGAGATTTATCACTTACTTTCACAAATATCTCATTTTGTTTTTCATGAACTGACTGGATTGCTTCTTCATGAAGGTTGTGTTCTAATGATGGACTGACAGTATGACTGAGAACATTTGGATCCATTACTGTGTCTTCTGCATTCCAGATGATTGCAACAGCAGAGTTCTCTTTGATGGGCTTCAGCACAAGATATGCTTGGTCATCAAAATCTGAATGTAGTTCTGAAATAGCTAACTTGACTGCATCACATTCTGAAATTGAATCTTGACTTCCCTGCATGTTGTCTTCTTCTGTGGGCAGATCTGAAACTACACTTTCTCTTTCATCATTTTCAGCCATATGGCCATCTTCAACCTGCTGATCTTGATTCTGCTCCAAAATTTCCTGATCATCTTGATGGGTATCCTCTAGGTTCTCTTCATGTTGCTGAAATGGATTCTCATATAGAGCCTCCATGATCTCATCATCCATGAAATTATCATCTTCATAATATTTCTCAAGGCTTTCAATAAAAGTAGAAGCATGTTTGCAACAGTCATGAACTAAATTTAATGATGGATAAGACGCTTGATATCTTTCAATGAACAGGGCATGAAAATCTTTTAAACAGTAAATACAGGCCAGCGGCAAATTTTCATACCAAGATTGGGCTTCACCTTCCAGAGTGGCCAGGAATATCTTCATCAAGAAATCTTCAGGAAAATCCACCTTCAACTTGCGAATATGCATGTGAAATCTAATCAGATGTAAAGCAGCATCTTTCTTACCATCATCGTTAAACGTAGGCAGATTCCTTGACCAATCTACCTTGGGCATCTTATTCAGAAAACCTAGAATGTGATCTCGGCTCATGGGAGCGTATCTTCTTGCAATCCGGTCCATCTTGAAAATCTTGAAGCTACTGATCTCCCTGCAGTGAAATCACCATGAAGCATCGATTTTTGGATTGTTCAGTGAATGAAGTCGCCAGGTGAATGATTTCAGCCTTGTGGTGTCCGACCGTTGTTCACCATCAACGATCAGATCTAAACTTTGTCATCCTTTACCGGGGAAGACTTTCCCAGTATGGTCGTCACTATGTTAGCGCTTGAATCTGCCTCAGGATGAAAGAAGGCGAGGTTCAAGGCAACATCAAACCACGCTCAGCCTCGTAGCTAGCCCTACGAGGACAGGAGAGGGCTCTCTCCGGGTCTATCTCGGCAAAAGTCTTCAAAGGGGCTGAGATGACCTATAGTGAATGTTGATTTTAGGCTAGTAAACAGATAAGAAAGGGGTTTTTAATAAATGATGGGTTTCTGGGCTGCATGGGGCAAAGACAGCAAGAGCAGAGATTTAATCAAAGGCACAGATTACTCCATAAGGCAAGGTAGGCAAGAGCTTAAGCATCCAAATTGAAATTATATGAAATGGAAGGACTGTTAAGAAAGCTGAAAGGGGCATTAATGTATGAATCCCTTTCAGACAGAGGAAGAAACACAAAACATGAATGCTTCTCCAGGGCAAAGCAGTAAGCTGAATTCTACCCTTCTCACTCAGAAACATTCAAATTGAAAACAATTTATGAATGAAATGAAAAACATTACAAGATACATATGAAACAGAGAAAAACATATGCCAAATTTCAAGCCACAGGAATTTTATAAATCAGAGCTCTACTCTTCAATTAATCTCTGTCAAACAACTGTACAATAAAGCTCTCTGTTCTCCTCCACGCACCTCTCAGAACTCTCCCCCCCTCTTACAAATGATTTTTCAATACATTAAATAAACTATGCTAGGAGAAAACAGATCGACCCAAAACAAGGGCGTTGTTTCACCTGAAGTTACAAAAATAGAGATAGAGTCATCCCTTTGTTCTAAAAACAGAAGATCATTCCCCTTAAAATCCTCTGATGGCCAATTTAAAGACACAAACTGGAGCGCAGATCCATTTGAATCATTAACTGAAGTCTTTAAATAGGAATCGAATCCTATTCTTCTGCTGTGGTAGGTAGTCCTTGTTCAATCTGGGCTTGACTTTTCGCTCTCCTTTTACATTTCTCCGTTTGAATAAAACCATCTTTTAATAAAATAGAATTGGAATTCCTCCTTACCCATTCAAATCACCATTTAATTGTCATTGCAAAAGAAATAATCCATAGCCATCGCTTCATATCCGCTCATGAAAATGCCAATTGGCCACACTTACTGTTTGGTTATATAGCATCATTTCTCACCTTGACATGATTCATGATTGCTTCATGGCTTTATGGGCACCCATTCCTACAGACTTGGACAAATTCACTTAAAAACAGTGGAAAATCCTCCATACGCGACTATGCTCGTGTTTTTCCGCGTGTATACGCGAGTACAGCTAGACTTTTCCACGTATGCCATTTTAATGATTAAAAAATATATAAAAATCCCTAATTTCGCGCTGGGTTGATGGTTACTCAGGTAGTTCAACCACCCCAGCCCGTGGCCAACTGTTTCCAACTGCTGAAACTACTTGGAGGGACTATAAAAAACCCTCATGTGTATGGCCTAAGGGAGAGAGAGAATTATTGATATTATACTCTGTTGGTATTCCCTATCCAAGTCTGATTCCCCATGCCTCCTGCACTTTCCCAGTTCATTATAGGAAACCCTTGTTTCCTTGAGATGCTCATCCCCTTATATGACATCTCGTATGCACCAGTTTGGAAGGAGTCTTAGCGAGGCAAGGGCTGGACGGATTCGGACGACGGTCTGCTAAGGCCGTGGAAGGATCAGGTGATCTCTCCACTCGTTACTTTTGTACATGCTATTTATAATACAGAAGTACCATGTTGTTCCTGAAATAGACGTGTTAGTGTATGCTTATATGTATGAGAATATTTGTTATACAAGCATTCATTATGATTTATTTAATGTTTTATATGAATCTCACTGACATTTAGAGTAGATATATGCTGTACAACCAGTCCTTTGTGCTTTTTTCTTCTTGTCTTTCAGGTTAAGAAGGAAGGACTGCTGTTTGGGTTTTAACTCGCGGATCTTCTTCAACCGTAGACCAACGGTAACTTTCTCATTCTACTCTATTTAGTTTTTCTGAACGTGCATGGTTGTGTGAGTCTCTGTTAAGTAGCATGCCCCTGCTCTGTGGAGGTTGTAACCCAACGAACCTCTAGGGTGATAATTCCCCGAAACAACGGTCTGCCCTCAACTTCTCTAGCGTGACACGTAACTCTGCATTCTGTTTTATACATTCTTGAACCTGATTTTCCCACTGAGAAACAGAACTTGTTATATCCTTCAGACCAGCTGATAGATTTTCATTCTCCACAAATAGCCTTTCTAACGTAGAAAACCACCAAGGTCTGAAACCAACAAAAGTCCCTGTGTAAAGTGCTCAGAATTAAAATTCTCCAACATTATTCCAGATGCGCAGCGACCTCTTCAAAAGATGACAGAGAACTAGTTTTCAACCTGGCATAATCATTCTAGCAAAAGTAATATCCTCATCAAATTTAACCCTTTCCATGTCCATGTCACATTCAGCAATAGAAGAAGCTGAAGAAGCATTTATGACCAGATCACTTGCACCTGCACTCTTTGTATGAAATATGGGGGTGTTGTAAATTACATTGCCATGTTCATGCCTTACAGAATCTTGATTGATGACGGAATTTACTGCCTGTGCATGTACCTCATCTCCATGTTCGCAAAACCAGGTAACTTCTTCCACAGGAAGCTTGTGGATTCTCTGTGCATTCTGAATAAATGATTCTGTCTGTTCCATAGTAGACCCAGTCTCTGCCATGATAGTTATAAGATGAAGAAAATTTACCAGTTGAATATCCACACATCCATTGAAGAAAAGACGTGATAATTCTGAGTATATTGCAGAAAAAGTAGCTTTTCGAGACAGTGGGACAGCCTTCTAAAGTATGCCTGTAAAATAATTTCTCGACTACAAAAAGACGCAATTTTTTTTACTGATTTTTCAATATATTGTCCAGGATGCATTTTGTACAGGTATTTTGAGCATAAGGAAGAATCCAGTTAATGAGGGAGAATAGTTTCTCATTGTCTTGAACACCATAAACTATTGCCCTACGCACCACCAGCTCCGAGAGTGAAGAAACTCCCATTGCACGCATCAATGTTATAAGTTTAGCTCGAATTCTGTCTTTTGTCTTCTTCTTTCGCTTACCCCCCAGCATCAATGCATAAGAAGTGAACTTCATTACAATACTTAAATTGTTCCCCAATTTCTGCATCATTATACCAGCAAACCGTGCCAAAATTTGGATGGAGTGAGACCTATAGATCTTCAAACTGAAAATAAACACAATCATTGGCTCTGTAACTGTGTGCGTAGCGCGCCTACCCAACGCGTAGCGTGCACCATATGCGTAGCACGCCCTATATGGGTAGCGCGCCTCCTGTATGGGTAGCGCGCACCTCCAGTCCAGTCCACAGCTTTGAAAATCACGATTTCGGTCTTCAATTTCACCAATTCGAACTCTGCTTCTGTTAGTGTACTTATGAATTGGTGTCTTAGGAACTTGTGTTGAAAATGGCATCAAGATTGCCACTGTTAATCTCAATACCAAGATTCAAACAATATACCAATGCTCGATTTAACTTCTATCCTTATCCTCGGTTTGTATCACCATAATTTTGAATGCAAAATGCAAATGATAATACCAAAACCTTGAATGCAAACAAAGCCCTGCTGAACCACAAAGTTATTTCCTTTTGGTATTTCTCCACAAGCCAATCTATTTGCTGTTGAACTCCTTCAAGCTGTTCCAACAGTCTTTCAAACTCTTTGTGCTCATCAAATACCACCTTTGACTTTTGCATTCGCAAAAGATGAATCCACCAATGTTCGTGGAAGCGAGCCATAGTTCCAATTCATGTTATATGGGTAATATCGAAATTTTCCCTTTTTAGTGTTTTTCTTGATTGGAAGTTTGCCTCTTCACTTGCAAGTTCTATTTCTGCCCTTGTTTCCTCTGGTATTTTAACCACAAAATTGATAACCCCATCTGCAATAAAATATCATACCAAGGTGATATCTTCTTTCCAGTTTTCTCAAAAGAAGGAAACTCTGTAATCCAGAGTTTGTGGCTTATTCTCCCAACTTTTCTTTGGGTATTTTGTTTCTGATCAACTGACTGATGGATTTCTGTTTGTCTCACAGGGTATAGAGCTGCTGAAGCTGAAACAAGGCTGCCATTGAGGAGCTGTAGAGCTTTGGAACACTTTGACAAATTACATATTCTAAAAAAACACATTTGATGGTTTCTTCTTCAAAACAGGGTTTTGAAGAAGAAACACTTTCAAGCCTTATTGACTATGAAACTTAGCAAGGGAAACTGAACCTTTCATGCGGCCAAGTCAACAAAACCCTAGACCTAAAACTCTTAAAGACTCTTTGCCATCCATGACTATGAACCTTGGTGAATTTGACTCTGACAGAGGACTGACAAGACCGAGTCTAACATGCACTTTATGAGCGCTTTTGCCCATACGCGACTTGGCATGTTGTTTCCCGCGTGCATACGCGACTTCCCCTAGACAGATCCGCATATGCCTTGAGACATACTCTTTTCACCATAGATTTAGCACATGCTGAATTCCTTTCTTCATTGCCTTCTGTACTCACTGTAGATACATCAGATTTACTTCATCAAGAACATATTATATCAAGCACAAACTTCATCAAGTAAGTTGCCATCATCTTCATCAAGTGGGTTTCCATTCAAGGACAACACTCAGCATCATATCATTTCACATCAGATTTACATCATTTACCAAGTCCATCAGGTCAAGAATAACTTCATCAGGTGGTTTTCCATCAAGGACAACACATGTCAACAATCTCATGTCTTCATATTCATTTAGTGGGTTGCCATCAAGGACAACACTCTAAATCATATTGCCAACAATCTCCCCCTTTGGACTTGATGGCAACCATGATGGTGTTTGGTTACCACAACAGATAGGTATATTAAGAATAGAATGACACCATGTCACATGCCCCATGTTTGACACCATTCTTTCTCTTCATTCAAACACCATGTCACTCTCCCCCTTTGACATCAAGGGCAAAGGGCGGATCAAAATCAACACACTCTCCCTCTTTTCTTCTCATGTAGAAGAAGTGTTCTGCAGATCTGATGTATACTGAAGTGACCAAGCTCCCCCTGAGTTCATGCTGAATCTTCAAACATATTTTTCAATGAAGTACATGAATCTATGAACTTCCTATCACCAAAGACTGATACTTACATCAAATATCCAACCAAGTGGATTTACACATTTCAACTCAGCTACCCAACCAAGTGGGTTTACAAAATTTGACTCAGCTACCCAACCAAGTGGGTTTACAAATTTGACTCAGCTACCCAACCAAGTGGGTTTACAAATTTGACAAGTCCTTACATGACTAAATATTACAATTTTACATCATGGGTCTCAACAAGATCTTTTCATCAAATTACAAATATGATCATTTATGACCAACACCAGAAATTCCTCAAGAAAGAGAACATATTTCAGAACCATCATAATGCCAACAATGCATTATACGCAGCAAAGAAAATGCTCCCCCTGAATCTATGCATCCAAGAATCCTTTCTATATGACTGAGGCTCCCCCTTAGTTTGTGCATCCTGAACATTTTCACCAACAAATCATCAAGGCATCTTTATCAAAACATTAGAAATAGAATTATGAGAACTTGAACACCACCAGAGATAACAAACAACACTGCAGCTGTGTTGAAGAGAGCTGACCCCAAATAGAAATTTGTCAGCAATCATACATACACGGTTTTCTGTGCATGAACTCGCGTATATACGCGACTGTGTTTCAGGAAATCCGCGTATCCAATGCCATCTCCTATATTTTAACCAGATCTGATCCTCTGGGAGGCAAAGACAGTGTTCAGCTTCTTTCTGAGATATTTGAAAGCTTCCCTGGAATACAGATAGATAGAACAGTGGGGTTGTGTCTTCAAGCGTCATCCAATGGTTGTAGCATAAGCACATTAGCAACCAAGCCTTCAGATTCTTTGCAGCATCAATACAATCTTTCCAAGAGAAATTATCATACCATAACAACATCTTCAAATATGTGTCAATCATCCATGTGGTCCAGTATCACCATGATCTTTAAGATTTAACATGAAGTAACATATGTAGACAAAATATCTCAACCATAGAAACAAACTCTGCATGATCTATTCTTATTTCTGAATCAAACGACTTCCAACTTATCCATGTGTGAGCATAAATGATACTTTTCAGCAACCAAGGCTCAAAATCTCATCATAATAAGCCATATACCAAGTCATCATCATTTGAGCATGAGTATCACAATAACCAAAGAATAAGCAGTCATAGTGCCAACAATGCAATCATTAGTATTCAACCTGCTGCTCCCCCTGAACTAGTGCTCCTTCTTAACTTGTGCAACCTGAACATCTTCATCAGCAATTTATCAGCAACAATCTCTGTATGATCTGTCCTTATCTTTGAATTATAAGACTTTCATCTCATCAACGAATACTCTTCATCAAAAATCAAACAAGACTCATCCATAATCTTCAACATAAGACATGTATCATATCATCATTTTTGAACTGAGAAGTTGAGTCAATAATACAGTTATTAACAGTCAGACTGATGCTCCCCCTGAACCTTTGTTCCTGATCTTCAGGTGTCATCCCAATTCTCTTATCATAAATGCATACGTACCTGTGTCTGATGGAACTCGCGTGTATACGCGACTTGTGTTCATCGAACCCGCGTATGGAAAGTGAAGCATAGAAATTTTTCACATTCCTTCATCTCCCCCTGAACTTGTATTTCATGTACCTGTCTTCTTCATATCAGATGCTCTGTCAGAAATACATATAACCAGAATAATCAAATCAATCATGAGAGACATCATACATTGCTCCCCCTGTGACGATACATTACTAAATTTCATAATGTATCCCACATCATTCCTGCAGTCAATCAGAGAAGTAAGCTTCAGAAGCGGATGACTGCAGTAGGGTCAAAATTCCCTACGTTTCTGATCGGTCCTCCATCTTTTTCCAGATTTGTTTGAACTTTCTATTTGTGTACTGGAAGTTATCCAATTTCTCATATCTGTTCAACCTGCATTCCTTTTCTACATGTCCATACTTGTTACAAGAATAACATCTCATGTGTCCAGAGAAATAAGCATAAGAATCATAATGAGTATTTCTAATCTTCCTCCTTTTACAATCAGCTGCTTTATGTCCATACTTGTTACATGAAAAACAATATCCCTTGAAGAAACTAGAGTACCTTTCTATGTAGGAACTGTTTGTTTGAGGCTGAAATGATCTGCTCCTGCAATTCGCTGCAACATGCCCATAGTTATGACATTTAAAGCATTCAACATTATTGACTGATTTCCTTTGAGATTTCATCATTATTGGTTGACCTTTTGTCTCTTTCAACACTTCAGGTTTTACATTGACATCCTCTGAATTTTTAGTACTTCCTTGTGAGCTATATTCTCCTTTAACAGTTTCATGGAAACCAAGACCAAGTTTGATAGCAGGAGACCTTTGATTACTCAGAATATTGTCCAAGATATTAGTACTATCTTGAAACCTCAAAAGTTTAACCTTTTCTTATAATTTACCTTTGAGAATGTTTACCTCAACTTCCAAGGCTTGACATTGCTTTGTTATGCTTTCTTCTTTCCTTCTTCCATCTTCTACTTGATCCTTCAGATTTAGAATCTCTTCTTTCAACCAATTTTCGTTTTCTTCACATGTTTGTTGCAGCCCTTCATTCTTCTTATTTGATTTTTCTAGATCTTATTTGAGAGAGATGATTTCTGCTTCAAGGCCTTCCTTTTCAAAGGGTTGTAGAGGTTTACTTGATGCTTCAAGATCTGCTTGTAGAGAGATGATTGCAGCTTCAAGTCCTTCATTCTTCTTGCGTGATTCTTTGAGATCTGCATTTTGATCGTTGATTTCTGCTTCTAGTCCTTTAATTCGATTGGATGCATAAGTATGAAACCTTTGATACTTGTCCACCTGTCCATTCAGTATTTCTATTTGTTCTTTCATTTGAGAGATCATCTCTTTGTAGATAGAATCTTTCTTATCAATTTCCTTTTGTTGTTCTTCAACTTTCATCTTGATAGCTTCTTCTAGATCCACAACTTTACTTTCACTATCTTCACTATTGTTTGCACAAAGAAGAGTATTACAAGGACCCCAATCACTATCTGATTCATCTTCTTCAATTTCTACTATACAAGTTTTCTGAGACATCTCCTTACTTTGAGTGGCCTTCTTCTTTTTCCTCTTTTCCATGAGTACTTGTAGAGCTTGGTCAGAATCTTCTTTATCTTTAATTTTGACAGCTTCTTCTAGATCCATACTGTCACTTTCACTATCATTACCTTTGCATATACAGTTAAGTAAAATACAGGAACAATGATTAATACCTGTTTCATCTCCTTCAATTTCTGCTAGACATGATTTCTGAGGTATCTACTTGCTTCGAGTAGCCTTCTTATTTTTCTTCTTTGCCATGAGCACTTTCAGATCATGGTCAGAATCTTCTTCATCTTCACTGGACACTTCATCATCATCTTCATTTGTATAAAAACTCTTCCTCTTCTCAAATTGTTTCCCTTTACCATGTTTTTCTCTATAAGGACATTTAGCAGCATAGTGACCGACTTTTCCACACTCAAAACATTTGAAGGGAAGTTTACCTTTGAATCTTCCAGTACCTAGTTGGAGTTTTCTCACGAAATTCGCTTCTTCTTCTTCGGATATATAGCTGGATTCTTTGACAAATTCCTTTTCCTTTCCTTTTGAAGATTCCTTAAAAGCAACTTCTCTGATTTGAGAAGGACCTCCTTGTCTCATTTCAAAAGCAGTCAGGATACCATGTAATTGAACAACAGTAAGAGTTTGCAGATCTTGCCTTTCTTCAATAGCTAAAACCTTAGAGTCAAATTTTGCAGTCAAAGATCTTAAGACTTTTTCCACCAGAGTAGTATCGATTATGGTTTCACCCAGATTTCTCATTCGATTTACAATATCATCTAGACGAAGAAAGAAACTGGCAACACTTTCATCACTATGCATCTTCAAGTTTTCATATTCAATTCTAAGAGTTTGGAGTTTTTCACTTTTTACCTTTGTGTCTCCTTCATAGCTTAGAATGATTTTGTCCCATATTTCTTTTGCTGAATGTAGCTGCATCACTTTAGCAAATTCTGATTCATACATGCTTCCTAATAAGACATTCACTGCTTTGGCATTGATTTCATACTTCTTCCTTTCAGCCGCATCAGTAGGAATACTTGCCGGATATTGATAGCCTTCTTCCACGATTGCCCATACATCTGCACCAAGAATTTGCAGATATGCTTTTGTTCGTACCTTCTAGAATATCAGATTGCTTCCATTGAATAGAGGTGGCTTTATAGACATTACTCCTTCTTGACTTCCCATTGCGACAGATCTCCTTCAAGCGATCAAGCTTCTGCAGAAGAACCTGCTCTGATACCAATTGTTGGGAAAAATACTGAGAGGGGGGGGTGAATCAGTATTTACTGCATATTCAAAACTTTTTACTTTTTCACTCTCTAAAACCCATACGCTACTTTCCTTTAGTAAACTCGTGTATACACGCGGATATCCTTCATACAACTCGCGTATTAGCAGAGATCTAAATATGTAGATATTTATTAACTTAGTTCTTTGCACTATTCATTCATCTGATGTTATGTTAACAGTAAACATGTGTAGTAACAACAGAATAAACCATCACACAAAACATCACACATGAACACCAGGATTTTTAGGTGGAAACCCAAGTCGGGAGAAAACCACCGCCGCAGTTGCTCAGCCTTCAATATTTTATTATAGAGAAAACATCTTACAACATATGTGCTGGTGCAGACTCCTACCAGCACGCAGGCACCCACCTGCGCTCGTTTACCAGCCTCTCCTGGAAGGGAGCTCCAACCCCCTGACTCGTTTACCAGCCTCTCCCGGAAGGGAGCTACGACCCCCTGATCTCGTTTACCAGCCTCTCCTGGAAGGGAGCTACAACCCCCTGACTGAAGGCTACAACCCTCAGCACCTCTATGGACCACGTTTCATCAATTTTCACACTGGATCCAAAGCATCCTTTAGGACACCACTTGCAGGCCACGTTTCATCATATTTTCAGACTGGACCCACTCCATACTTTTAAGCACAGTCAACCATGAAACAGACACATATAACTCACTGACAGATATCAGTAAACCAGCAGAACAGATCAGACATTTCTTACCACAGACTTCAGCAAACCCTAGTTTGCATACGCGCTTTCCTTTCTCTGATGTCGCGTATATACGTGCTTCCGTTCACATAAACCAGCGTATACTTCTGTACATATTACAGAGCTAATTTTATTGCGCATACGCGCTTTCTCTTCAGCGAAGCCGCGTATATACGCGCTTCCTCTTCGGCGAACTAGCATATGGTTCTTCAGACTTTTATGTCATTGCAATTCTTCACAACAGATACATCACTTCAGATTTTACCCTTTACCTCAGACAGATGTTCGCCTCATCACAGATCTAATCATTCCATAAAAAGATCTAGCAAATACAAGTACATTTCAGATCTAGATCCCCTTCTTCATCATTGGTGCATCATACATTCAGATCTATCATTCAACTGTAACCCTTTCCATTCAGATATACTTCAGAGAGAAGTATTCATTCAAGCTTAGACATCTTGCACCCACACTCATGATTTGCACAATGAATTTCTTCTCTTTATATAGGTTTACCCTTTTTCAATACCATGAGCCCTTTTTTCAATACCATGAGCCAAAACAATACCATGAGCCCAAAACTACATTACTTCCGATGGTATTCCTGGACGGGGTCATTTAGACGAATCATTACCCAATACAATGGGTCAATACCATGGTGGTTACCCCTGGTTTTGCACTTTATGAGAGCTTTTTCCCATACGCGACTTGGCACGTTGTTTCCCACGTGCATACGCGACTTCCCCTATACAGATCCGCGTATGCCTTGAGACATACTCTTTTCACCATAGATTTAGCACATGCTGAATTCCTTTCTTCATTGCCTTCTGTACTCACTGTAGATACATCAGATTTACTTCATCAAGAACATATTCTATCAAGCACAAACTTCATCAAGTAAGTTGCCATCATCTTCATCAAGTGGGTTGCCATTCAGGGACAACACTCAGCATCATATTGCTAACAAACATCATTTCATATCAGATTTACATCATTTACCAAGTCCATCAAGTCAAGAATAACTTCATCAGGTGTATTGCCATCAAGGACAACACATGCCAACAATCTCATGTCTTCATCTTCATTCAGTGGGTTGCCATCAAGGACAACACTCTGCATCATATTGCCAACATCTAAGGAGTTCAACTAGATTGGGTATGAACCTTCTCAAGAAATTAATCTTCCCAATGAAAGATGGAAGTTCCTTGATGTTTCTAGGATGGTTGATCTGCAATATACCATCAATCCTCTTTGGGTCTATCTTTATTCCTTCTTCTAATATGATGTGTCCAAGAATTTTACCTTCTTGGAGACCAAACATTGTTTTCTTTGTATTTAAAGATAACCCAAATTTTCTGCATTTCTCAAAGACTTTTCTCAAGTGCTCTAGGTGTTCTTCATCTATTTTGGAAAAAACAATGATATCATCAAGGTAAATAATGATAAAGTATCCTAATTCTTCTGAGAATGCTATATCCATGGCTCTCTGAAATGTAGCACCAGCATTCATTAAACCAAAGGGAATTTTCACATACATGAAAGTACCCCAAGGTGTAGTAAAGGCTGTTTTGAGTTGATCATTAGGATGTACTAATATCTGATTGTATCCTGAGAAAACATCTAACAAAAAAATCCTTTTAGAACCAACTACCCTTTGTAAAATATGATCCATCTTGGGTAAAGGGTAGTTGTCCTTCAGAGAGGCTTTGTTTAAGTTCCTAAAGTCAATACAAATCCCAATCTCTCATGTTTTCTTCCTAACTGACACAAGATTAGATACCCACTTTGAATATCTAATAGGTACAATAATTCCAGCTTCATGCATTTTCTTAATTTCCTTTTCCACCAGAGGTAATTGAACAGGGTTAATTCTGCGCAATTTTTGTTTAAAAGGTTTTTGGTTTTCCTTAAGGGGTATCTTATGTTGAATGTTCTTTGTGTAATTTGATTTAAGATCTTCATAACTCCATGCAAACACATCAGAAAATTCTCTAAACAACTCAATATATTTCATTTTGATGTGAGATGGAAATTTTTTAGACAATTTAATCATTTTCGGCTTTTGTTTACTGCCTATGTTACATTCTTCCACTTCAATCTCAACAGGTTCCAGTCTTGGTTTATTAGCAACATAATTGAAATTAAACAATTCTTCTAATGGGACCAGTTCTTTTGGCAAGCTTTGAGTGTTAGATTGCAGCATTTCCAAGTCTTGTTTTTCTAAATCTGCACTAATTTTTGCGGCATGTTCAAGTTTATTAGCTAACATATTTATATCAACAATCTCTGGAGACTTTACTTCTTCATCAGGTAGATTTTATTCAATAGGACAATCATTTTCAAAATTTGAATCTAAACTTGGTAGCTCAAATTCATTTCAGGACTATAGGATGTCTTTTATTTGTTTATCTCCCTCAAACACTTGCCAGTATTTTTCATTGTCTGGGATAGCTAGTGTAAATTTGATTTGGGTGGTTCATTGTTTGGTTTCATAAGGCGTTAGATAGGTTCTAGTAGCAAATGCTAAACCATTGGCAAGGACATTTTGGTTTCTTGGGACAAAGACAAGTTGGAATTCATCAAATGTTTTCAATAAGTCCATGGCATCATTTCTATAGGCTCTAAGTCTGGGGCATCTGGCACTATATTCCTCATTCACTTGCCTAATAATTAACTCTGAATCCCCATGAACCTTTATCCTTTTGGCCCCTAATTTCTTCAATAAGTGTAGGCATAAAAGGAGGGCTTCATACTCAGCTATGTTACTGGTACATTGAAATTTTAACCTGTAGGAATGCCATTCAACATGATTGTTTTTAGGGTTGTGTATCCATATGCCTCCTCCGACATCAGTTCTAGTGCAAGACCCATCAAAATTCATTTCCCAGAGAGGACTGGTTTCAGATTGAGTAATTTGACTACTATCCTCTTTATCTATTGTTCTTTTATATTGCTCTTGTAAATTAGCACTATGTTGAATTTGGTTTAGTTCCTCATGTTCTTCATCATGTTGAGGACTCTTCTCTTGACTCTCAAAGTTGACAACTAATGAATGACTGTTTTGTAGCTCTAGACCTGTGATTTTTTTGCTATGATTTTCTAATTTGGCAAATTGTATTGATGCTTTTGTCTTGTCTTCCTCCTTTTCTATGTCTTCCACTATGTTACAGTGAGAGGTGGCCACTAAGTCAGTTAAGATTTCTTACTCATTAAATGTTTCATGATTGAAGAGAATAAATGAGTCAAGGCTTGTATGCATAGAATAAAGAGGAGAGTTTTCTGGTCTCTCTTGGCTACTAACCATATATTGCATATGTGATTCCCTATAAAGTCTTCTGGTTTGATTAAAAACAGGGATGGTAGCTTATGTCATATACATTTGCATTGTTACTTGTAACTTGGCTCCCCAAGATCTTGATAACATCATACCATATTTGGGGGGTACATCAACCACTACAATATCCATCACTAAACACTTGGCTGGTATTTGTGCTAAGTTAACACAGAGGTCTTTGATCAACCCTAAAAATTTCACTCTACTGGAGTCAAAGGAGTATAGATCTTTGTATGTTCTGGTGATTTCAAGGCCTATAATCTCCATTAATGCTTTGGGCATTAAGTTATGAGAGGCCCCTGAGTCATGCATAGCATTGTGTAAAATTTTGTCATGAATTTTCAAACTAACATAAAAAGGAGGAACCGGCCCTTCTTGGTATCTTCCTTCAATCTTAGGACCAAACAAGAGCTCTAGTTGGTCATCATTGAGGTTGACAATGTCATTATTTTCTTTTATGTTTGAAGCTTTCAAAATCTGTGATCTATATACATCTTGGGTGAGTAATTCAGTGAGGGAAACATAGATTTTAATCTTGACAATTTCTGGTTCCAAACTAAAAAGCATCTGATTTTTTACAATGTTTGTTTCAGTGTTATTAATCACCACTCTATCAACAAAATCAGCTTGCTGATTCCCTTTATTTACATTGGTCAAAATTTTTTTGATAGGGGAACCAGCTGAAGTACTAGTGCTGCTAAAGTCTGCACTCTGTTTTTCATTACCTTGAGTGCCTTTCTCTTTGTTTTGATCAGAATTTACAGCCACTGTTTTTTCATTTTGTTTTGTACTTTTGGGTTTGTTCACAGGGCTATTTTTGGCAGAATTTTCAGAGGTCTTAGTTTTGGGAGTTTCCTAATTCTTTTTACTCCTAAGGTCATATTCTTTTGGAGTCTCTATGATGACATTTTCCAATTCTTGATAGTAATTTTCATCTTCTATTCTTCCATCATCATAGGGTGTATATAAACCTTGTTTCCTACTATGAGGAAGATCAAAAGTATCCTTGTCTACTCCCAGCATGTTTATGTCATCTTCCTATGTTAGCTCAATTTTTTCTTCAACCTCACTTACATAGTTTTGATGAAAAGGAGGAATAATATCTTGATCAGGGTCTCTTGGTCTGTTTTGAGGTTGGTTTCTCCTGAAATTCTGATTTTGAATTTGACATTGATTTCTGTTTTGGGGAGCTGATTGGTTTTCTCTACCTTGTGCTCTCTCAAGTAAGCTTATATTCTCCATCATTTCCTCCATCATCCTTTCCATTTTTGAGCCAGATGTAGAGGGTGCAGGTTATTCCCTAAATGATACTTTCTTTTCATTCCTCATCCTGGCTCTTTTCTCCATCAGATTTACTTCCACAGCTAAGGCTCCTTTCTGCATATCCTGTAAATTCAAAGGATCTCTCTCTCTCAGCTGATAGGCCATTTCAGGATCAAATCCTTTAGGAAATTTGTTTAAAGCTGAGCCTTTTGGAGGTTTCAAGTCTGGGGGCAGGGCATTATACACACTATTGAATCTAGTGCAATAACTTTGAACACCTTCCCCAATGTTCCTTTTGAGTTTATTGTAATCTGAAAGTATTTGGAGAGGGTTTTTCCTAACTTCCCACTTGTTTAAGAATAACTGATGGAGGGTTTGGAGGTCATTAATACTATTAGGGGTTAAGCCTTTGAACTATTTTCTTGCTTCTCCTCCTAAGCTTTGAGAAAATAACCTAAGTTTGACAGTTTCATCATCAATCTCATTTCGATCAAAGTAGTCATTCATCTTGTCCTTATGTTGTGAAGCAGTAGTAGCACATCTGGCATCATACAATGGTATCTTGGACTGATAGTACTGTGGAAGATTGACTAAAGGTAAAGGAAGAACTAGGGGAGCATACCATGTTGCCATGATAGGAGCTTGTGGGAAAAATGGGGGGTTTACAAGGGGTGGATTGAAAAGAGGGAAAGTGGGTTGAATTGGAGTGTTTTGGACAGTGGGTGTGTGAAGAATAGATGTGGATGGACCAGCAAGAGATTGTTGAGCTGATCTAGGATGAGAGAAACAAAAATTATGAAGGAAATCCAAATCAGGTGGGGTAGTTTCTTTGCTTCCAGGATGTTCAATTCTATCTTGGGATGAAGTAGGAGACTCAAAATATATCTGATCTATATCATCAAGTGACCTAGTTCTGAATGGATTTCTCAAGTCAACTTGTGAATCTTGTAGGGCTGCAAGGTTTTCAGGAACAGAATTAGCTCTTTGGATTGATCTGCCAATACTTGAACTTTGAGCCTTAGGAGAATTCCTAAGTATGCTTTCAGGATTATCAAATATCTCAGGAGGGTTTGGGTTAGGATAGGCTCTAGTATGAACTCTTCTAGAAGCCACTATGCTATGTTTTTAGACCCAATATTAGAAAATTTTAACCAAATATGACAATCTTTAGGAGGCTAACTGATCTTTTAGCAAGGAAACTTTAATCCTCAAAGTTTTATTAACTGAGTTTGTATGATTTTATGATAGTAATGGGTTTCCCAGTGGAGTCTTTAGGTCTGTTTAGGATTTTGGAGTCACTAGGTGGAAATTTTTAGCTCTTTTTGGAGGTAAAATGTTTTATGGTCCACCACCATTAATAGGTTTGAATACCAAAGAAAATCAGCAAGCCTACTGATCATGAGTGGAGTCACCAGGTGAAGAGTTTTTACTTGATTTCAGGGTTTTGAAAGTTTTTCACCATCAACAATCAAAATCACTCTAGGTAGACACTTGGGTCATTGTTGAAAATGGGATTATCTGAGTTGTGACGTTATCTATTACTTCAGAAAATCCCCAGTGGAGTCACCAGAAATGTTAGGTCCTCGTAATTTAGCAGAGTGACAAGACTAAATGCTACAGAGACTACATCAAAAACCAATTTGGGATTCTAGGATCTAGCCCTCCTAAATCTAGAGAGGGATCTCTCTATAAGTGAAAATATTGATTTATCTTTTAAGGTTTTGGTATGATATTAGGCTAGTTATTAAGAACAAGGGTTTTTTGGTTTGTTTGGTTGGTCGGGTATGATATTTAATTGAGTGGAAAGTCCTGAAAATGAAAGAGTTTCAGGGAGGTGAAGGTGTGCATAATCAAATAAGATTCAGCTGATAGGATAAGTATGAAACTACGCTTAATCCATTGGGCTATGGAGTCACAAAAGGTTTTAATTGCACAACAGTTTTCAAGAGTGGTCCATGGGGCAAGTCATCTATAAAAAAAGATCTCTTTTAGATTTAAATGATGGGATGGAACATTAACGTGTTGAGAACAAAGTAAAGCTAACAACTCAATCAAGAATTAGTTAAATCTGTTGAACAAGAAAAAGCCTTTTAAGTAACTATTTTGAAGTAAACCAAAGGATAGGACTAACCATAGACTTCTTTGGAAAAACTTGTACTAAAGCCAACTTATCAGACAAACAATCCAGTAATCCACGTGACTACTTTCAGGAAGGATGAAAACATATAAGAAACTTTTCAAAGCAACTGTTGGAGAAGAAACTAGAGGACAGGGCTAACCATAGACTTCCCTAGTTCAACTTTAATTAACAAACTTTTCAAGACAACTTTAGAGATATACAAAGAATAGCCTAAGATCAGGTAAGGACTTTGAACCTATCCTGCTTTTGGCATACCCTTAGGGAAACTTTCAAACAAATTTTGGAGAAAAAACTAGAAGACACGACAAACCATACAGTTTCCTAGTCCAACTCTACTTAGCATCTAATGAAAATATCATTCAAAAACAATGTTTAAAGTTTAGACAGTAAGACATGGGCTCACCAACATTACTTGAATGCTTGGAATATATTAAATCATTTTTAAATACACAATTGGAGCAAAACATAAAGATAAATCTTATCAATGAGAGTAGGGTACTTTTAAGAGTAAATCCTAGCTCTATATTTGTTGTTATTTATCAGAGAAAAATGGACAATCTAATGAAAAACATAAGAAGGAAAACAAGTACAATAAGAGGCACATCACCAATGAGATAGACCAGGATCCCATGAATCAGCTTGTGTATTGATTTCAATCCAGTTACATACTTCAAGTCCAATGTTTCAGTACAACAAAAACTTCTCTTCTCAGCCTAACTTCTTTGATTACGAATAGAGCTTCAACAGTCTCTAAGAACTATTTACATGCAGAAATTTTCGAGCAGCAAGTATTACATCAAAGTCCGACCCCCAACAATGTGCTCCTCAAGGAGATTTTATAAGAAACTGAGGAGGTGGAATGAAAAAAAAAATCTCTAGTTCAATTAATACAAGTTAACGCTTCTTGGCCTTTGAGGGGCTCAATGGAGAAGATTTCTGATATTTCCTCTGCATTAATTGGTTTTCATTAAGTATTAAGCTACTTGGCAGATTTTGTTGACTTTTAAACTCTTTAGGCAGGCTGGCAATAACTCTGGTTGTCTTTAACAAAATATCACTGACTACGGCAATAAATATGCCTTCTTTTGATTAATTGAGGCTGTAGGTGGTACTTTTCTAGCTGAAGAGGATATTTTGGCCTCTGATGTGGCAGCAGAGGCCTCTTTACTGATGTTTTTCTCGGTTTAACCTTTAAACACTTTAATCTTTTCTTGAGTTGTGTTTAGGCTTAATTAGCCTTGATCTTCGTCTTGGGGTCTTTATTTTTTTATTTTGTCTTTGTTTCTTTAAGCCTGAGGATTAAAACTATGATTTTTAGGCTTAGGCATTAATCCCTTTACTGTTAATTTCTTCACTGATACACTTTTCTATTTTGTTTAAACAGATGGCTCTATGCAGATGGAGGGTGTCTATTAGATACTGGATCGTGAACCAGATGATTTAAAATCGGATTTTAAAAACCCTACAAATCCTTTCTTTCTTGATTTTAAGCCACAGAATCGTCATTCTAGAACCTTTTGTCACCTATCTGCAACTGTGGAAGAACACAGAGAAAACACCGTTTAAAACCCTGTGAAACACACAAAATCTATTAAGAAATCCTGTGGAGATGGTAAAGACTGCTTTGGAGGGTTCATGGGGGTGGAGGAGTGGTGAGGAAGAACGTGCATGCAGCGGAAAAAGGGAGGAAAATCCCGGTAGAATAGCTAACCAGGTGAAAATGGAGTTTGGGCGCGACAGCGAACAAGAACCGTCGGATTAGAATGATCAATGGTTGATATCTTCTGATGAAATCACTTGGGAGAATGATGAAGGGCAAACGAATGAAAATGTGAAATAACATAAGCCATTTGATCAGAATAATGAACAGTCGAGATCAACAGATGAAGTCTTTCGAGAGCGAATTGGGTGAAAAGTGAATGGGGGGTGAGATTAAGTTAGGAGCGACCGATCTCAGAGATCGACGGCCAGGATCAAATCAGGGGTTACATTGCAGAAGGGGGAGTGGTATAGTGGAAAACCATTAGTGGTATTCGCACGGCGTTTGGGAGGGTTAAGATTTTGGCCAAAGAAACGCAATACCATACATTACCTGACACGCGTCCCTCCGAATACTGCCCATTTCGCATAATTTTTAGACATTAACTCTTGGGCGCAGAGAAAACGTGAAACAGAGTGTCAGCCATCAGATGATCAGCGACAGATCCAACGGTGCGGGAGAAACGTGACAGAGGATAAAGTGCGCGGGCGGAAAGGTAGTTGGGGTCGATGGCGGTTTAAATGTGAACCGTTGGATCAGGGGAATGGACGACAGAGATTAAAGATGGTGGATGAAGGAGAAGGGCGGGGTTTAAAAAGGAGAAATAATGCGGGCCGTTGGATTTGGGAAGATCAACGGTAGAGATTAAAGATGGTGGATGAAGGATCAGGTGGATGGTGAAACTGCGATGAAGCGCGGACCGTTGGATCCGACAGAATTAACAGTCAGGATTAAATCAGGGATTACACATCGGAGGTGAAAAAGTGAACGGGACTTTGGATTTGCGATATGCGATTAAGCGTTGGCCATTGGATCGGGATGAGAGATCCACAGTCAGGATTGAATCGGGGAAGACATCGGCAAAAGGCGAAGGGAGGAGCATGATTGAATCTGAGCCATTGGTTCTTGTGGATTCAACAGCTGAGATCTCATCAGAGCATCGCACTGGCAGAGGTCAAAGGGCAAGGGACTAAGCCTTTGCGATATGGGATTATGTGAGGGTCGTCCGATTTGAAGGACGATCAATGGTCAGGATTTAATCGGCGGGCGCGATGTCGGAGGCTATGGGTGGAGCGCGATTGAATCTAGACTGTTGGTTCTTATGGATTCAACGGATGAGATTAAATCGGAGGATCGACATCAGAAGAGGAAAAAGGGAAAGGATAAAGGGAATTGCGATTGTCGTTGTGCGATAGAGCAAGGGCCGTTGATCTGAAAACTAGATCGACGGGGGAGATTCAACGATCAAGAAAAAGGTGAGATGGCGGGTTTGAAATGAGGAGCGATATGGGCCGTTAGACCTGGTCATAGTAGATCAGATCAACAACAGAAAAATGATCGCGGAATCGCATTGGGGGGAGGAAAAAATCCATGTAAAACGAGTAAAGTGTGTTTTTGCGATGCAATTTATACTTGCGATGCGATAAGCGCTTCGTGCTTGGTCATAGCGTGAGTTATATGCGGAAAGGGGTTGGGGTTTAAGGCCGAGAGGGGCTTAAGGCCTTAAAAAATGAATTTTTTTTAGGATTTTTGAAGGTTTTTCAGAGGATTTGGAGGGTTCCGATAGGGAAAAAAAAGGGTTTTTAAACCAAATGAAAGGGAGACATAAGGTTTAAAAAGGGTCTTGGAATGGTTTAGAAGTCAAATGAGGGTCTTTATAGATGAATATGGAGAATTGTAATGAGGGAAAATGGAGCCTCAAGAGAATTTTTTTCTCTTAGTAAACAACAAGTTTTTAGGAGTAATAATGGAACAGTAGTGAGGATTAACTCAAAGAGAAAATAACATCATAGGACTTCAAAAGATGATAGGTTTTTAGAGGAAACTATCTCTTGAAGGCTAAAAAAGATTTAGCCACCATTTGGTACGACAAATTTTTATAGGTGGCTAACACTAACATTCCCCCTTAAGAACAACTTGGGATAGGATTGAAGGATTTACAAAAGTGACACAATAGGAGCCTATTTCCTATGTGTCAAAATACGTAATATTCCCAATTAGCCCAAGCTAATAGGAATATTCAATTTTTCTTTCCTTTCTTGTTTATTGAATAAATATGTAAGGGAGAGTCATAAAAACTCCTAAAGTAATGAATAAATCAATTCCACATGTGAACAGAGACAAATCTGGGCTATCTACATAAAAACACCCTTATGTGTGAAGGGGATTGAACTATTTGACTGGGTCAACATGACCAAATCACAGTGCTGTCTAGATTCATTGAACCTCCTAGATGCACAACGCAGATCAAGTTGGAGACTGTTCATGTGAATAGAGCTAAATCATTGAGATGGTTTAGGGTTGTGCAAGGACTCAATGTTATAAAAGGAAGGGAAGGACAACATGAGAAGGTTGTTGATGACCATATGATTTCTGAAGATTTTTTCTGTTTAGACATTTCTTATTCTCTTGGCTGTTTAGCAGAGAATAGTGTTGTTTAGCACTGGGTGTTCCCGGGCGGGAATCCCACCTCTTCTATTAAGTAGCTCTTGGAGGAGCCTTGCATTTATTGTCCACTATCAGGCATTTGGCCAAGCTCTTCTTTCAACTACATCGTAGATCCTATTGAGGGTTTGGTTGTCTAGGCCATACTAGTGCCTCTTCTCAGTGAGTGAGTCTTTTATCCTCCTAGAAGAGTGTATTAGCTGATTGGAGCTTCAGATCTACATCTTGGCATCAGGCCAAACTCTACAGAAATTCTACAGTGCTGTTTATGTCCCTGGACTGCGTTATTTGCAAGTGATAAGTTGCAGGGTCTTTTATCAACTATTTGGAGGAGAGATCTCTAGTGTAAATGAGCCCTCCTTACACTTTGGTGATCCATGGATTGGCCAACCAATCCATGTATGTTTCAGATCTTATTTATTCATTAATGTATCTTCTTCAGAATCATTCTGCAGATCTGCTGCAGTAGATCTCAGATCTACTCTTGTGCTTTCATGTTTTGCTGAAAACCCCAAGGGGTATGTAAATTAGAGACATTATAGTGTATGGATCTGTTATAGATCTGAATGTTCATGCATTATCTTGTCCTAGATCTAAGTTTTAATCACCAGCTGCGGTTTTCTCCATAATAAAACGCATTCAAGCTTGTTCATTCATCTTCTATGGTTGCAACCCCACAAAGTTGAGGATTTCTTCCTGTATTCTCTTCTACTTCCTGTATAATGATGTAATAAACCCCAGATATGTTATTCATACCATATTACATTTGAAACCCTTATAAAATCATTCTGGGTAAGCTTGAAAAATTTCTGCATAAGTTAAGTCATGGGAATTCAGTGTTTGTAAGCCATATTGAGACTGCAAGATCTTTTTAACTTAGCTAGAGTCATTTTTTTTCTAAAATTTGGTATGTGAGTCCCACATGACCTAAGATAAATGATCCCACCATCATTTCCCCTTATTTTTACGCAAATCTCAGAAAATGACGTTTTTAGGGCTGAAATAGCTGCTTTTCCCCATCGTTTGGATCATAGATCAGAATATAAGTTGTTGTGGTAGCCCCAAATGATGTATATGTGTCTATTGCACCTATTTTAAGCTTATTCCTCATCACAAGACTGTTATACAACTCATGTCTTGCTGAATCCCTATTTTGGGATATTACAATGGTATCAAAGCATGATCTTTGGCTCAGCCTGTGGCCTTCAAGCCAAGATGATATAAGATGCAGAAAGAGAGAAAACTTATTGAAGGAATGAGTTTCATCTCATCTCTTTTCAGATCTAAGAAGGATCTCCCTAAGGAGGTCAAGCAAAGAAGAGTAGAGAAGAAATGTGATTACACAGAAGACCAAGAAAACAAGGGTGAAATCCCTTCATCTAGAAGAAAGAAAGGGAAAGAGTTCTCAAGAAATCTATTCCAAAATATGCATAAGATGAAGAGTGAAACCGCATTAGGGTTTCAAGATGAGTAAGGTCCATGTACTTCCTATCAGCAAAAAGAAGATCCGGTATTGCATAGAGCTCCGAGGAAGCATCCTCTGTCCTTTTTCTTTCAAGATAAGAGGCATAGAGATGAAGGAAACTTAGATCATGAGATTCTAAGTGAATATATTACAGAATATAAGTCTCAACCTAGATCTATCAAGAAGAATATAACTCTTCCAGAGTTTATTGAGCTCAAAGAAGAAAGGAGACCATGCAGCAATAGAAGAATGAAGGGCAATAGATTCCTATTGTCTACTTTTGATGGGTCCTCCTCATGCACAACAAAGGCTTGGGGGAGGAAGTTGGATGCATTTTTCCTGCTACATCCATTAGTAGAGAAAAAGGTTTTTGAGATTGCTACGCTGCACCTTCAAGGTGAAGCACAAACGTGGTGGTTCAACCATTTGAGTCATGCTAAAGTGACTGCATATGCAGACTTTACTCAAAGTTTGATCAAGAAGTTTGACAAGAAGAAATCAGAAGGGAAGAAGCCTTCACCACCATCTACTGTAGAAGCACTTGTTTCAGGATGAAGACCACTTGCACCTTTGCAAGATGATCTTGATCTCTTGATCTCTAGAGTCCCATGCACCATTCTGGAGATGCATGAAAGAGAAGAGACTTGTACCAGCGCTGATGAAGCCATAGAAGAACATCTATCATCTTCAGAAGTTAGGGAAGACATCACACTGGAAGGAGGAATCCTTGTAGCAATACAAGATGTTCCCAATTTGTGCCAAGGTTGTTGGGTATGTGTTATATTCTTTCCATGACTAGCCCCACGTGCTGTATGTTTTGCCGGGCGCAGCAGGGGGGTCACAGGGGGGGCGGCAGCGCCCTGGCGAAATTTTTTTTGGTATGCGGTCCCACTCATATGCGGAACCACCCATGTTTTGTGCATGAGTTTGCACATGGTTTTGGGGTACGATGGTTTTGGGCCCCTGGTATTTTGTAGATCCGGTCAAGGGAACTACAGTTATGTTCTAATCCAGGGTTAATGGATTGGGGTTTATGTATGCTTCGACATGTATATATATGTGTTGTAACACTAATAGGATTATAATGAAAAATCAAGCTGGTCGTCCCAATTTGGGATCCAGGGGAAAATCTCTGTGTTTATCTGTTTTATGTTTTATGCTCTCGCTATTGTTTATTTTCTGTTATAAGATTCATGTGTAGACAATTTATGTTCAGGGTTAAAACCTACATTTGGTATCAGAGCTATTTTGGCTTCAAGGGGACGCCTTTGCTGCCCTTGCTGCCGAGGGTTTTTTGTCTTGGCCCGAGGTAGACCCTATTCAAAGGAGACCAAGTGGATCGATTCTGCGTGAAAGAAGATACAGCTTAAAAGATAGAGATCGAGAAATTTAATGGTCAGAGTTTTGAGTTGTGGAAGCTCAAGATGGAGGATCTGCTGGTGGATAAAGATCAGTGGATCGCGGTAGATCCAGGTACTAAACCAACGGCAATGTCAGATGAAGACTGGAAGAAACTGGATCAGAAGGCTAAAAGCACAATACGGTTGTGTGTCTCAGATTCAGTATTGTTGAATGTATCTGGGGAAGCTACGGCGAAGACCTTGTGGGAAAAGCTAGGGACTTTGTACCAATCTAAGTCTCTGGTGAATAAGTTGTTCCTGCGGAAAAAGTTGTATAACCTCAGGATGAAGGATGGAGACTCGGTGACAGAGCATCTGAACGCCTTCAATACTGTGGTAAGTCAGTTGTCATATGTTGATATTAAAATCTCAGATGAAGATAAGTGCATCAGTTTGTTGTGCTCTCTACCAGACTCGTGGGACAGTCTGGTTATTGCAATAGGTAGCAATACAACTACCTTGAATTTTGATGACATCGTCTCAGCCTTGCTGTCGGAGGAAATGAGACGGAGAAATATGGAGGGTCAGAATGGAGATGCCTTATCTGTACGAGGAAGGTCCCATAACAGAAACAAGAATAAGGTTTCGAGTGGGAGATCCAAATCTAGAGGGAGATCTAAATCTCCTGGAAAGTTTGTAAAGGTGTGCTGGAAATGCGGAAAGGAAGGACACTACAAAAAGGAATGCAGATCTAAAGCTCCTGAGAAAGGAAATGGATTTGATGATGCTCCTTCTGCAGAGGCAAAAACCACCTTGGATGAAGGTGGGGATGTGTATTTGGCTTATTCTTCAAATACACATGTAGATCATGAGTCATGGTTGATTGACTCAGGTGCATCCTTTCACTTCACTCCCCATAGGGAGTGGTTCTGCGAGTATGAGAAATATGATGGTGGTGATGTCTTCCTAGGGGATGATAGGAAGGCCATAATCGTTGGACGTGGAAAAGTCAAGCTGAAGCTGCAAGGTGGAAGGATTAGAACACTTCCTGGTGTTCTGCATATTCCTGCATTGGCCAGAAATCTGATTTCTGTAAGTAAGATGGATGATGCAGGTGTAAAAACAGTGTTCGAGAAAGATGCCTGCAAGATGGTTCAGGGAGCACTGGTATTAATGCGGGGAGTTCGGACTGGAACTCTGTACAAGCTACAAGGTAGCACTGTTATTGATGGGTGTAACAGTTATGTGGTTCCTGAAAATGGAGTGGAAAGCTTAGCTGTCTCTGGAGAAAAGACCATGCTATGGCATCAAAGGCTTGGACATATTGGAGAGAAGGGCCTTCGGATACTACATAGAAATGGTATGGTAGAAGGTATGTCTAATTGCTCTCTGGATTTCGATTTCTGTGAACATTGTGTATATGGGAAGCAAAATCGGGTGAGTTTTCCTTCTGGTGCTAAGAGGGCAAACAAGATATTAGAACTTGTGCACAGTGATGTGTTTGGGCCTGTGTCAGTTCCATCACTGGGAAAGTCCGTGTACTATGTTTCATTCATAGATGACTTCTCAAGGAATACATGGATATATTTCTTGAGGAAGAAATCTGAAGTCTTTGACAAATTTAAAGAATTTAAGGCTCGGGTGGAAAACCAGACAGAGAAGAAGATAAAGGCGCTGAGGACAGATAATGGTGGGGAGTTCTGCAAGAAGGAATTTGAAGAGTTCTGTAAGAAGTGTGGTATATACTATTAAGACTACTCTCCATACACACTCTCATTAAAATGGAGTTGCGTAAATAATGAACAGAACACTGATGGAAAAGGAAAGAAGCATGCTCAGTGGTACCGGGTTAGGACAAGAATTCTGGGTAGAGGCAGTGGAGACTGCATGTTACTTAGTTAACAGATCACCTTCATCAGCGCTGGAGGATAAGACTCCACATGAGGTATGGAATGGTAAGAAACCCTCTCTTTCACATCTAAGGGTATTTGGATGTGATGCATATGTACATGTTCCAAAGGAGAAAAGGACCAAGTTGGATAATAAATCTGAAAGGTGCATCTTTATTGGGTATAAGGATGGTTTAAAGGGTTACAAGCTTTGGAACCCATAAACAAGGAAGGTTGTGTACAGCCGAGATGTGGTGTTTATAGAGGTGAAAGATGTTGTTACACATGAAGTCCTACCAAAGGAACCTGAGAAGATAGATTTTGAGCTAAAGGAGGATGAATCAGACTCTACAATAGAAGAAGATTCAGAAGAGGAAGAGCCACAAACCCCAGCTTTGAGAAGATCTGTTCGGGAAAGAAGGCAACCAGAAAGGTATATTCCATCTGCTTTATATTCAGGTTTTGACTTAACTATAACTGATGACGATCCCAGAACTGTCAGGGAGGCAGTAGACTCAGAGGATGGAAAACTCTGGAAGGAGGCCATGGTTGATGAAATGGCATCCTTGCACAAAAATGAGGCATGGGATCTGGTGGAGTTGTCGGCTGGAAGGAATCCCATAGGGAGAAAATGGGTGTTTAAAAAGATGATGAATGTAGAAGGCAAGGTGGAGAAATACAAAGCTCGGTTGGTAGCAAAAGGTTATTCCCAAGTGCCAGAAATTTATTTTGGTGATATTTTCTCTCCTGTTGCCAAAGTTACTTCTATTAGATTACTTTTATCTGTTGCCGCTGGATTTGATTTTGAGATAGAACAGATGGATGTGAAGACAACATTTCTTCATGGGGATCTAGAAGAGGAGATCTACATGAAGCAACCTGAAGGCTTTATGGTGAAGGGTAAGAAAGACCTGGTATGCAAAGAAGTCATAGATAAGAAACAATCAGCATGTGGTATCGAAATTGATATCATATATGTGACCCGGATTCATCAGAAGCAAAGAGACTCACTGTTTATTGAATGAATTGTGGACTGCCATGGTCATTTGTATGTGGATGATATGTTGTTGATTGGAAATGACAAAGAAATTATCCAAGATTTGAAGACCCAAATGTTCTCCAAATTCGACATGAAGGATCTTGGTGCTGCAAACTATATTTTGGGCATGGAAATTAAGAGAGATCGGGCAAAGAGGAAGCTCTGGTTAAACCAGAGGAAGTATGTTGAGACTGTATTGCAAAGGTTCAATATGCAGGATAGTAAACTGGTGAGTGTTCCTATTCCTGTAGGTGCAAAGCTGTCTGCTGAATAGTGTCCCAAGACACAAGAAGAAGAGGAGGATATGACCCGTGTTCCATATGCAAGTGTAATGGGAAGCCTGATGTATGCAATGGTTTGTAACTAGACCAGACATTTCACATGCAGTGGGAGTATTGAGCAGGTTTATGTCAAACCCAGGGAAGGAGCATTGGACAGCAGTGAAGCAGGTTTTCAGATATTTTGCGTGGCACTAGTGATTATGGCTTGTGCTACCAAGGAAGACCAGGATTAGAAATAATGTTGGACATTCATGGTTTTGTTGATGTAGACTGGGCTGGAGATCTGGACCAAAGAATATCTACAAGTGGGTATGTGTTTAACCTATTTGGAGGTGCAGTCAGTTGGATGAGTAAAAGACAGTCTGTAGTGGCGCTTTCAACTACAGAGGCAGAATATATAGTAGCCACTCATGTAAGCAAGGAAGTAGTTTGGTTGCAGAGATTGTGTTCAAGTATGGGTTTGGTACAACAAACTATAAGGATAGACTATGATAGCCAAAGTGCAATTTTCTTGGCTAAGAACCTTGCTTATCATTCAAATACAAAGCACATTGATGTTCAATATCACTTTGTTAGAGATATGGTTGAGGCTAAAAGGGTGTTACTGGTAAAGGTGGACACTTTGAAGAATGTTGCAGATGCATTGACGAAGTCTGTAAGCACTCAGAAGTTCTCTTGGTGTAGAGAAACAATGGGTGTTGAAAAATTGGCCAAATGACTAAGCTCTCTTGTGGCCCCCCGTGGAAAGAAAACAACAAGTGGGAGAATGTTGGGTATGTGTTATATTCTTTCCACGACTAGCCCCACGAGTTGTACGTTGCATCGGGTGCAGCAGGGGGGTCACAGGGGGGGCGGCAGCCCCCCTTGTCGGGGTCCGGGGCAGCGCCCAGGCGAAATATTTTTTGGTATGCGGTCCCACTCATATGCGGACCCACCCATGTTTTGTGCATGAGTTTGCACATGGTTTTGGGGTACGATGGTTTTGGGCCCCTGGTATTTTGTAGATCCGGTCAAGGGAACTACGGTTATGTTCTAATCTAGGTTTAATGGATTGGGGTTTATGTATGCTTCGGCATGTATATATATGTGTTGTAACACTAATAGGATTATAATGAAAAATCAAGCTGGTCATCCCAATTTGGGATCCAGGGGAAAATCTCTGTGTTTATCTGTTTTATGTTTTATGCTCTCGCTATTGTTTATTTTCTGTTATAATATTCATGTGTAGATAATTTTTGTTCAGGGTTAAAACCTACAAAGGTATGCACATGTTTTCATTTCCTGCTATTTCAATGCAACATGAAGAGGATGATGGGAATGTACCATTGCATGACCAAGGGTTAAAACATATTGCTGATTTGGAGCAGCAAAATTTCATTGTGCTGAGCAGCCTTGATTCATTCAAGGAAGAGGAAAACAGTCATCCCAATGTATCATTGATGAGCTGCACACAACCCTTGAGGTTGGATTGTAGTTTTGTAATATCCCCAAAATGGGATCTGTTAGCAAGGCATGACTGGAAAATGCATTTTCCAGGAATGGCTGCTACAAGATTTGAAACCAAGACCTGGATCCCTCATATCAATGTATCTAAGACCAAAATCCAAGAGGAAGCTCCAAATAAATCCCTGTAGGTGGGTTAAATAGGTCTCCCACACCTAGTTGTCTTGAAAAAGTGCCCGATGAAGGGACTGCAACAATCCTTGAACAAGAGATGGAACAATAGTGTTATTTTTATAAGCCTGGGAACATGAAGATTCAGATAGCCAACAAATTTATATTATAGCAGCAATGGTATACAAATCCTTGAGGAAAGAGTCACTCAAGCAAAGCAATACAGCCTCAGTGGAACATGTACATCAAAATCGAGAAACACTGCTACACATGTATTTCTGCAGGCTAGGAGGACACCGTTTATGTGAGACACTGCATCATACTGAATAATAAAAGAAATATATACAATGTGTGGCTCAAGAAATTGGGGGAGCAAGCTCTCAACCCATGAAAACAATAAGACAACAATCCCTCGGAGGATTGGTTGAAATATACAAAAATGGAAAAATGTCGGAGTTGCTGGGTAGCAGCTCCAACTCAAAAATGGAAATGAAATAGAGAAGGCTGAAGATGATGAACAATCTAAAGTGGACCTCCTCCAATGGATCTTCTAAGTGAAGGCTTATCCTATCACTTAAGATCTCACCCTCCAATCAACACTACAAACCCTCACTGCAAGTGCACTCTGAAAATAACGCAGTCTAAGAGGGAAACTGCGCTGTAGGTGGAATAGAAAGTGTTGGCCAAGTGCCAAGATCTAAAATGAGCTCTGAATCCTTCCTTACTGATCTCCCAAATGAAATAAGGCCCCCTCCTCTAAAATACAAGCCAAGGAATGGTGTTGTGGAACCTCCACTGCAACACCCTGCAACACAACGTTACACTTGAGCAGAAATAACGCTGTAGCTGAAGGAATGGCTTTGGCCTTGAGCCTGGATGTGGAGAAATGAAGTGAAATCCCTCAAGAGGCCTCTCAATAAGGAGAAGGAATCATAAACAAGAATCCCTCATGTTAAACAGCACTGCAACTCAGCTAAACAACCGGAGACTGCAAATAGTCTAAACAGACAAGAAATCAATAATCATATGCATGAGTAACAATGGCTGCCTTGCCCTCCTTTTAAACAAATGAGAGATCCTTCTCCATGGGTCCCAATCTTTAGGTTTTCCTCCATCAAGGAAACTTCCCTCCTCTTTCATTGCACTATCCCACAAGATGCTCTCCGACATCTATCTCTGCGTTGTTTGACTTGGTCAAACTTGACCCTGTCTTCTTGCAAATGTCCTCTTTCACACATGAGGGTGTGAAATCCAACTCCACCAATGATTCCCTTTCACACTAAGAGGGATTTTATCCATGTTTTTGTTATGTATGGGCATCCTCACCCAATTATTCAACTCAAAAGTGAAATTATCACAATTTAATATTCCAATTTATTGTAGGCAAATTTTGGAATATTACAAGTTTCTTGGAGGATTGGGTGAGTATTGTCTTGAGCAATACATTGAAAAACGTTGTGTTCAGCTTTGGATCTGATTTTGAGGTAGAAATTTCACCATAATGGAGATCAACAACGTTTTCAATCTATAGCAGTGATGAGTTGGGGGCCCAACCATTGTTGGAACATTCCATTGACCTTCCCATATGCATGACAAAGGAGGAGCAGATAGATGATGGAGGAAATCTTAGGATGGATAAAATCTCTCATGTTTTTGTTGGATATTTCTTGATAAGCCCTACACATCATGATGGTAGGTTTTTTCCTACCACATTTTTGGATCCTTATGGGGTCAACTTGGTCATTGATGAATGGTCTTCATTTGGAGATCTTCAGAAGATTGCATTTCAACATCCCATGAAGTGCAAAGACATAAATCTGATTTGGGAGGATGGTATTCTCCATTGGAGGAGTGCCACTTTTGGGCATGATGATAGACACTCACCATGGGTTGGATGGGTGAAGCTGATGAGCAAGAGGTTGGGAAACCACTTGTATATCTATGATACTGGACAACAGGATCCAAGACTGCATTGGTTACTCTTGAATGAGTTTGTTCATCATTCTCTTTCTAAGGGTATGTGGCAAGACACTTACATCATATGGCAGAAAGGAGTTTGGGTATATTGGAGTGATGTGATCTCTTTCATATCTACTGCTATGATGTCACTCCATGATCTATATGATGATGGTGTGAGGAGGCAACTAGAGCTGTTATTTCTTTGGTTGTTATTGAGAGAGTATGGACTGATCTTATTCCATACTTTGCATGATGTTGCAAGAGTAGGAGATGGCACTATCATGGTGCAAGGGGGATACTATTTGACCTTGGAGGATGAGGAGGTACTTCCACTTTGGGAGGAATCTCTCACATATAGCAGCATTATGTTTGATGATGACTTTGGCATATGGGATGTCAAAGGGAGGAGCTATGAGATGACAAATGCACTAGTTCAAAGGCCAATAATGTTGTCACTTGGGAGCTTGGACTGTTTGATGGAGTGTTCCCAGGATCACTTCAAAGATGATGCACTATGGAGGCATGTAGGAGAGGAGTATGATGGAGTAGTGGATGGAAACATCTATTACATTGCTATGATCTTCTTTTCTATGATTTTCCTAATTTGGATTTTCAAGCATAAGAAGAGAGATCCACATGCACCATTGGTGAGCTTTCTTCCTATGCATTCTAATGCATACCATTCCTTACTGGAGGAGTTCATTTGGGAGGGCATCCAAATGGATGTATATCAGCATATGGAGATATGCATAGCCCAAAATATGATGAAGAGGTTTGCACAACCACTTCCCTACTCATTTGAAGTGAGGGAGAACTTGCAAGTGAGCCATTTCAGCTCAATGACTCAAGTACCTGATGGAGGATGTATATTTTGCTTTATGACTTGTACTCCTTTGTCTTTTTGGGTAGCATATCGTACCGAGGAGGATATTTCCTTCTTGTATCTTGTATTATGATGTACTTGAGGCCATTTGCAGCATTGATGTTGGCCATTTTATTTGTGGTTTGTGGGGGAAGGCCACATGATTTTTGGTGTGCACCATTGGCACCAAGTTGTACTTTCATGATCTCATCTTGTAGGATGAATGTGGCAGCAAACAAGTGGCTGGAAGGACACTTGTTGCACTATGATATGAGGCAGACAGGGGATGCACTGTGCTGGTTCCATATCTAGAACTATATTCCACCTCCTGGTTGTCACATGGCAACTTGCTTTCATTTGTTTATGCTTCAATATTTTTATGATGGTATTATGATTATGGGAAGCTCTATTGGAGGAGTGGCACAAGAGTTGAGAATGCCCATTGGGAGTATGATTCTCCATGCTTCATATGTTTCATGTTTCAGGAGAAACAATGGGAAAACCATGATTTCCATACTACACCTCTTGTCTTCATGTGGGAGGAACCATTTGGAGAGCTTGAGTTCTTTGAGGAGGCACCTCATGGATGTTTTGGAGATTGGAGTGACTTGGGTCATTCATGGGGACCGTTATATTTCAGCCCAAGGTCAGAAGCAACTCCAAACATATCATAAGTGGAGGGAGAAGCAGAGTGGGATAGTCATTTTGACCTCTCAAATTCAGCCATGTAGCCCATCTTCTTTACAGGAGCTTAAGGAGGAGGAGATGATTCATGAGTTACTAAGTTTGAGGGTGACTCACTTTTTGTGGATGATAGCTTGGGGATGGAGACTCCACATCGGGATGATGATTCCAAGTACAATTCCGATTCCATGCCTCAAGAAGGCCTCTAGATCACATATTGTTGTTTCCATGTATGTCCTAACTTTTCATGATGAAAGCCATTTGGGAATTTTACCAAAGGCATGCTTATACACATGGGAGGAACAACTTGAGGGCATATTGTTGAGAAGGCATCTTGTTCTTTGGAGGAGCATATAACTTGAAAGATGCTACAAGAAGAAGAGGGGAGGATCTTCAGTTCTATCCTTGCAGTTTCTTGAGGACAAGTAAAATTTGGGAGGGGAGGACTGTAATATTCCTAATTATCCCAAGCTAATAGGAATATTCAATTTTTCTTTACTTTCCTATTTATTGAATAAATATGTAAGGGCGAATCATAAAACCTCCTAAAGAAATGAATAAATCAATGCCACATGTGAACAAAGACATATCTGGGCTATCTACATAAAAACACCCTTATGTGTGAAGGGGATTGAACTATTTGACTAGGTCAACATGACCAAATCACAGTGCTGTCTAGATTCATTGAACCTCCTAGATGCACAACGCAGATCAAGTTGGAGACTGTTCATGTGAATAGAGCTAAATCATTGAGATGGTTTAGGGTTGTGCAAGGACTCAATATTATAAAAGGAAGGGAAGGAAAACATGAGAAGGTTGTTGATGACCATATGATTTCTGAATAATTTTTCTGTTTAGAAATTTCTTATTCTCTTGGCTGTTTAGCAGATAATAGTGTTGTTTAGCACTGGGTGTTCCCGAGCGGGAATCCCACCTCTTCCGTTGAGTATCTCCTGGAGGATCCTTACATTTCTTGTCCACTATCAGGCATTTGGCCAAGCTCTTCTTCCAACTACAATGCAGATCCTGTTGAGGGTTTGGTTGTCTTTGTAAGAAGCAACAAGTGGAGGCTAGATCTATTCAGATCTAGGCCATACTAGTGCCTCTTCTTAGTGAGTGAGTCTTTTATCCCCTTGGAAGAGTGTATTAGCTGATTGGAGATTCATATCTACATCTTGGCATCAAGACAAAATCTATATAAATTCTACAGTGCAGTTTATGTCCCTGGACTGCGTTATTTGCAAGTGATAAGTTGCAGGGTCTTTTAGCAACTATTTGGAGGAGATATCTCTATTGTAAAGGAGCCTTCCTTGCACTGTGGTAATCCATGGATTGGCCAACCAATCCATGTATGTTTCAGATCATATTTATTCATTGATGTATCTTCTTCATAATTTCTGAATCATTCTACAGATCCGCTGCAGTAGATCTCAGATCTACTCTTGTGCTTTCATGTTTTGCTGAAAACCCCAAGGGGTATGTAAACTAGAGACATTATAGTGTATGGATCTATTTTAGATATGAATATTCTTGCATTATCTTGTCCTAGATCTAATTTTTAATCACCAGTTACTGTTTTCTCCATAATAAAATGTTGTCAAGCTTGTTTAATCATCTTCTATGGTTGTAGCCCCACATAGTTGAGGATTTATTCATGTATTCTCTTCTACTTCCTGTATAATGATGTAATAAACCCCATATATGTTATTCATATCATATTACATCTAAAACCCTCAGAAAATCACGCTGGGTAAGCTTCAGAAATTTTTGCATAAGTTAAGTCATGGGAATTCAGTGTTTTTAAGCCATATCAGGACTGGGAGATCTGTTTAACTTAGCTAGAGTAATTTGTTTTTGCTGAAATTTGGTATGTGAGTACCACATGACCTAATATAAGGGATACCACCATCATTTCCCCTTATTTTTACGCAAATCTCTGAAAATGATGTTTTTAGGGCTGAAATAGCTGCTTTTCCCCATCTTTTGGATCATAGATCAGAATATAAGTTGTTTTTGTAGCCCAAAATGATGTATATGTGTCTATTGCACCTATTTTAAGCTTATTCCTCATTTCAAGACCATTATACAGCTCATGTCTTTCTGAATCCCTATTTTGGGATATTACAAAATATCCTAACATAGAGAACTGAAAAAAGGACAAAATTCAATGAAGACATAGCAGGTGCTCAGCCTGGTTTTTTGATTCAACTGGGAGATGAACAGAATGTTCCAGCCTTACCAATAATACATGGATATGCACAGGATAAAACACCTTTTATTAAACAAGTATTCACTCAAATTGTTGAAAGAAATCAAAGGATGAAGGCTAGCATGAAGGCTCAGGCCGAATATCAAATAACCCCAGACCAAAAAAGATTTATGACTGCCATGGATCTTGAAAAATATTAGTTTAAGATTGCTCCTTCTCATCCCTTTGATATGACTATAGGGTCATCAAATAATTTCAATACTGTAAATTTAACTGTTGATGTGAGAAAGATTCCTTTGCTTGATAAAGTAAATTTACACATGCAAACAGGTCAATTGATAGTGAATGATTTGACCAAAACTAATGTAATGGCTCTTAAGGCAGAGAACATTCTTCGGAAGGTGATCAAGCAACTGAAATTGGAGAAAACCAACTCTAGGGCTTTAACAACACAAAATGAAGAACTCAAGAAGATAATTATGAAGATTGGAGTAGATCCAAATGATAGGTTTGTTGTGCAAAAATTGTTACAAAGTGCAGAATCAGAGATTTCTATGTTTAAGAAAAAATTGAAGTTACCTACAGGGGAGCATTCTATGGCAGCAGAGGTGGAAAAAGTAGAAAGTGAAAAAGAAAGCCCTCTTCAGCAGTTCTTACATAAGGAAGAAGAAATTTCTAAGTTGAATGAGACTATATTGAAACGGCAAAATCAGATAGATTCCTGCGCTATCATTTTTCCATCTGGAAATGATGATCTAGTATCACATATATCTCAATTGAACACTGAACTAAAAATGACAGAGAAAGATCTTTAAAAGGAACAAAATGATCTAGAGACAGTAACAAAAATAATGCAAGCTAATGATGGGGAAATTGATAAATACAGGGCAGATTGTCAAATAGATAATGTTGAAATCAAGAGCCCGAAGGAGAAATTGAAGGGAAACATAACTTGGATACAGACTAAAGATATCATCTGGAATGAAATTATTGAATAAATGAGAGCATCTTGGGGATCTTTGACTATTGTGTCAGAAGAGAAAAGCATTGTCAGATATTTTGAGGAGCAAGTTATGGCAGACAAGCAGAAGACTATTAATAGAGCCATATGGGAAAAAATGTTTATTGATTTCATTGATTCAAAGACTGATAAGGAGTTAGAAGAAAATTATATTAAAGATAGGATCGTGTATGCTGTATAGATTAACAAATTGATTGTTAAAAATACTTACAGGAAGACTAGTGAGAAGAAGTTGATTGAAATTAAGGAAGTAGTGAACAAATTTTACAATCTGTATGACAAAAGAGCTAGGGTAGGATTGCCATCATGTTTGGACCTTAAAGGCAGTCTTTTATCATGGGATTCTTATGAACCATTATTGGTATTGGAAAAAATTAAGGTGGATAATACCCATGAGAAGACTCAAATCCTAAAAGGAGCAACAATTATTAACTTTCTGTAGAGGCATTTTCAACTATTATGGATGGTGAAGACCTTATTTACAAACTGACCGACATTCAACAGGATCATTGCATTTAGGTTGGAGTACCACAAGCTGATTAACTCTCCTAAGACAAACATTGAAGTGTGGAAGAAATGCAAAGCTTGGATGGTTGTTCTACCCAATGATCCATCATCATCAAAGAAAGACAAGTCAACCAATCAGGAGAATGTAGCAATAGCGGGGCCAATTCACATTCAACAAATAGATTAGAGTTTAAGTTTCATTTTATCTCTATTAAGATATTTCAATTGTAATGAGACATTTTGATGATATGTAATAGATAATTTAAGAATTTTCAAGTAGTTTGAGCAGTTAGGAGTAGTTTCAGCAGTTACAAACTGCTTTTACATTGTATTTAAAGAGAAAGAGAAGAGAGGAAAAGGTCTTGAGTTTTGGACCTTTGGACTATTGCAAATTTTGTACTCAATTTTCTAATGATTAATGAATGAAGACCAAGATACTTACATCTTTTGTTATTGATATGTTTCCCAGTTTCCATTATGTATTTTTCCTTCTATGAATAAAATGAAGCAATGTACTTGCATGTCTCTTTTTACATATGTGAATAAGAGTTAAATATCCTTAATGGGCGCTCCTTCATTTTAACTATCCCCCTTTCATAAAATTCTTTTGAAGTTTAAAGTGATAGATTCTGTTTATCAGCATATCAGTATGGGCTTCCTTCATGTTCTTCTTATCACTCCAATTAATATTAACAGATAACGGCATTGTGAAGTATTTGTTGCATCGAATTCTTGAGGGTTATAATAATTATTTTCTGAAGCTGATTAAGAAAAGACCATTTGAAATAATATTTCTGTGACATATGTGTGTGTGTGTTGAGCACTGATTCCTTACCACAGCTAAGCGATTTTTTCTTAAGATACAACAGGTACGTTGGACAATCTTGTTCATTGGTTATTCAAAGGTGCAATGGTCCGTGTTAAATAATGCGCAAAATATTTTTGACAAGGGGAGCGGGGTCGAGGTTTGAACCTGAGACCTCCGCCCCAAAACAAAAACGCCTTACCAATGTGCCATTGGCTCCAAAATTGAAAAATATCTGCGCCAAATTTCATTTAAGCTGAATGTGGTGTGGGACCGGTGGAGTTAAACCACTAAGCGCGCTTAGCACTGATTTAATTAACTAAATTGCAGTTTATTTATAATTAATCTCTATTTAAGTTGAGATTAAAATGGCAGAGATTCTTTAGGTGCACCCAAATTTAGGCGGACTTCCACTTTTAGTGGAGTTAACTAGCAAAGTTCCCAAAATTAGTGGAGACATTGGGGCAAAGTTGTTTTGGTCATAAATCACTCATTGTTCGACCATTATGAGAGTGTGAATAGTCAATTTTGAATATCATGGAAATTATAGAGCCATTGGTGAGGTTTTTAGAGCCATCAAAGGAATTTTGAGAAGGTTTTTGCTTCAGAGAACTTCTAGGGGCCACTAGGGCCACTAGGGGCCAACAACAGTTTGAGGCCTAGCCAGGGTAGCTAGAGGCCTTATTCAGTAATTTAATAGTCAGTCTTGGATGTTTCAAATGTTTTGGAACTAATGGTGTTGTTTATAAATCCTGTAGAGGACTTTTGAAGGTTGAGATGCTTCAAATAATTTCTAGGGGCCACTAGGGCCAGCAAGTGCTAGCAACAGTTTGAGGCCTAGCCAAGGCAGCTTGAGGCCTTATTTAGCAAACCAATAGTCATTTATTACTGTAATGAATCTTCCGAATCCATTTATGGAGTTTTCATAATATTTTGAGGACTTCTATAGTTCAAGAACCCACAGAGAATTTTTCTTTGACCCTAGAGCCAAGGGGTGTCGCTAGGTGTTGGAGGCGAAACCAGAGCAGCCGGAGGCCAATTTCAGAAAACCAATAGTCTATTCTAACTATTTTTGACATTATACATCCATTGAAAGGATTTTTAGAGTCATTTTAAGACTTGTAAAGGTCTAGAACCTACAGGGAAGTTTTGGGCATCCTAGTGCCAACAGTGGATGGAGGCCTAGATTAGGGAGCCAGTGATCTTTTGGAGAAAATGATTAGTCCATTTTGGAGGTCTGATATGTGATTGAGATAGTAGGTGAGGTTTTAGGGACAAATATGGAATTCTGAGGGAGTTAGTGCCATAGAGAATCTCAATGTTGCTCAAGAGCACCGACAGAGGGCATCAAGTCTAAGGAAGCCTAGATCCATTTTCAGAGTGATGACAGCCATGACAGGGGTATGATGGTATTATAAACCCAATGGTACAACCAAAATAACCATTGGAGTTAAGTATTTAATTGTAAAAGAATATTTTCATCATAATCCCAAAGAGGCAAGTAAAGATGACAAGAGCTCAAGGAGACGTAGCCCACGATATTCGAGTGAACTCCTAGATTAAATTTGATGTTATGTGGTGATGTTTATTTACTGCATTATATGGTTGTTTCACATGTTTAATTTTAGCAAAAAAAAATGACTTAAAGCACTTAAACAGTTGAAAAACATACACCTGTTTCAAGTATAAAATTCTGCAAAAGTCAAGTATAAGCTAGATCTTTTATTTGTTTAACTGAGTGGGAGGTTCTTGAAAAGAATAACAAGTTATCCAACCCATTTTTAGATCAACGGTTAATTTTATGGCTTGTAACGCAACTAGCCAGTGAGCCTCCCAACGTTATAACGCCCTGAATGCAACTCAAAGGTGCATTATAGTTCAACCAAGAGAAACAAAAATTATTTCTCTTTTCTCTCTCACAGATTACTATTGATTCACTCTCCCTTGCTCTGATCTTTATGACCTTAGCTCTCCCTTGGACCTTTCAATCATATTTTATCTGATACCAATCTGTTGGAAAGGAAGAGAAGATAAACACAAATAATTCACATTATCGTCACACACAATAACACGAGCTGTTGCTCTTCTATATTGATCACACAAACTTTATTGGGATTACTTGACATACAATGAACTTGGTGAAGGGTATTTAAACCTTTTCGACTACCGACTCACCTAACATAACTTGACATGCACTTACTCTCTAAATTTATCTATCACTTAAACGTGACTTGACTCAACACTCTCAACGCTCCATTAACTGTCTCTCTAAATATAAAAATCTCTTCATGCGAGAGTAATTAGCTTACTTTAACATTTTCATGTGACCTCACTTGATGAACATATTGACATTCTTTATAAACTCCAACACAATAACATGGTATCTCTACTGGGACAATGTAACGAATCTCGAGAACTTACGATTATTAACAAGCACATGTCTCAAGGGTCCTTCAAGGACAACCTTAATGGTAAATATATATAATCATGATCAGACATATGTTAGCTTGAGTTATTATAAAATCCAACTCTCATTTGGTTCTTATTTTTCTTTCAAAGTTTGTTAACAAATTTGAGGTAGGGGAATTCTTTTCCTCAACACACAGCGTTGGGGAGAGATTTTTCTCCAAACAATACAGTTGCTGAAATTAAATCCTATGATTCTTTCTTTTGATAAAGAGTGGTGGAGTTTAAAATCAATTGATTTGCACAACTATAATGGAGCAAAAAAAATCAAACAAACTTATTCACGGTAGAAAAAAGTAAAATAGAGTGGATTTTGAGGCTCCTTCACTAGTAAACACTACCTTTTATTGAGATTTACATTCACCAGGGGTTGTGGAGCAGTAACAAACACCTATAACAAATTGTTTTCACGTGCCTACCAAAATTTTCTCCGCGATTGTCTCTTCTTGTCTTTCGAGACTTAATTTCGTCACAATACATTAAACTATTACAAATGTGTTCTATCAAAACATATATTTCTAAACACATTTATTCATGACAAAATATATTTAATACATAGGATGGGTGAACATGATTTTCTAAACTTTGTGGATAGTACATAAGTTGCAGGGAAAATGCTTCCCCATGCATGTCCTTGCCTACAAATAAATCCAAAACCTGCAAAACATTTACTTGAGGTATGGTTGTAGTGAGAAAATTTAATGCAGTGGTTGAGATTAATTTTCCAACACTCCCCCTTAATCCCAACTACTTCCATTGACCATTCCCAAACAGTCTTTGAAATAAACAAAATTTCCACGTGAAAATAGCTTTGTGAAGATGTCTACAATTTGTTCTTCTGACCTATAATGCTACAACACAATCTCACCATTGTTAACTAATTCTCTTATAAAATGATCTTTAGCATCAATGTTATTTGTCCTCTTGTGAAAAACAGAATTCTTTGATAGTGCAATTGCGGAACTATTGTCGCAGAAAATAGTTGTTGTCCCCTCTTGTTCATGGCATAAATCCCTTAACATTCTTATCACCCAAATTTCTTGACACAATATTGTTGTTGCGGCGACATACTCATATTTTTTTGTTGACAATGACACTATAGGCTGCTTCTTGGAAGCCCATGAAATGGATCCCGAACCCAAATGAAAAACATATCCTGAAGTTTTATTCCTATCATCAACACTTCCTGTCCAATCACTATCGGTGTAACCAACCAGCCTAAAATCATCTATTGCGATGTAAAAAATACCATATTTCTTTGTCCCATTGACATACTTTAAAAATCGTTTGGCTGCTTACCAATGTGTCTCCTTGGGTGTCTCCATGAACCTTGACACCAAACTCACTGCATAAATTATATCAGGCCTAGTTGTGGTCAAATACATTAGGTTTCCCACCATACTTTTATATAATGTCGTATTGACATTGTTGCTACAATATTCTTTGCTCAAATTCAACCCCATGACTATTGGAGTTGGTGTTGGCTTGCTATTCTGCATATTAAACCTCCCTAAAATTTTTGCTACATACTTTTCTTGGGAAATAAAAATACCATTCTTTGTTTTCTATGCCCAAAAAATACCTTAACAACCCCAAGTTAGTCATTTCAAACTCACTTTTCATGACTTATTTGAAATCAAAGACAATTAAATCATCGCTTTTTGTAAAAATAAAATCATCTACATACAAAATAACAATAAGAATCTTACTTTCACTTTCTTTGATGTAGAAAGGAGTCTCACCGTCACATTTTTTGAACCCATTGTCAATCAAGTAAGCATCTATCCTACTATACCATGCACACGATGTCTGCTTCAGCCCATAAAGAGCTTTCCTCAACCTACACACCTTGTCTTCTTGGCCTTCTATCTCATAAATAGGAGGTTGTGCAACATATACCTCCTCTTTCAACACTCTATTCAAGAATGTTGATTTTACGTCCATTTGATACACTTTCCATTTATGTTGCACGACAATTGACAACACTATATGCATTGTCTCTATCCTCCCGACTGGCGCAAATGTCTCCTCATAATCTCTTCCATGTTGTTGCTTGTATCCTTTGACAACTAACCTTGCTTTATGTCTTTCAATATTTCCTTCAATGTTTCTCTTGGTCTTATAGACCCACTTTACTCCAATGACTTCTTTCCCTTGCGGAAGGTCCACTAACTCGCATATTTCATTATTTTCTATTACTCTTATTTCTTCATCCATTTCTACAACCCATTTTTCTTATTTGACTGCATCCTAAAAATGAATTGGGTCATCTACATGACAAAATAATGCAAATAAGGAATTCAGACGAACGCTACTATCAACTTCATTTTTCTCATATATTTCACTTAAATATCTAAATTTTGTCTTCATATGATTGTGGAAGATGGGCTTGACATGTCACTTGGATTTTTGCTTGAAGTATATGGTGTTGTTGATCTTTATGGTGTGCTTGGAGAAGCACTTGTTTGAATGCACGACATTGTCCTATTATTTGTTGACGATGTCACATGTTGACTACTTTGTTGAGCTTGTGTAGGTGTAGGAGGAGTCACCGTTGAGGAATTACTTGTTGTGGTAATTTCCTCTTTGTCTTCATGTGGTATACATGTCTTCACATTGATTGTCTTGTCTAAACTTCCATCCCATGCTTCATCTTCTATGACCTGCACATCTCTGTTGATTATGAATTTCTTGGTTGATGGATTGTAGAGCTTGTATGCCTTGGATTCATCACCGCATGCAACAAATATCATTTCTCCCCCTTGCTTTCCACCTTCTTCCTCAACTCATCTGGGACATGTGCATACGCCACACTTCCAAAAAATCTCATGTCAATGACGCTTTGATTTCTTCCACTCCATGCCTCTTCAGGAACTGTATCCATAACACTTTTGGTTGGAAACCTATTAATAATATATGTTGCACAAGCAACAGCTTCAACCCAATAATCATTTGGAAAAATCTTTGCCTTCAACATACATCTTTCCATTTCCATAATGGTCCTATTCTTACTTTCTGCAACACCATTTTGATGAGGTGTATACCTTGTTGTAAATTTCTTGTGAATTCCATGCTCCCTGCAAAAATGTAGGAAGTAATTTGTGATGTATTCGCCACCTCTGTCAGTCCTCAAGACTTTGACGTAGTGTCCACTTTTCTTCTCAACAAGAGCTTTGTATTGACAGAAGCGCTCAAACACTTCATTTTTATGTTTTATGAAGTAGAACCATGTCTTTTTTGTGTATTCATCTATGAAGATCAAATTATAATAGTTGCCCTCAATTGATGGTGTTTGCATTGGTCCTGCACATAAATCTGAATGGAAAATCTCCAAGGGTGCCTTTTCCCTTATTGACTTTCCTACTGGAAATGTCTCTCTATGTTTTTTACCCAAGATGCATCCTTCACACAGTCTGTCTAATTTTTCTATGAGTGGAAATCTCTTCACCATGCATTTCCTATGCAACAAATTCAAACCTCCAAAATTGAGTTGACCAGATCTCAAATTCCATAAATAGTTCTCATCTTTAATTTATGCTTTAAAGTTTTCTTGTGTGACAACTGCTACATTTATTTCATCCTCTTGTGAATTCATTGATGGTTGTGCTTAAGCACCTTCTTCCTTCAAATATGATTTTATCTTTGGGGAAACAATCTATTGTTTGTCATATTAACTTTTGCAATAAACTTTCTGCTTCTAGACTTATCCAAAATTGTGCACTCGTCATTTTTGAAAAATACATTGTAGCCCTTTTGCATGAGTTGCAAATGCTTATGAGGTTATGCTTCAAACCAGGGAAAAAATGAACATCTCAAATATACTTCTTCTCCCCCTTCTATATTAGAATGTCGACTCTTCCTTTTGCCATGATAGAGATTTTTCTATCAGTCCCTAATGTCACTTCTGATTTCACATTTTCATCTAGATTGGAAAACATTTATGTGTTCCCAGTCATGTGGTTGCTACACCCTAAATCTAGAAACCATACACCTCCTTGTTTTTCCTATGCTACATTACAAGCTAAAAAACATGTTATCATGGTTTTGATTTTCCTTTATGAATTTTTCACTTGGTTTGTTACTTATGTCATATTTCTTCTTTCTACATTCATTTTCATAATGACCATACTTCTTGCAATAATAACTTTGAACTTGAGATTTATCATAACTCTAACTTGGGCCTTGACTTGAATTTTGATTGTTTCCCCTTCCATTTCAACTTGAAGAGCTTCGTCTTCCACCTCTATGTGGGCTTCTACCTCTTCCTCTATAATTTGATCTTCCTCGACCTCTACCTTGACCAAATGAAACTTGTGTCTTGAAAGCATGCTCCAATGAGGAGGCTTTTGCTCTGCTCAATCCGTGTTCATGAGAAATCAGTGAGACATGAAGCTCAACCATTGAAAACTATGAGATATCCTTTGTCTCTTCTATGACCACAACAATGGCATCAAATCTTGTTTGTATGCTTCTAAAAAATTTCTCAACTATTATCCTTTCCTCAAGTGTCTCATCATGAGACCTGATTTACGTAACCAACCCAATTACATGTGTAAAAAATGAGTCTACATTCTCAGAATCTTTCATACAAATTGTTTCGAAATATCTTCTCAACATTTGTAGTTTTGTTGTCTTCACCTTTTCCATGCCTTGGTAGGCTGTCTGGAGGGTATCCCATGATTTCTTGGACTTCATTTCAACTATAATCCTTGGGAAGATATTTTCATGAACTGCTTGAAAGATGCAAAAGAGGGATTTGGAGTCCTTTTTCCTGTTGTCCCTCAACAAATCTCTTTCTGCTTGTGTCAAAGCATTGTATGTTGTTGCATCTACCGGTTCTTAGAAACCATTCTCCACCAATTCCCAAATTTCTTGTGAAGAAAACAAAGCCTTCAGTGTTATAGCCCAATAATCATAAATTTTGGGATTAAACTGTGGTATTTGTGGATTGGTCAAGCTTCTTGTTGTTGCTGCCATTTTCACTGTGTAAAAAAATTCTCTTTACTGGTAAATATGCTCCACAAAAAAATTTCCAAAACACTTTTAACTAGCAATAAAAACACTTGCAGTTATGGTAATGAAATTTAAACCTACTCTGATACCATGTTAAAAAAATTGAGGCAGGGGAATTCTTTTCCTCAACACACAGAGTTGCGAAGAGATCTTTCTCCAAATAATACAGTTGCAGAAATTAAATCATATGATTCTCCATTTTAATAAAGAGTGGCGGAGATTAAAATTAGTTGAATTTCACAATTATAATGGAGCAAACAAAATCAAATAAACTTACTCACAATAGAACATAGTAAAATAGAGTGGTTGCGATAAGAATGATACGTGAAATTTTTAGAACCATATCGCGACAAACCAAATTTTATATTATAACTTTAAAACAAAGGAAATACATTCATATGCAGGTTGAGGCTCCTTCACCAGTAAAACACTACCTTTTACTGAGATTTACATTCACCAGGGGTTGCAGAGTAACACAAAAAACCTGTAACAAATTGTTTTCATGTGCCCACCAAAATTTGCTTCACGGTTTTCTCCTCTTGTATTTCCATACTTAATTCTGCCACAATACATTAAACTATTACAAACCTTTTCTATCAAAACATATATTTCTAAACACATTAATTCATGACAAACAATCTTTAATAGACAGGATGGGCGAATGTGATTATCTGAACTTTGAGGACAGTAAACAAGTTGTGGGGTAAATGCTTGCCCATGCATTTCTACTAACCATTTGATAAATTTCCATTTGAATTTTATTATTTAATCTGTTGCGGAATGGTTAATTTTCCTCCTACCTTAAAAAATATATTTCTAAACACATTAATTCATGATAGACAATATTTAATACACAGGATGGGCAAACATGATTTTCTGAACTTTGCGGATAGTAAATAAGTTGCTGGTTAAATTCTTGCCCATACATTTCTACCATCCATTCATAAATTTCCATTTGACTTTGATTATTTAATCTGTAGTGGGATGGGTAATTTTTCTCCTATTTAGAACTTTTTTAATCCATGTCCTTGTCTGCAGACCCAATCCACAACCTCCAAAAAATTTACTTGAGGTATGGTTGTTGTAAGAAAAATTAATACGGTGGTTGAGATTAATTTTCCAACACGGGTCCTAGTGTAGAAATTTTTGAATTAAATTGGAAGAGAAAGATCAAAATAGGTTTAGATGCATCACATGGTAGTTCCTTAAAATCTCTTTGCTTTGATGTATGGTATTTTCTAGCAAAAAATAGAATCTTAATGTAGTTTGGTTTAAATATTGATTACATATGTTATAAATTTATACTTTGTATTTAGAGGGGAAAAGAACTCATAACCACATTTGTCATATAATCCACCTATTTCTATTTCTATTTGTAAGGACTGGAATACATGCACATAGTTTGCACCTTGAAGATTATTCACAAGGATATCAAGATCGCCAACATCCTTTTGGACAACAAATTTAATGGAAAATTAGGTAACTTTGGTCTCTCAATTGTATGGATTAATGGAGAGGCTTCCCATGTTACAACTATGGTGAAATGCACTTCAGGATATCTCGATCTAGAGTATATCACTCACATAAATTGCACTAACTTTGAAATATTTGTGATTTTACAACAACTTTTAGCACTCTTCTCAAACCCTTTCTTATGTTGTGTCTCAATAGATATTTTAGCACATAAGGGTTGACCAATGAGAGTGATTTGTATAGTTTTGGAGTGGTTTGTTGGAGATCATATGTGACAGACCACCCATAGATGAAAAACTATCTGTAGATAAACTAAATATTATTTGATGGGTAAGGAACCTAACCATTAATTATTTGAAACACATAAAGAAACATTAGATATTGGAACATTTTGTAATTATTCTTCTTTGACATACTAACACGAATAATGAATGTGTGTATTTGCAGATGACACCTTTCATGGAAATGGATGCAATTCCTAGAAAAATAGAGGAAATCATAGACAAAATGTTGGGTGAAAATTACAACGTGGTATCCATCACTCGCGTGGAAAAAATATCCATTAAATGTGTTAAAGCTAAATCGTTCTATAGGCCAAGCGTGAGCGAGGTAGTGGAAGAACTCACAGAGGCTATGAAACTTGAGGAGATTTGCAGGCCATCACGATCTATTTCTTAAGTGGCTAGATAAGTTCTTATGAAGGGCCCTCATTTACATTGTCATGATAACATCACTTATAGGAGGGATTTTATTCTACAAAATACTTGTGATGGAATTTATTATTGTGCATTTTCAAATTCCGCTGAAAAGCTAGAATCTTCTGTATTTTCTTATTTTTGTTGACCGAATTCTGAATTTCACTTCTTAATTCTGTATTGAATTCTGCATTTCACACTTTCCTAGGTCGTGGTTTATTTTCTTTCTTTCAAGGTGATATACAACAGTTATGTTAAGTGGTAGTAATTTTTCAATATAACAGTTCAAGTGGAATAAACAGTGGAACCCATGGTAATGGTAATGAAGATATAGAGTTGGGGTTACGTAGTTTAAAGACATTGAAAAATACTAAATTAGGTTTTTGTGGTTCACCCAACTTGGTCTATGTCCATGGAAACAACCAATCCTTCCTTTATATTATCTAGCAAAATGAAGAGACACAATATACATCAGATCTGTTGTAATATCCTCTACTCTCTCACACAATCCCCTTTCAATTTCTCGCTCATAATATACACCCCAAATACACAGCCACATACCATTCCCTCATACAACAAAGGGGTTTATTTATAGGGCAAAAAACCATAAATTAAAAATAACTTCTACCTCTAGATCATCCACCTAATGAACAACCTAGATTGACTACGAAAATACAATATTTTACAAGGCAATTTTACATTTATTTTTAGCTTCAAGGGCACTTCCCTCAAAACTCCCTGCTAGGGGGGGGGGGGGGGCCTCATAAAATCATTTTTGCCCCCCCACTGGACCCCCTTGATGGTGATTAAACGACAGGCGGCGTTGGTGCTCCATTAAGAATAGGGGTCCAACGCGGCAACGCATCTAAATAAAAAACATAATGAGGCTCCACGCCTAACAATTTCAATTATTTCAATACCATGTCGAGCTATTGAATAAAGTGCTTAGATTATATTGCATAGATCTCATGGTTTCTTGGCTTGTGTTATCTAACTATCCAGTTTCTAATATTGGCAATCAGAGCTAGAATTGGAGCATTCAAGTTGAATAAGGAATGAAGTGTATGACAAATTCCAGGTAGGATTCATTCCATCATTTATTTACTTTAAGGAAATCATTGGGTTCCTTGTTTCTTTCTTGTTCTAGGTTGGCCATTTAACCTAGGTGAGATAACTTTGTCCTCAATCGTTAATACCTCTTAACATGGAGAGTGGTGAACCTATCTAAATTTCACCATAAGCGTTCGGTTCAAGATTTTCATGATCTTCATGTAGTAGATGATAGAGTTGTCTCATTTTAGCTTCTTCAAAATATTCAACCCAAGGAATTCCTTCTAGAGGGTTTAAGGGGATAAAAATTTTATTATTGTTACCTTTTATCTTAATTATATAATTTCCAACGATATCTTCTCCTTTATTTTTAGTCCCCAAGGTCGGTCAACTTATGTCGGGTATGCAGGGATTTCGTCGACTAAGTCGATGAGATCAAAGTCGACTAGCGTCAGAATCCTCATTATAAAATTTTGTACATGTTACAATGTCCCTATTGGTTCAATAAATTTTTGGTCGTCCAATTTAAGATAATTCACTACAAGGAAAAGACCCTCTAGCGGAGGTTATAATGAAGGTTTTTAGTGTTATAAAATTGGCCAAAATTGTCAAAAAAAAATTTGCTACAACATCCGTTTTCTGTAACAGAATTTTCTTCTAACAGAATTTCAACACAACTAAAAAATCTTGGGCGACCGAAGGTTGTTACGGATGTTTTTCTCATCGATGCGTTAAGTAGCTGTCAACACACTGGTGCATTGTACAGTGAATGCACCGGTACTGTACACCTACCAAGCACCAAAACAAAAAACAAATTATGGATGCCCCGGGGCATTTAGCAATGTCCCGATGCATGTTAGCTAGACAGTCGCATCGGGGTTGTCGAAGGTGCATGCACTAGGCCGTTAAAGTGTAAAACCACACTGGGCGCATTGTAGGTGATACAACGCGCTGGGACATTCTAATTGGTATTGGTATTTGTGCAGTGCCCATAGGTCATATAAACACACCGGTGTGCAGTATTATAAAAATGCATCGACGTGCAGTGTCAGACAAACACACAGAGTATTCTAATCAGTATTAGTATTTGTGCAGTGCCCATACGTCGTAGAAACGCGTGGTGCGTAGTATCACACAAATTCACCAAGTGTTCTAATTGGTTTTGGTATTTGTGTGGCGCCCATAGGTTGTAGAAACGCGTTGGTGTGCATTAGCATACAAACACACCGGTGCATAGTAACTAACACACACCGGTGTTCTTTTTGTATTTTTTAGAAACATCGACCTATGACAGTGCAATTATTGTGATTTTAAAAAATTCATTATTCATCAAAATTCGACACATATCTTATAGGAGTATTCATATCAATTAAATTTTTATTAGTGCATTTGAATGTCATGTTTGGATTAATTTGCTATATCATATCATCAAATTTCGCATCTCTTTATTATAATATTTAATCATCCATATATTTAATCAGTGGTGTAACATTTCACAGTGACAATGGAGAACACAATAGAATAAATTAAAACGTATATATATATATATATATATATATATATATATATATATATATATATATATATATATATATATATATATATATATATATATATATATATATATATATATAAGACACTCTTTTTCATACAAAATGGGACAATTATTGGTATCCCTCTGTCTTTCAATTGGGACACTCTGTCCATTACATTAAACAAAATTTCTGATTTCACAAACAAATATTTCAAAAAATACAATGCCTTGCTTTAATATCCAAACATATTGATCATCATTCTTCACTTGAACTGCTGTCACTGCTCGAGCTACTTCCATGACTTGGGTTATTTTGAGGAATGTTTTGTTCACAGTGTTGATTGTTTTCTTCTTCTTCAACTTCCATCTACAAACATAAAAATAAACTATAATGAGTGTATATACATTGGTGAGAATAATGAAAATTGAAATATTAAATAATATACATCAATGTAAATCGAAAATAAATGACATACCATAGAAAGAATTGTATTGACTCATGAACTATACACATTATTTCAAAACCAAATTTCATGCCATATTTCAATATTTCATTTTTTGGCACAGTTCCATACTTTGTTTCCTGCAAGTTTTATACCCCATAAAAAATCATATATTTAAGATAAAAGATTTTTTTTGTTCTATTAATTATAAACAGAGCTAAGTAAAAAAAGATCGATAAATGCTTACAGATTCCACATTTAATTTTTTATATGCCAACATATACTGATAACCCATATTTAACCCAATGTCAATCATTTCGTTTGATAGTTATTATTTTTATGTTAGCACCTGTTTGAAGACATTCAATAATGATTGTTGTAAAACAACTTAAAATATACAAAAATGAAATCTAGTTAATTTGTTATAAGGAAGTAACAATTAATCACAAACTTAGATATCAACCCTTTTGTTCCTTGTTGTCCTATTTTATGTGCTGAATGGGTTCCATTTTATTTTCTTTTCTGCAAGAAAATACTTGAAAATTAATATTTAATGCTAAATTGTTTATTTATTGTACCTAATAAAAAAATTCAATGATTACATATAACATCTGAAGCATGTTGTTGTTGAGATGGCTCCTCGTGCGATGCAATTATGTCCATTTCTTTGGCCATATCCTTGTACACCTTTTTGGATATTCCTACTGGCATATTTCTAATATCAGTTCATTCATCATTTGATATTTTCATAATCTTCCTGAAAATGTAACATGATAATAAACTATTTAATTTTTATATTGATATATGAAAAGTATATATAACAAATGTGATATTTATAAATGATTTCTTTCTATATATATATATATATATATATATATATAGTTCTAGAAAAACATTTAAAGGAATATTGTTTTTTCATTCCTTCTTTTTTGTTGTTTTACATTTTTGCTATTAAAATTCTAACATGTTGCATTGACCAATTCTCTGGAAACTCGTCCTGTAATTTAGATAAAGTTTGGTTCTTGGAGTCATTGGATTGATTTTTGTATTTTAAGTGGTAAGAATGTCTATACATTCATTCCACTAAATCCCTCAAATTTTTGTAAAATTTTTTCCCCCTTTCATTAACCTCCAACACCACTCCAGAAGAGCTAAGGAGCAATTCATTTTCATCTGCATGTTCTATTTTTTTTCTTTTCCTAGAACAACATTCATTTTATGAGTTGTTGGTCCTTGTAGAACATTAAACATATGTGAATTAATAGATTGTTTGAAACATGTTATCTAATATTTTTAAGTATATTATTAATGAAAACTAAATAAAGAAACTCATATTCGATCGATAGTATTTTTTCATTCACTTGATTCATCCTTCTGCAATTTTTCCATCAAGATTTTACGCTCTTATGGTATTAGACCAAAAATAATCTTATCGAGCTTTGTCATTTTGTGCCTCTGCATGATACACAGTAAACAATACATATTAGTTAAACTTACATATAGTTCAAAAATAATAATTTTTGTAAATAATATACAAAGAACTTGCCTTTTCTTCTTTTCTCGCCGTGCTATCAGTATTTTTGTTACCTGATCTCTTATCAACCATTTCTTTATCAATATGAAACCTGTACCATACCATTCATTAATATATTTTATAAATAAATCACAAAATTTTCACGTTAAAAAAAAAAAAAAATGGTGCGCCTTTCAATAAGTACGCACCGAAGTCGGTGCAGCAAGTTTTTATAAACGCACCACCAAAATAGTAGAAACACCGTACGTTGCTCTTTGTCAACAAGGAGACCCGGTAGGTTATATGTTAACCATTGCACTGATTAATACATAAAAATTAATAAAAATCCTCTGGTGTTAATTTTTGTAGCATAAGATGTCGTGGAGGAGGCGGTGCAACATGTTCTTGTAAACACACCGAGAAAACAAGGGACCACTGTACAGTGTTCTCTCTCAACAAGGAGGCTTTGTGTGTTATATGTTAACCGATGCATCGATTAATATAGAAATAAAATAAAATAAAATGTTTTTATGAAACACTACGTGCGCGGTGAGCTGTAATAAAATAGCGCACTGGTGTGCCCGATGCGCTATTTTACACAGGGCGCACCGATTAAATAATTTTTTTTGTTTTTATTAAATTCACACAAGGGCTGACATGGATTGGGATCCGAATCTGCAAGTCATCCCACGGGTTAGATGTCATAGGCCTGTATATTTAAAAATACAAACCCTATAAATATAAAATGAAAAGCCCTAATTCTGAAGTCATAGAAATAGGAAGCAAGGGTAGAAACAAAAAGAATCAAGGGTTTAGCGTAAGAATGGATTTTATTTATTTATTTATTTTCTGAAAATGAACAGTAAAATTTAAAATTTTTACTTACCATGTATTAAATCAAACATAAAATATTAAAAAAAAAATTATTACAGTAAAATTGAATCACCAGATTGTTTGAAATTCTATACTACAGGGTTTGAATCACCAAATGTTTGAAATTTTGATTCTCTGAATAGTTTTGTTCGAAAGTATTTCGCTGCTCCATAGTGCTCTCATCCTCTCTTTCTCTAGGTATGTCTCTTGTGCAAATCTTTCCTTGAATTTTTTTGCAAAAATAATGAAATAATGAAATTTTTTTACTATTTAAAGAATTTTTTCATGAAATTAGATTTTCAGAAATAAATTTCTGCCAAATTTTCAATTTACCGCTCTTTTTTCACTTAAAAAAAATAAAGTTGTGTTTTTTTATTGGCGGATATTTTGTGCGTTTGTTATCTAACGACACTGGTTCATCATTTAATAACACGACACTGATGCACAAGAACTAAAACACACTGGTGCGGTTAACTGTACATTAGCACCGATAACAATAAGTCCATTTTTAAGGCACCCAAATTACTTTTAGGTATGTACACCAAAATTTATTGTTTATTTTTCTCAAATGCGGGGATAAAATATCATAATTATATTGAATGGAAAATTCTTCAAAATCCAGCTCGTTCCATAATATTTCTCAAAGTCCATCGCAGAGTTATCCCTACCCATCTTGAGAGGTAATATCTACTTCAGATTTTATTTATGTTTTAATTATCTAATTGAATTTATTTATTTTATCCATGTCAATGAGCTAAATAAAATTAATGTATACAAATTTGTAGGTTCATGCAGATTCATAATCGAGTTTAGATGTGCAAAATATTCAAACAACTCCAAAACGTCAGAAGCTCTTATCAAGAGCAGCATACCGCAAGGTGCATTTGGTAGATGAAAATGGACAACCGCTTCAACCTGCCAATTGTAACATTGCATTTTCTAGCCACAATCCTAGGACAATGATGGCAATAATAATTTTTTGGTATATTAATGTAATTATTTCAACGACAAACCAATTAATCATGAATTGTCGACATGCTTACTAATTGATATCATAGATTTTGTACTAATCATGTTCAACTATATTTTTTGAAATTATTAGGATTCTAGTGATGATGAGCAACCTACCTACCATCTTCCATTGCACCCCACAATAATTTCAAATTGAGAGAAGGCTGAGTTAAAAGAAAAACTCGTAGAGGAGCGATACCAAGAATGGTTGAATCAACCACCTATTCAATTCCCATTCTGTCCAGATTCACCAATTAGGAATGACTACAACAATAGTAGTTCTTCACAAGTTGGAAATGGAGGCAATTAAATAGAGTTTGGTATGGATGATTACTTAAGAGATATGACTGTCATGGAGACAATGCTGTTAGATGCATTCCAGAACGATGATCAACTAGGGGATGATGCTCATATCATTGATACCTTTTTCGAAAGTCTTAAATTTTCTTCCACCACCCCTCTCTTTGGACCTGGAGGTTAGTCAAAGTATACCCATTTGGGGACAATGATGTTACTGTACAACTTGAAATCAAAGTTTGGCTTTTCGAATGCATGGTCTTTGGAAATTTTGAGGTAATTTACCATCAAGTCCTCCCTTATATTTTGAGAAATATAATCACACAATTAACATTAAAAATGGTCAATTTTATGAAGGTTAATAATTATATCAGCATTAATGTAAATTTAATATTGTGCATGATCACCAACTACAGGTTATTCAAAGAGAAGGTTCTTCATAGTGATAATGTCTTGCCCGGTAGCTGCGAAGAGGCAAAGAAATTGTTGAAAATGTTGGGTGTTGAGTACATATCATATCACGCATGTCCAAATGATTTTATTCTATATAGAGGAGAATATGCAGACAACGAGATATGTCTGAAATGTGGGCATGACAGGTATGATAAATAAAAAAATAAGGGTAAATGACGTGCTCCTCCTTTTAAGATATTGAGGCACATGACTATAATCCCAAGGATTCAAAGGTTCTTTCATTGCAAAGAATTAGCTATGTTGCAGGGATGGCATGCCTCACATAGAAGTGAGTTGGGATTTATGTGAATCCCAACATATTCAAAAGCCATGAAGCATATAGAGGGTACATGGCCTGAAAAATTCAAGGATGAAGTACGAAGTCTACAACTCAGCATAGCCATGGATGGCGTCAACCCATATTCCCTCCAGAACACCAACTATTCTATTTGGCCTGTAGTGGTGATCAATAACAATATCCCCCCATGGTTGTTTGTGAAGAATGAACATCTTATGTTGGCTCTCATAGTCCCTGGTAGAAGACAAGTGAAGAATATGGATGTCTACTTACAACCACTGGTAGATGAATTTAAGGAATTATGGGATGGGATAAATGTATATGATCTATCAAGACCCATCACAGCAGAGATGAGTTTTACGTTGTATGGCATATTTTCTTACATGACACATGATTATCCAGGATTACGAGTTTATTCTGGTAAATTACATGTTTATTGATTTATTTATATACGTAACAATATTCATTCGCATATTAGTTATTTAATTCATTGTTATTGTTTTGATCTTCATGATATTCTTTAACATGCCATGAATATATATTGTATACAATAATATCACAGGTCTTGTAACAAAGGGTATTTTGGATGTAAATGTTGTGGACCTCTCTAAAATCTAGATGGTCCAACGACCTACGAAAGCCATTATATGACTGCACAGGGTATTCCTCCCAGAAGAACACCCTTACAGAAGAGCAGCATCTGATTTCAATGGTAAACGAGAGAGAACCCAAAGGCCTCCAATAACGACACCAGTTGAATGGCTTAGAGCATATGAGAGAGAGAAGGAGAAGGATTTCATAGAAATTTTCGATTCAAATTAGGAGCCTATGTTCGATAATCTAGAATTCTTCGACACCTATGTTGAGAAATTTCCCATTGCGATGAAAAGGAAATCTATCTTTTATAACCTCCCATATTGGGAGCATCTTACTATTACCCACTTATTAGATCCCATGCATATATTTAAAAAAAATTCATCTTCTTTATGGAGGCACATATCATTGAAACAAAATGACACATTGGGTGTTAAGAAAGATATTATTACTTCAAAAACTAAAAAGAAACATTGGCCAAGACAATTAGAAAGTACAGGATCAGAGGCAGGCACTCGTCCCTATAATTCATGGTATTTCAAAGAAGGTGATGTCCCATGGATTTTTAAAAAAGATGATCTTTCTTTGGCAAAGGAAGTTATAATGGGTGTGAGGGTGCCATCTTCATATGAGTCTTCACTATGACGCCGCTTCACCGTGGATATCCATTTGTCGAGGTTGAAATCACATGACCATTTTAATGTTCTAAGAGTACGTATAATGTCAAAAGCATGATTTTATTATTTGTTATATTAATAAATTTTATCAGATGCAGGGATTATAGAACATAACTAATTTTGTATATTATTACATGTGTTTATAACTTTTCAGTGGCATTATCCTTTGTTTATGCATTGGTGTGTGAAACATTAATTCCCCCAAGACCTAGGACATGCCATATCTAAATTATCTGCATTTGTACGTTGGATCATGTCAAAGGATATTCATGTGGTTAGCATTCCATGGTGGCATCAAGAGATAGTTGAGATTGTTTGTATGTTTGAGAAGGAACTGCTGATGAGTTTCATGGACTTGCAGGTTCAACTTCTAATCCACCTAGTAGATGAGGTTGAATTAGTTGGGGTGGTTTCTTGTCGTTGGATGTTCTTCTTAGAGAGGTACATGAAGAAATTGAAAGGTTTTGTTCGACAAAGGGAAAAACTCAAGGGGTCTATGGCAGAGGGGTACATATCATATGAGTCTCCAGTGAGTACATCAAGAAGATCAACAACAGACCAGGTGTAGTGATTTGGGATGATGAAAGGGACAAAGACAAAATAGAAGGGGATTTGCTCCAAACGAATGGAAAAAGGCGCTTGATAAAGAGTAAGAGACTTATAATTTTTCAAATTTACACAAAGTAAATATTCATTTTTAACTTCAATATAATGTATATTTTGATCTCATATGCACTATATGTTGATTTTATTTCATCAGCGAATGCATAAATTTAAGCAAACAATAAATTCGTTCTTTACAATCCTGAAGCGACACAACCATGAGTCGCATTATACGAACAAAAGAGGATAAAATGGGATAGTGATAGGAAATAATTCAGATGGTTGAATGGTAGAAGTGTGCCTTATCCTGATCATTTAAAAGAAAATATGCCAAAAATATGCCCCAACAGTTGGGTCGCTGACCAAGTCAGAGAAAAATACGGTGCAACCAGTCGTTACCCGCGTGATGAAGAGTGTGCGCTAAACGTAGGGATTGGTTGCACCCACTTGGTAACAATCTATTTATGTACATTTTAAACTTAATAATGCACTTTTAAAATGTAATTACATCTATATTTAATATTTTAACTATTGGGTTATTATAAGACACATGACACTACGATTTTTTAACTTTTTTATAGGTGCATTTGTTCCCATCTATGTGGGCATATGGACACCATTTTCACACAGAAAATTCCGATGATAGACACATGACACAATACTGTGGAGTGGAATTCGAGTTCAATCAATCTAAATGATCTAGCCACCATGATCAAAACCTAGTACGAGGGACGTTAGGTTACGTTGGAAAGATACAAGAGATCATTGAAGTGGATTTCTCTTCTTTCCAATGTGTTATTTTTAGGTGCAAGTGGTGGGACACCCTTAATTGGAATAATGTGAAGGAAGATCGCGATAGTAGGCTGATATGTATCAACTCTAATAAGATGTGGGATGAAGCTAAGGAGCCCTATGTTTTCCCCAAATAGTACAACGAGGTGTTTTTTTACCCATATGTGTTGGATAGGGATTGGTGGTTCGTATTGAGACATGACCCTAGATCAAAACATATTTTTGAGAACAATAGTGTTATCATGCCAAGCGAGCTGGAAGATAATGAGGTTGTCATGAGAACCGAGAGTGATATGGTACATGTGTTATTTCATCATTTATACTTTTTAAGATGGGTTTTTACAAAGAAGATGACTTAATTACCTTATAACTAAGACTTTTTTTTTGAAACATTATAATATGTATTTTGAATTAATTTGCAATTTTCATTGTGTTAATGTTAAAATCATTTCACTTGATAATTTACAATTATGTTGATCTCGAAAACAATGGTGTACGGTATAAAGTTTTTTTTTTTTTTATAATGTCAATGCCTAAAATAATGCAACTACTTGATTGCTTTAAACGTGTGTGAATGATATCTTCAAAATGTATACTATTAGTTTTGGTATGTAAGATCATAATTAAATAATGATAATTCTAAAGTACATTAATTTATTTGCATTATTTTCTAAACTTCATTATGTTACAGAAATTCATATTATTCTAGATTTATTATTTATCAATTACTTATATTCATACAAATTTACAATTTTACAATTATGGTAATCTAACAATATTTATGGTATACATTTTGCTTACGGTAGTTATGGTTTAAAATTGATAATTAATTTACAATTTTAAAAATTTACAAATTTAAAAATTTTAATAAAATTGAATGATGACAATACATACAATTACAATTACAATTTTACAATTTCACAAAACAATTACAATTTTAGAATTTTACATACAATCACAATTACAATTTTACACAATTAAAATTACAATTACAATTACAATTACAATTTTAGAATTTTACATACAATTACAATTAAAATTACAATCACAATTATTTCACATTAATACAATTAAAATTTTACAAATATTTTACATACAATTACAATTAATATTAGAATATTAGAATTACAATTACAATTTTACAATTTCACATACAATTAGAATTAAAATTACAATTACAATTACAATTATAATTACGATTTTACAATTTCACATACAATTAAAAATAAAATTACAATTACAATTTTAGAATTTTACATACAATTACAATTACAATTTTACATACAATTAAAATTAAAATTTCAATTACAATCACGACATAATATTTAATAAATATCATGATTTAATATTAAAAATAAACATCATGATCATGATAACCATCGTACAAATATCATATTTGACTAAAAAACACATTCAAATTTGCTAACATCATCTAATCATCGTGATCATGATCATCTAACAAAACACAAGAATTGTGTAATATCATCACAACACAAACATCAAATATACATCTCATGTCAAATAACTGCTATCACATACACATCTATCTGCAAGTTGCACATTAAATGAACATATCTAACATGACCTAACAATATACACATCATGATGAACACCAACATGTAAATTAAGTACATCTGCAACATGAACATAAAATACATGGACCATATATATATATATATATATAGATATATAATGTCAAAAATATACAACTATAATATAACTGCATATAAATGTCAAATATCAACTGGTGGTACATCAATAGTAGTACTAGTCGAGGCCTGCTCAGTTGATGGTGTAGCCTCGACATTCTTAGATAGATGATGATCACATGCCTACTGATCTGGAGGTGCTTCATGTTGATCAGGAACAACCTGATCATGATGAATCGTAGATGGTATAGCCTGCTCAGTGGATGGTGGAGCAGCCTACTCAGTCAATGGACCTGCCTCCTCAGATGGACCAACACCCTTCTCACTATTAGGTACCTGCTCAGTGCTAGGACGTGTCTACTAATATGGTACAGACTACTCTGACGATGCCTACTCACGATCATGACTAGATGTTGCAGGCTTCTCATCATGATCATCTCTGACGCAAGGTGGAGGAGGAGGTGGAGTACTATACTGATGATCACTCCCCTCATGATCATGATCATCAGATGATACGCTGCTCGACTATTGTATTGCATCTCCACCACGCCTACGTCCGACCCTCCTTGCCTGCGCTAGTACTCTGGTAGCTCCAACGATATGTCGCATGAGGGTCGGCATATCACGGGGCATGAATCTCCATATCTATGTTAACCTATCATAAGCCTGTATCTCTTTGATAGTAACCGTCTTGACTCCCTCCTCAACTAGAAGTTGATAGAGTTGGTCAACCAGCTCCATCCTAAATCGAGTGTCAGTCCTACGCCTCACACCCGCTGGTATCTGTGCCTGATCAGGACCAGGTTTGTCACCATTCTGATCCTCCACCTCTGCCATCTCCTCGTCAGCAGGATCTATACCTAGATCATTTGATGGCGGTAGAATCTAATCGCCAATGAATGAACCAATATCTACAAAATATATATAAGTACACAACAATAATTATACAATTTCATTAAAAATTTTAATAAAACAAGTTAAAGAACATGTTTGAATAAATTTAAAGAAAACACTAATATTACCTCTCGCATTCGATGACTCATCCTGTGTGAAGAGGATGTTGGCACACCCTCGTCAATCCAAACCAGCATACGGACATGGCACCAAAATGAAGGCGTGATCATCAACACTGGATAGCAACTCCAGCGCTTCATGAGATATCCTGGCGGAAAAGTCAGACTCGCCCCTCTTGAGCATCATTTGGCCCCACATCTCCATCTGTACGTGTAGCATCAGCCTACAAGGCTGCCAAACAAAAGTAGGCATCGTCTCTCGAAACCTCTCAAAAAATAAACAAAATAACTCTGAAGAAAAAGGGAAGGTTAAACTCCCATGTGCCTGAGAACGAAATATATCTAATGTTGTACAAAACTGTCGAAAAAAAATCGCAAACCACCTCACAAGCTGTGATGCCTGTAATAAAGAATCAACATAAAATAAAAGTGGGAAAAAAATGTGTTTCCCGTCATTGGTATGGTGTGTAATGGTCATCAGTAGTAGTGAGAGGCACCTCACCTCCTCTGCACCAAATGAAGCAATACGTAACTGACCACTGGACACCTGAAAATCTGCTGGAGAAAGTTTATCATCGCTAATGTATCTCTGGGAGTACACCAACTAACTCCCTATTGCATAGCCGATGGGGACCTCAGGGAACTGGGGAAAATCCTGCTCTCTCCTAGATTGGCCAGTAATAAAAGATATGTCCTCCTCAATGGGTGCGTACCACTTGTTAGGATCGACCCAGAAAGCCTATCGGTAGGCATCCCACCTGAAGATGAGTTGTCCCAATAACCCATTATGGCCCTTTAGGGATGTAGCCTCCTCATAGAACTTGAGGAGGCCTACCTCCCTTAGGAGAAACTGGATGGTTGTCGTAATAGGGTGAGGTTATTCCCTTTGTTCCCTCCTTTTTGATGCTACTGAATGATTCACATATTAAATACATTTTTTTATTAAATGAGAAATATATATATATATATATATATATATCTATATATATTTTGAAAAAAAAAACAGTCGGTGCGCCCCAAAAACAGTCATGCACCGGTATCGGTGCATCCGTTTTTATTGTGCACCATCCTTGGTGCATGTGGAAATTTTCAGCACACCACAAAACATGAAATGTACTTTAGTCTACGGTGCGTTGACGAAAGAATCCACCTCGAGGTGGATAATTAGGTCAAGACATAGCCCAACAATAATTCATTGTCAATGGTGCGGTCGTTTAAATGACCGCACCATTGATTATGTACCAGTGTCAGGAGGGAGGTGCGTTGACCAAACTATGTGCCCTGGGGCGGATAGTTCAGTTAGCGCACCACCCTCCTGAAATTAGTACACACTCAATGATGCGGTCATTTACAGGACCACATCTTTGACCATGTACTGATGTCAAGAGGGTGGTGCACTGACCAAACTATGCACCCAGGGGCAGATAGTTTAGTTAGCACACTGTCCTGCTGACATCAGTACATGGTCAATAGTGTGGTCATTTACAGGACCACACAGTTGACCATGTACTAATGTCAGGAGGGCAGTGCACTGACCAAACTATGCGCCTCGTGGTGGATATTTTAGTCAATGCACTGTCATGCTGACATCAGTACATGGTCAAAGGTTCAGTCCTGTAAACGACCACACCATTGATTACGTACTGATGTCAGGAGGGCGGTGCGCTTACCAAACTATTTGCCCCGTGGTAGATAGTTTAGTCAGGGCACCACCCTCCTAACATCAGGACATGGTCAACGATGTGGTCCTATAAACGACCGCACCGTTGACTATGTACTGATGTCAATAAGGCGGTGCGTTGACCGAACTATCTGCCCTAGGGCGCATAGTTTGGTCAGCGCACCGCCCTCCCAACACCGGTACATAGTCAATGGTGCGGTCATTTCAAAGACCGCACAACCATATCAGGTTTAAAAAAAATACACAATGTGCATTTTCAATATTGCACTGGAACCCGGTGTGGCCTGTAAATTTACAGGTAGCACCGTGAATGGTGCAATTAGAACGGCTCAAGCACACTACGTAATAATTTTTTTTTATGATTTAAATGGTAAAATTTAAGGTTTTTGACAAATATAATCCATTAAAATGCTTAATTATTGAGAAACAAGTAAAATACCTATACATTTTGGCGTCGAGGAGGCATATTTTCTAAAGAATTTGAAAAATCGAATTTTCCCACCATTTTCCAAAATTCGAACTCCAAAAAGTGGGCAATGGATAGTAGTAGTGCGTGCAAGGGGAGCACCTATGGCAAGGCACCTCACACAAGGGAAATTTTCTTCGGTGCTTGAGAGATCTGGAGCACTGAAGCAATTTTTTTTGTTTAACCCTGCTTTGGTGTGGGGGGTTTTTAAGGCACACCCAGCCTGATTCTGTATGAGCGTGGGTTTTTAAGATGCACTGGACCTATTTCTAAGTAGCACACCAGTGCACTACAATAATTAGATGCACTGAGCAGGTTTGTATGGAGAGCACGGTGCCTTGGTGTGCCAATGTTTAGTATGCACCAGTGCTTTGTGAGTTAAACGCACTGGTGTGGTTCATGATGAGAAACACACCAGGCAAAAAACATCTGCAAAAACCTCCACCCGCCAACCTCCTCTATAGACCTCTGCTACAAATGGATATCTGGGCTATTTTTATAAGGGGTTCCTCAAAAACATCTGCTGGAGGGTCTTTTCCTTGTAGTGATGTCGTGTAGGTTTGGTCAATCCATAGTAATCCATGTCTCTCTTGGAAGAATGTTTACTTGTGATCCAAATTCCACCACAACTTGTCTGACCATGCATCCATTTATTTATAAGTCAACTTGTGGACCTTGATCTTCTGGTTGATTTCCTTGTGAGAGTTGTCGAACATTTTTTCCTTTTTCTCTATTTTCAATTTAGTTTTTCAGCATAATCAACAATTCTACCAAGTGAGAAATAAAATGTTCTTATTTTAATAGTTCAAGAAATTCTTCCAAAATTAGATCCTTAGAAAATCATTTTTGTTTAGTTTATTTCTTAAATTATTTGAAAAAAATTTTCATTGTATAATTTTGTCCTTGCATATCAAGATATTTTGTCATATTCTTGATTGGTCGAATCACTTATTGGTCATTATTATTGTCATCTTTTCCTGCTCATGACCTTGTGACTACATGAAGGTTTTTGGAACTTAAAATATCATGCTTGTGAACTATTTTTAATCAGTTAATAAACTTTTTATTTAAAAACATTTCAATTTTAGGGGAATCTTCCAAATAATCATCACCCAGACCATGCATATTGCAGAATCCTAAATCATTTTTATTTTTCAAGGGGAATTTTGTAGCGATGTGCCCTTATTGCTAGCAGGTATAACAATAAAATCTTCCTCGGCCTCGACCATGATCACATCCTCTGTCATTGTATCCTCCTTGTCATCCACCATAGCCTCCACAACCTTGTCCTATTCTGTAGAAACGTGGTGGTTCACTACATTTATCATTAGCTTGAGTATGATAAAATAACCTTATAATTGGGTTTAATTTTTCCATTGAGTGGGAATTCGTGAGTGTAATGCACATTTTCCTCACAGATAACACACCACTTCAGCTTGGAGTTTTGTAGGTTGTATTGAAAATGCTACAAAGAAAATACCCTCTAGTAGATAGTTTTGAGGAAGCCCTTATAAAAATAACCCAGATATCCATTCGAAGCAGAGGTCACTTGAGGAGGTTGGTGGGTGGATGTTTTTAAGAATGTTCTTTTGCGGTGTGTTTATAATCCTAACACACACCGGTGCACTTGATATATATGTAACGCACCGGTGCGCTTGATATATATGTGACGCACCAGTGCATAGTGGAGGCTAAATAAGAATTGCACAATTATTTTTAAGTACTACAAAAACAATGGTGCACTACATACATACAACACACCAGTGTTTTTTATATAAAGCACACTAATGCGTACTATCAAATGGCATACCGAGACACTCAGCATTTCGATGCTATTTACTAACGATGACGGCTCAGTGTGGTTTATGTACAGCGATGCACCGACATAGGGTTTTTATTCAAAGGAAACATTGTGCACTCCATACAAACTGGCCCAATGCATCTTAGTAATATAGCACACCGTAAATAAGTGTGGTGCGCCATTGATACAACTGCCCAGTGTATCTCATAATCGAGGGCATCGAAAAAAGGTTAATTTAAAAAAAATACCGGCCATAAAAAATCATTTTTACTTGTTACAGTTTTGTAGAGCTCTCAAGCACTGGTGTGAATTTTCCTTCTCCGAGGAACCCTGCCATTGGTGCTCCCATTGCCTGCATTGCTTCTGTCCATTTCTCACTGTCTGGACTTCGAATTTTGCAAAATAGTGGGAAATTTTGGTTTTTATTATTATGTTGCAAATATGTCTCCTCAAAGTGAAAATGTGCAGATAATATATTTGTTTCTCACCAACTTAAGCTTTTAGCAGATTAATTTTTAAAATTGAATTAAAATTCACTACTTTTTTGAAGAAAAAAAATTCCTATGCAGTACATGCGAGCCATTCGGCTCGCACTGTTCCCAGTGCTCCCTGTAAATTTATAGTTCGCGTTGAAAACCATGTTAATAGAAACTGCACCAGGATGTTAATGTGACAGCCTGGTGCAGAACCAAGAAAAATCACACCACAATAACAATAAAATATTGCAGTGCATGTCAGTTTCTGGCCACACCAACAATTTTAAATTTTTTAAAATTAACAATTTATTTATGGCAGTGCGTTAGTTTACCGGGACGCACCGCAGTATTTTATTTACGGCGATGCATCGGTAAAGAATACCGCACTGGGGCAGTGTGTGTTTGGTACTGCACTGCTAGTAGTAAAATATTGCAAATTGGTGGTGCGTTGCTTTATAACAAACTCCCCGGGGCAGCTATGTTTTGTCAACACACCACCTATAATATTTATTTAAGTAATAGATTTTTGTTGTCACAGTGCATGAAGTTATTTAGTGTGCACCGTGGACGGTGCGTGATTTTTTTTTGTGGTGCACCAAATGTTTTATTTTGTTTTTTCGATATAAGTTATATTTATATATTTTTAAATACATTTTTCATTTAATAAAAAAAATTAGGTTTTATGTATGAGGGAGGATAATGTATTTAATACGTGAATCATTCAGCGATGTCAACGGAGAGAGGAAAGACAACAACAAGAGTAGAGGGATGACAATTATAATGTGATACAACAATGGGAGGCAAGGGAGATGGAAAGACTTTTGTACCCTCGCCCTATTATGCCACCCACCCAGTTGTTCTTAAGGGAGGTAGGTCTCCTTAAGTTCTATGAGGAGGCTACATCCCTGAAGGGGCACAATGAGTTATTAGTATAGTTGATCTACTGGTGGGATGCCCAGCGACAGGCATTCTGTGTCGGTCCTGACTAGTGGTACCATCCCACTGAGGAGGATATTTATTTTTTGACTAGCCTATCTAGGAGAGGGGAGGATTTGCCCCAGTTCCCTGATGTCCCCATTGGTTATACAACAAGGAGTCAGTTGGTGTACTCCCAGAGATACATTAGGGATGATACACTTTCTCCTACAGATTTTTAGGTCTCTAGTGGACAACTACGAATTTATTCTTTTGGTCCAGAGGAGTTTAGGTGCCTCTCACTATTACTAACCACCATTGCACATTATACCACTGACGGGAAGCACTTTAGTTGCCCTCTTTTATTTTATGTTGATTCTTTATTCAAGAGGCCATGACTTGTTCGATGGTCTGCCATTTTTTTGTGGCAGTTATATATAGCCTTAGATATATTTTTTTCTCAGGCACGTGGGAGGTTGACCTTCCCTTTTTCTTCAGAGTTTTTTTTTGTTTTTTTTTTAGAGGTTTCCAGAGACAAGGCCTAACTTTGTGCGTCAACCTCGTAGGCCGTTGATACAGAAACAGATGCACATGTGGGATGAGATGATGCCCAAGAGGGGCCTGTCTGAGTATCCGACCATGATTTCTAGTGATGCACTAGAGCTGCTAGCCAGTGTGGATGATCACATGTTCGTGATGGTGTCGTGTCCTTACGCGGGTTTGAATTGGCGAGGGTGTTCCAACATCCTCTTCACACAAGATTAGCTGCCAGATGCTAGAATTAATATTTTTGTTTTATTTAAATTAATATAGTTTCATTTTATTGTCTTAATTAATTAGAATAAAATTTATTCTAACATGTTCTTTATCTTGTTTCATTAAATTGTTTAATTAAATTGTCTAGAATTACTGCTGTGCACTATATATTTTGTAGATATTAGCACCTTCATTGGGGACATTCCTCCACCCCCATAAGATGATCCTAAAGATGACAAGGAGATGGCATAGGCCATGGAGGGTGAGAGACCTCCTTGGGTGCAGATACCCGCGGGCATGCAACGTAGGGCGGACATTCGATTCATGATGGAGTCGGGCGACCGACTATGTATACTCCTGGTTGATGAGGGAGTCTTCCCTACGACTATCAGAGACATCCAGGTTGATCATATGCTCACAGATATTTGGAGGTACATGCCCCACAATATGATGAGTCTTATGCATCATATCGTTGGAGCTTCCAAACTACTGGTGGCTAGGAGGAATAGGCGCCATGGAGATGTGCAACACAACAACTCGAATAATCATGATCATGAGAGGAGTGATCATTATAGTACTCCACCTCCTCCTGCTTCACCTCGTGGATATGAGCAGCCATCATCTAGTCTTGAGCAGGCATCTTCTGAGCAGGCAACATTTGAGTAGGAACCTCCTAAGAAGACACCATCGACTGAGCAGGCCTCCACTAGTTATAGTATTGATGCACCGCTAGATATTTGACATTTATATGTAGTTCTAGTACAATTGTATATTTTTGACATTATATATATATATATATATATATATATATATATATATATATATATATATATAATGTCAAAAATATACAATTGTACTAGAACTACATATAAATGTCAAATATCTAATATCTATATATATATATATATATATATATATATATATATAGAGAGAGAGAGAGAGAGAGAGAGAGAGAGAGAGAGATATGTATCTATGTATGTATGTATGTATGTATGTATGGTGCATGTATTTTATGTTCATGTTGATGTGCTTAATTTATATGTTAGTGTTCATCATGATGTGTATATTGTTAGGTCATGTTAGATATGTTCATTTAATGTGCTCGCAGATAGATGTGTATGTTATAGCAGTTATTTGACATGAGATGTATATTTGATGTTTGTGTTGTGATGATGTTATACAATGATCAGGATAAGGCACACTTCTACCATTCAACCATCTAAATTCTTTCATCTCACTATCCCATTTCATCCTCTTTTGTTCGTACAATGCGACCCATGGTTGTGTCACTTCAAAATTGTAAAGAACAAATTTATTGATTGCTTCAATTTCTGCATTCGCTGATGAAATCAAATTGACATATAGTATATATGAGATCAAAATATACATTATATCGAAGTTCAACATGAATATTTACTTTGTGTAAATTTGACAAATTATAAGTCACTTACTCTTTATCAAACACATTTTTCCCTTCGTTTGGATAATCTTCCCATCTCTTTTGTCATCATCCCTTTCATCGTCCCAAAACACCACACCTCATGTGTTGTCAATTTTTTTGATGTAATCACTAGCATAATAGAAAGAATCATATGATATGTACCCCTTTGCCATAGAACCCTCGGGTTTTGCCCTTTGTCAAACAAAACCTTTCAATTTCTTCATGTACCTCTCTAAGAAAAACATCCAACGACAATAAACCACCCCAACTAATTTAACCTCATCTACTAGGTGGATTAGAAGATAAACCTGCAAGTCCATGAAACTCGTCAAAAGTTCCTTCTCAAACATACAAACAATCTCAACTATCTCTTGATTCCACCATGGAATGCTAGCCACTTGAATCTCCTTTGGTGTGATCCAACGTACAAATGTAGATAATTTAGATATGGCACGTCCTAGGTCTTGGGGGAAGTCATGTTTCACACACCCACACATGAACAAAGGATAATGGTCGACTAAAAATTTATAAACACATACATACAAAATTAGTTATGTTTTATGATCCCATGGGATAAAAAATATTAATATAACAAATATTAAAATATTTCTTTTGACATTATACTTACTCTTAGAATATTCAAATGGTCATATGATTTCAACCTCGAAAAATGGTCTTCCATGGTGAAGTAGCACCACAGTGAAGACCCATATGAATATGGCACCCTCACACCCATTATAACTTCCTTTTCCAAAGAAAGATCATCTTTTTTTTTAAATCCATGGGACATCACCTTATTTGAAATACCAATTAGAAGGACCAACCTCTCTTGTACTTTCTAATTGTCTTTGCCAATATTTCTTTTTATTTTTTGAAGTAATAACATCTTTCCTAACAACCAATGTGTCACTTTGTTTTGATGATATGCTCCTCCATAAAGAAGATGAAACATTTCTAAATATATGCATGGGATCTAATAAGTGGGTAATGTTAAGATGCTCCCAATATGGGAGGTTATAAAAGATAGATTTCATTTTTATCCCAATGGGAAATTTCTCAACATGGGTGTCAAAGAACTCTATATCATCGAACATAGGCTCCCCATTTGAATCGAATATTTCTATGAACTCTTTCTCCTTCTCTCTCACATATGCTCTAAGCCATTCAGTTGGTGCTGTTATTTTAGGCCTTTGGTTTCTCTCTCATTTACCATTGAAAGTGGATTTTTCTCTTCTGTAAGAGTGTTCTTCTAGGAGGAATACCCTAGAGCAGTCATACAATGGCTTTCGTAGGTCATTGGACCATCTAGCTTTCAGAGAAGGTCCACAAAATTTACATCCATAATACCCTTTTGTCATAAGACCTGCGAAATTATTGTATACAATATGCAGGGAACGTTAAAGAATATCATAAATATCAGAAAAATTACAATGAATTAAATTAATATGCGGGAGAATATTGTTACGTGTATAAACAAATCAATAAACATGTAATTTACGAGAGAAAAATCCTAGGCCTGGATAATCATATGGCGTGTAAGCACATATGCTATACAATGTAAAAATCTTCTCTGTTGCGTTGGGTCTTGATACATCGTATACATTTATCCCATCCCATAATTCCTTCAATTCATCTACCAGTGGTTGTAATTAAACATCCATATTCTTCACTTTTCTTCTACCAAGGACTATGAGAGCCAACATAAGAAGTTCATTCTTCACGGACAACCATGGGGGGATATTTTTATTGATCACTACTACATGCCACACATAATAGTTGTTGTTCTAGAGGGAATATGGATTGACGCCATCCATGGCTATGATGAGTCATAGACTTTGTACTTCATCCTTAATTTTTTTGGGCCATGTATCCTCTATATTATTGATGGCTATTGAATCTGTTGGGATTCTCATAACTCCCAACTCACTTCTATGTCAAGAATGCCACCCCTACATCATAGCTAATTTTTTGCAACGAAAGAGCCTTTGAATCCTTGGGATTATAGGCATGTGCCTCAATATCTTAAAAGGAGGACCATGTGATTTACCCTTCTTTTTTTATTTATCATACCTATCATGCCCACATTTTGGACATATCTCTTTGTCTGCATATTCTCCTTTATATATAATACAATTTTTTTGAAATGCATGATATGATATGTACTCAACACTCAACATTTTCCACATTTTCTTTGCCTCTTCGCAGCTACCGGGCAAGACATTATCACTCGAAAGAACCTTATCTTAGAATAACCTATAGTTGTTTGACAATATTAAATGTACAATGCCAATAATTATTAACGTTCATAAAATTGACCATTTGTAATGTTGATTGTGTGACAAGATTTCTCAAAATATAAGGGAATTGATGGTGAATTACCTCAAAATTTCCAAGAAACATGCATTCAACAAGCCAAACATTTATTTCAAGTTGTACAGTAACATCATTGTCCCCAACTGGGTAGACTTTGACTGAACGCCAGTGTTATCCCCGATAAAACTCCATCTTGGTTAGGAAGGTCATTTGGTATAGGTTTTATTTTTTTGGTAAATTAACTCAAGAAATTGATGAAATTTTATGAATTGGTTATAATCCTAAGTTTTTTAGAGTCCCACATGTCATGTCATCATGGTCATATCAATAAAAATCCATCAAAAATCTACATGCATTGGTTCAAATTCAGTTTTAGCCACCTGTCTACTTTTTCTTGAGTCTGCGGCAAAATCTATGGAAAACATGTCTTTTTTTCTACAGACTCACTTCACAAGTCCGTAGCGAAACTGCTAAAATTATAACAGAAAATGCTACGAACTCATGTTTTTCTGCACTTCCAAGGTAATGGGTGAGGTGTCAAGTTTCAAATGGATAGAGGTCAGTCTAAGGTCATGTGATTAGTTATTTGGAGTCATGGAACATGTGTGATCATCATTGTCATTCCATCATTATGTTTAACCTTCCTTTTTTGTCTTCATCCCTCTCACATTCAAAACTTACCCTTTTTTAAAATGATCCTTGTGAGCTACTGTCTATCACCTTTTCCTTTTTCCTCTGAGTTTATTTGTTGCTATTATCTTTAGAAAGGTCCAACCTTGTCTGCAAGCTTCTTTTTGTGCGTAGTTGTTATTTCCTGGTGTCATATTTCCAAGAAGGCCAGCGTTGTGTTAAGAGGAATGGCCATGCATAAAAATTCCAACAAAGGGGGCTCAATGGTCAGGTATGAGCCCATGGATTTAAAACTGGTCAATGAAGATCCAATTTTTGCAGCAACCTTCACCAATGTTGGTTGCATGAGGTTTTGTCAGAAGCTGCAGGGGTATCATGCCCAAGTTTCTAAGGAATTTGCAGTGAATTTTGTTGGAATTGCATCAAATTCTGGTGTGCTAAATTTCGTGGTTTCTCCTGTAACTATTTCCTAAGCTATAGAGATTCGAAGGATAGCGGAAGAGTGGTTTAAAGCCACCAAATTCAAATTGCAGAATTGTGATGAGTTCCTTAACCCTGAACACATTGGAGTGGATAAGACCTCAAGGATACCAAGAAGTTGTCCCAAAGAAAATTATTCCAAACTTCTGTTAGTAATTCAGAAGTATTTCATATGTGAAGGGAGGTTTCATATGATATATCAGTATCACTTCACACTTTTGCTCCATTTCACTGGTAATCAGCTTTTGGACCTTCCATTTCTCTTATTTAGGAGCCTAGGAGAAATGTTAGATAAATTCCAAGCTAGTCCTAAGGGTAGTGAAACTTCAATATTTCATCATGGATTAATCAAGATACTAGTTTTGGAAGAGTTTAAAAAGTTAAATAGAGATTTGGCCACATTTCTGCTTCTTATTGGTTATGAAGTGGATGTGTTAACTCCTAAGAAAACACCTAAATCAAAGACCAGCCCTTCAAGTAAGAATGATGAACCTATAGATGAAGAAAAGGGTCGACAGGAAGGAGAAATGCAGCCAATTACAGAGCCCATGGAGGTTTAAATGGAACAGTCGCAGATGATAGATTTATCTCAGGCCAAACCTTCAAAGAACAAGCCTAAAACTAGCAAAAAGAGTCATGGAAGAATCACTAGGAGCGAGATAGTGGGAAAACAAAATCTTGATGACATTTTACAAGCTACAGATATAGAAGAAACTCCTATGGTCAAATTTGTGGAGGTCAAAGGATGTAAGAAGAAAAAGAAAGGCCTCACTGCCAAGAAACTTGATTTTTCAAGTGAAGGTGCAGGTTTTGTATTTAAACCAAGAAAACCGCTCACTAGATTGCAAATTTCCAAAGGTGTCAAGGCTGACAAGAAGACTAAAGAGACAAAGAAAGGCAAACAACATATGGTAGAAGAAATTATTGACCTATCCCCAACAAAGGAAGAAATTATCAAGGAGAGGATAAGTCAATGAAAAATATGAAGTGGATATTTTAAAGGAGAAGTTGAGGGAAGCTAGGGTGGAAGTCATTGAAACAAAGCTAGAGTTGGAAGAGGTTAAGCTAGAAAGAAAAATTGTGGAGGAGTTCAAGGAGAAACTGAATGAGAATATTAGTCATTATTAGGAATCCTTAACAAAAGCTAAAAAATTGTTGAAGATAACCCTTCCTCTACGCAGTGTGATGAAGTACACAAGGAAAAGGAATGTCTCACTATAGGCAGAGAGAAAGAATCTCAAAGGTCAAGTGAAGGATTTGGAGGTGAAAATGGAAATGGTACAAAATGAACTCAAGAAAAAGGGCTTAAAGATGACAGTCATAAATGAACCTGTTGAAGATGAAGCCACTGCTGCCAAGGGTGAAGATATTGTTGTTTTAAAGGGAGTAAAAGACCTTTTAAAATATGTTTTGCCTCACTATATTTCATCACCTATAGAGGCATGAGAAATTTTGAAGAAGAAATCCATAATTTCCAAGTTTTTTTTCAATTAGGCAAGTTTGTAGCATGTCTCAGGCTTGAACCCGAGAAAACGCTGCGAACTCGCTGAAGATTATTTCTTGTTATATATTTTAGGTTCTTTCATGGAAAAGGCAGGTAAAGGCTTGTATTTAAATGTTTTGACTCACTATACAACCTCAAACCAACAAAGAGAGAAAATAGTTTATAAAAATGGTCGAGGTTGAAAATGCTACGAACTCTCAGTACATACTTGCCTAAAAGTCCCCTGTTTCTGTAGTGAAGAAGATTTTGGATATTTTTCAAGTCTTGTTTGTCTTTTTGGGACAAGTCAGTGACCTGTAAATGTTAGAAGTCATCAGTTTAATATTTGGATGAAGACACACTCCTCGACAAAGTTGTTCAAGTTACCAGCTCATCATGGAAGCCACATCAACAATCATGTCACCACCTCCTCAAATTTCAGAAGACATGCCTCCTGACTTGGTGGGAGTATTTATGGTTCAATCATGGTTAGTGCCACCACAGTCACATGACCTTTTCAATGTAAAAATGCAGCTTTTAATTTTTTTTAATGAAATAAAGAATATTTAGAGTCCTATTAGGTTTCTAAGTCCTAAAAATAGCAGATGTATGTTTTCTCTCCTTGTAATATGCTTTTGGTTAGTCTAGGTGTCATTAGAAGTATTCGAAGGTCTGGCCTTGCTAGTAGACTCATTGTATAGGTGCCTAAAGTTATAAATAGGAAGATAATTGATGGAGATAGGGTTGATTGGTGTTTCTACTACAGAATACTATTGTAAATTTTTTTAATCAAGTAATATACAATGGAGGCATACTTCTCTTTACCTGAGATTCATTGATATTTCTATGAGTGTTTTTCTTTTATGTTCTGATATTCCATCTTCAGTATCCTAATTGTTCGATTACTTAGAATTCATGGCCAACATGCTCTAACTTCCTTAAAACACTTAGCCTGTTGTAAATGTTATGTTTTCATCATAATATATATGCCTCAGGTTCCACAAGAGGAGTTTTCACATGTCACCGAGTTTGTTTATACTCACTCCATATGCCAAACGGTAGCAATTTTTCTACATCTTTCACCTGCACAAAAACACATTTAAAACCAAATTTCAAAGTTAGCCATCTGTTGAGCTTTATTTACATAATATCATCTATATCCTTGAGAGAGCCTTCTCAGGCTAGAAAGGCTAAGTTTCAGCTAAAAATAGGTTTGAAATAATTAATCTAGGTTGACTATTGAAGCAGCCCATCGGTATCAATTTAGTGATAATAGCTAGGTCCAAAGAGAGGGGTGGTGGAACAAAATTTAAGGCTTTCAAAAAAGGTATCACCGATATGAGCATCATCCCCTAGCTAATCATCATTATGGAATGCATCTAACAACATTGTCTCCATGGCAGTCGTATCACTTAAGTAATCAGCCATACCAACCTCTATATGACTGCCTCCATTTCCAGCTTGTGAAGAACCACTATTGTTGTAGTCATTCCTAATTGGTGAATCTGGACGTAGTGGGAATTGAATAGTTGGTTGATTCAACCATTCTTGGTATCGTTCCTCTCTGAGTTTTTCTCTTAATTTGGCCTTTTCTCTATTTAACATTGTCATGGGGTGTAACAGAATATGGTAGGTAGGTCTCTCATCATCACTAGAATCCTAATAATTTCAAAAAATATATTTGAACATGATTAGTACAATATCGATGATATCAATTAGTAAGAACGTCAATGAATGATTAATTGGTTTGACATTGAAATAATTACATTATACGAAACAATTATTACCATCATTGTCCCAGGATTGTGGCTATAAGATGGCATGTTACAATTGGCAGGGTGAAGCGGCTATCCATTTTCATCTACCAACCGCGCCTTGCGGTATGCTGCTCTAATAAGAGCTTTCGACATTTTGGAACTGTTTGAATATTTTGTGCATCTGAACTCGATTCTGAATCTGCATGAACCTGCAAATTTGTATACATTAATTTTATTTAGCTGATTAACATGGATAAAATAAATAAATTTAATTAGATAATGAAACTATAAATGAAATCTGAAGTTATTCAGCTGATTGACATGGATAAAATAAATAAATTCAATTAGATAATGAAACTATAAATAAAATATGAAGTAATTACGTCTGGGGATGGATAGGGAGAACTTTGCGATTGAATTTGAGAAATATTATGGAACGAGCAGGATTTTGAAGAATTGTCCATTTGATATAATTATGTCTCCCCGCATTTGAGTAAAATCAACAATAAATATTGGTGTACATACCTAAAAGTAATTTTGATGCCTTAAAAAAGGATTTATTTTTATTGGTCCTAATGTAATGTTGACCGCACTGGTGTAGTTTTATTACCGGACGCACCAATGCTGTTAGTTAACAAATGCACCGAATATCGAGAAAAATAAAAGTGCAACTTTATTTTTTTGAAGTGAAAAAAAGTGGTAAACAAATGATTTTCGGAAATCTAATTTCATAAAAATTTCTTTAAATAGTAAAACTATTCATTATTTCATTATTTTTGTAAAAACATTCAGGGAGGGATTTGCACGAGAGGCATACCTGGAGCAAGAGAGCACTGTGGAGCAAAAAAATACTTTTGAACAACAACATTATTCAGAGAATTAGAATTTGAAACATATGGTGATTCACACAAAAACCTCGTAGTATAGTAAAAATGTTAAATTTTACTGCAATAATTGTTTTTTTACAATTTCTGTAAGATTTAATGCATGCGTAGTAAAAATTTTAAATTTTACTGTGCATTTTTTTACTAATAAACTCATTTACAATCTCTATTCCTATTTAGATTTAATTAAAATTTAGAAAACAAAAAAAAAACAAAAAAATCCATTCTTATATTAAACCCTTGCTTCTTCTTGTTTATGTGACTGCAAAAATTCACAATTAGGGATTTTCATTTTAGATTTATAGGGTTTGTATATATATATATATATATATATATATATATATATATATATATATATATATATATATATAGTCGTATGACATCTAACCTACAGGACCACTTGTAGAGTCGGATCCCAATCCTTGTTGGCCCTTGCATGATTTAAAAAAAAAAAATTTGTTAATCAGTGCGCATTGTTTAATATAGTGCATCGGTGCGCGCTTTTAGTATAACACATTGGGCACGTATTGACAAAAAACATTGTTGGATAAAAATATATTTCCATTCATTTATGTTTATGTTAATCGGTGCTCTAGTATTAATATAATGGACCAGGTCTCCTATTGACAAAGAGCACCATACAATGTTTCTACTGTAGTGGTGGTGCGTTTATAAGAACATATCACACTGTTATCGGTGCTTAAGTTTCGAAAGTCGCACCGGGTGTTTAATTTAGATAGACAAACCATTTTCTTGATTTTATTTTTTTACCTGAAAAGTATGTGATTTATTTATAAATATATTAATGAATGGTATAGGTTTTATATTGATAAAGAAGGCTAACAAGAGTTCAAGTAACAAAAATTCTGATAGCACATCCAGAAAAGAAAAAAAGGAAAGTTCTTTATAAATTCTTTACAAAAATCATTATTTTTGAATTATATGTAAGTTTAACTAATATGTATTGTTTAGGGTGTATCATGCAGAGCCACAAAATGACGAAGCTCGATAAGATTATTTATCATCTAAGACCAGGAGAGCATAAAAGCTTGATGGAAAAATTGTAGAAGGATAAATCAGGTGAATGAAAAAATACTATCGATCCAATATGAGTTTATTTTTTGAATTTTCATTATTAATACACTTAAAAATATTAGATAACATGTTTCAAACAATCAATTAATTCAAATATGTTCAATGTTCTACACGGACCAACATCGAAGAAAAAGAATGTTGTTCTAAGAAAAGAAAAAAAATAGAACATGCAAATGAAAAGGAATTTCTCCTTAGCTCATCTGGAGTGGTGAAGCAAGCAGAAGTAGAGTCAATAGTTCCAGAAGCAATTAATCTAGTACCACTTTACTAAGTAGTTGTTTAAGAATTTGGTCTAGTTGTTTATATATGTATCTTAGATAGATTGAAGCAATCTACGGAATAGTTTTTTATATACGTAATTATGCCAACTAACTATAGATAGCCTTTAGGGGGCAGTAGAGTAAGAATAAGGGTTTAAGTGGCGATACTTAGCATTTTCATAAGCATTTCCAATGAGATGCAGCGAATGTCAGTGAGCTTATCAATCCATATCTAGATAGTGACCCACTATTTTCACTCGGTCTGAAGGTTCAGATTCTTCTCCACTGAAAATGAAGCTCTTCATATATTTAAAAATTATAGTGAGTGTGGGATCTTATGATGCAAATCTGATAGAGTCATTGACTTTCCCGGTTGGTATAGGCGTTATTCCCCTAAACTATTTAGCGTAGACCATCGCTAGAGAAAGAATCTGGCTATGTCTTCCAGAGCAGGTCGAGGTTAACGTGTTAGTCATCAATAATTTTTGCCTTTTTATAGATGACTAAATGCTTATCCTAGATTTATAGAAACAAAATTCATGAATATTGTGAGTTCTTGAAATCTCACTCCCTTCATTATCCTTAGGATAAATTTTTCACTATTTCACTACTCTATAAAGTCATGGCCAGCCTATCACTCCCAGAAGACCCATCATGGGCTCATGCCGCTCATTTTTGTCCTATTTTTACACTCATGACCTCAATACTTTGTTCTGCCTACTTATAACCCTTCCACTTCCACCTCGGATTGCCAAGTGGCCTAACCTTTTCCCCTATTCACCAAGTGCCTCAAGCATTGGTGGTCTCAAACTACCTCTCTAGGCTCTTTAGATAAATCAAAATCAGTAGTTTTGGGTCTGCAATGCATAAAGTTTTCCATAAGCTCTGTTTTACACCTAAAGACCCCAAGTCAAGTTTTCAGCCAAAGACCAGCCCAAAGATCCTCCCACTAGGTCACTTATGGTTTCATAGGTTATAGCATTGTTTTTGTGTCCTGAATCACTACTTTACATGTGCCAAGAAGAGGAAATCAAATGGAAAGGAGGGTCAACACTTGATTGTCCAAAATAGATTAAAAATACCTCAAGAAGGGCCTCCTTGGTCCAGACAACATTTTACAAAGTTATAACTATGCATCTTAAACATTTATGCAGGAATGATTGAGATGGCTATCATGCAAAAAATGAGGTAAGGTAAAAGGACAACTCCTCACTAAAGGACATCCACAACAAAGAAAAGGAAGCAGGCCTACGTTTAAAGAGTATCAGGGTGAGGGAGGTCAAGTTTTCAAATGCAGATGAATTCCTTCAAAAGGTCAAAGGAATGAAAGTATAGTTTTGGGTTATAAGGTAAAAAACTAACATAAGCATGATTTCACTGTTGAGTGACTGAAGTTGTCAAAATTCAAAAAATGAAAAAGGAGACCAAAGCAACTGTGTCATAGCATCTAGAACAAACCAAAAATGGCCAAGAAGAGACATAGCATGCCTGATTTATAATATTTGTCAAAATTGCTTATATCACTATCGAAGGTCAGTGAGAGGGTGCCATCACCAAAGGGAAAGGAATTGCCTTGAAAAGTTTTCAAAACACCTACAAAAAGAATATTAGTCAAAAAGATAAAGTGACCAAAACTTAGTTAAGTGGGTTTTTTCATTTCAATTTATTTTTCAAAAGTATAAAGGAATCTCAAATGGTCATTTTACCATCTCACTTGTCATTTGCAAAAGAGAGAAAACCCTGCTGGAGAAATTTATGGGTTTTTGAGAGAATCTGGACCAAGTCACTAGCGCTGCGCGAATAGCCTGACACTGCACTCACAGACCATCACACTGCACTGATATAGGTCTCCACAGTGTAAAATTTACTCGGCGCTGCGAATACATCAGGTGCAACTGTGCGAATAGTGTGGCACTACACGCAAGCGAAACGACATGCACAGGACCCAACTATGCCCAGCGATGCGCTCAAATGAAGGCCTGACCCGCACGATGCTACGCACAGAAGGCAACCCAACAATGTGGGCAGGGCGCTACGCTCAGACAAAAACTCTCCCAAATTGCAAAAAATGTGCCAAGGGTTCAAAGGAGGTCCTTCAAATTGGTTTCAAAACCTTGCAAGCAAGCTAAAGAGGCAAGTGGCCTTATTCTCATCATCCGCCAAGTGTTTTTTTGTTTTGATAATTAAGGGGAATCTATCAAACCCTAGTGCTAAAACAAATCCTAATTCTTCATAATTTCCACTCTCCTTTGACCTCCAAGCTAAGATCATCAGTTAAGGGGAGTGAATTAGGGTATTTACACTTCATGTTCATGAAATATCCCTCATCTAGCTCAAGGAAACTCAATCATAAACCTAACCTCCATAACCCTCATTTGCAAGAACTGCACACCATCATTTACATTTTACTCCTCTTGCCCAAGTTTTCCCACCATCAGCCCTAATTACCATGTCAAGGGCAGAAGACAGTAGCAGCAGTGACAGAGGCCAAGGGCCTAGGAGGCCAAACCACAAAGGAAGGAAAGTAAACAGATTTGAACCCCAGAGCACAGTGGATATCACATCATCTCCCATGATCCTCTCATATTTCCAAAATGTGTGATGCTTCCAATTTTGTGAGAAAATCAAGCAAGTGCAAAGCCATCTAGAGCTTACAAGGCTTTTTATTCTTAACCTACACAATAAACAATCAAGCCTTGTAGGAGTGGACTTTGAATTATTAGCAGATGCCATCTCTAATGCTACTGGTATCCCTACTATTGGTGAAAATTAGTTTAAGAAATCCAAATTGGACAAGAACTATTATGAGCCATTTGTCAAAATGTAATATCCCAAAATGGCAACATGCAGCAATACTTCACACAATATAAGAACTTACAGCAAGATAGACAATAAATCTAAGTACAAATCAGAATATGCAGAAAGAGCTGATCCATTTTATTATATTGGAGATGAATCAGTTACACAAGTACAAGATATAGGTAGATATATCCAAAAAGATGAGCTAAGATCACCTAGAAAACATGTGTGGAGCAGGTACAACGTAACTGTTGAGGCTCTGCAGAAAATACTGCATTGTCCCTTCAGCAGAATATAAACATGATGTTGCAGGCTGAAAAGAGAAATGTAGATCTACTCAAAACTGGAGCTGTGATGATGCCAAAATTCAAGATCTGGCCACTGTGATGGATTCCCAAGATAACCCAGAAAGGATTTTCCAGATCTGCAACTTTGGAAAAGTCACCTCCCTAGGGTTTGATCCTTGATCTGTTGGGAAATACAGATCTGAAGCTAGATCTAAAGAATAGATGGCTGAAATATGTGCTCAGATCAGATCTATGCTTGAAGGGCTGATCCCTTCCTCAGATCTATGAGCTAGGAGCTTTAAATCTAGCTTCTCAATCCTCCAAAATATGATTGCAGCTGCTGCAACACAACTGCCTCTGAAAAATATGCTGTGAGGGAAAGAGAGGACTTCTTCCTGCTGAAAAATGCTGCAATAAGATCCAAGATGATGGTAAGACAAATGGCAATGTCAAGGAATGATCCTCCACTAGATTGCTAGCTGAAATACTAGCAACTTCCTTCCTCCTTTCAGATCTGCAATATGGATAGCGTTATTCTTGGAGAGAATACTGCTGCTAGGAGGTAAATAAATTTTGGCTTGATGCCAGATCTGCAATGTGGCTCTAGGAGTGCTGTAATATAATCCCAAGTGATGGGAATAATCCCTCACCTTGTTCTCCAGCTGAAGTACCAAAGACAACTACCACCTTCCAAACTGATCTTCAGAAAAACGTAGTTTTTTGAATATAAATGTTTTGCAGAAAGTAGGAAATGGAAATGGCACTTAAAGCCTGATGTATAATGAAGTAAAAATATCTTCCTTAGAGATCACTCCAAGAAAGAGGATGGATTCCTGCTCGGGAACACCCTGTGCTAAACAGCACCTGCAATCTCTGCTAAACAGCCCAAGATTGCAGTGGAATGTCACCTGAAAATTCCAGATCTAAAAGATCATACATCAAAATAATCCAAGATGTCGTTCACCTTTGCCTTCATCTCCTTTATAATGATTGAACCCCCTCAAGCCTTGGCCCTAATATCAACTGCGCTATCTTAGGTGGATAAGATCCTCCAAGTGGGACTGTGTATTTGACCAAATCAGCCAAACAGTGCATGTGCAATGTACACACCCTCCATCATGTGTGCTTCATTCCTCCACCACTTGATCATTAATGCTTAATGACCCCTTGGTTTGACATCTTCAAGATATTAGTTGACTGAATCAACCCTTCATGATCTCTCTCATTAAATGAGACAAGATCTCCAATCTCATTCACATTAGTAGTTGCTCAATTACCTCTTTTTGCAGATCTGGACTAAACTAATCCACAATCACACACACAAAGTGGATATTTATTCTTATTGAGGATTGTGGGTCCCTCCACCCTTTTATTTACTTAATTCATTAAGAAAATAAAGGACTCTAATATTCCAAATGTGTTGTGAAAATTTGGGAACATTACACAAAACTAGGTACATAATGAGCTGCAAGGAAATTTTTCCTCTCTCACACCTCAATCAAATATTTTCACCCTTGATGAAAGTCATTATGAAGTCTTTACCTGTGACGGTAGATACTCTAGGCTTTACTCTTACCATGTTAGACTCCTCATGCATTTCAAAATGGTCAAAATGCTCAACTTGCCCTACTACCTCTATAGAAGTATGGACAAAATGTCTTTTGTTGTCTGGAGAAGAAGTCCTTCCCAAAAAATGCAGAGCTTATTTCACCATTCCTTGATCAATATGGTGGTATTACATCAGTTGGAAAAGCAGGGTATACCTTGGGAGGTATTCATAGCACATGAAGTCTTCACAAGCCCACATCTCCCTCATCAACCTAGCTTTCCCTCATCATCTACACAAGTGCCCTCACCACAATAAAACCTCCCCTCCTCCCCTTCTCTTAATGCATCAATTGAAGAAGAGGCAGATGATGAGGAAGAAGAAGAAAATAGTGAGGAGGAAGAGGGAAATGATGAAGTAGGGACAAAAATTGATGAAGAGGAAGAGCAAGGAAAAGATGATGAAGAAAGGGACAGTGAGAAAAACAATGACAAAATGGAAGAAGATGATGAAGAAGATGAGGAGGTTGAAAGTGGAGATGAAATGAGCATTAATGAAGAGGAGATCAACAATAAAATAGAGGATACAGAGGTAGAAAATGAAGAGGAAAGTGAGGAGGCAGAGACAAAAAATGGTGATGAAGCTATGACAGATAATTAAGACATGAAAGAGGATGAAAATAATAAAGATAAATATGGTGAGGACAAGATATAAATTGAAGGCAACAGTGAACAAAATTAAGAAAGCCTCAGTGATGAAAAGGACAGAAAAGGAGAAAAAAGTCATGACAGTCATGACAACAATTAGCACCTCAGTGATAATGATAATGAGGCAGAGACAGAAGATGAAGATGAAGGATCCTAGTCATGATGACAATAAAAAAGGGGAAGAGGCTCATAGTCTAAATGATGATCACAGCCATGACAAAGACACCAGCAAGACCACAAGAACACCTTTTTCACTCACATATCAAAGAGGGCCAAGGCTAGTGTTTGTTGCCTCCAAAAGGAAAGGAACTATGCCATCCACCTTAGCTCAAATGCTTGACAAGGGCAATCAAAATATGAAAAAAGGTGAGAAAGGTAAGAGAGGCAGAAAAACTAAACAAAAGCCCCAATTCGTTGACATTGACAGTGATAATGAAGATGAGGAGATGGCCACTAGAATACTACTCCAAAGCAAAGATACAAAAATTAGGGAGCTAGAGAGAGATTTTGGCATGGCACAGTGTATCATTCAGTATTATAAGAATGAACACAAGTATTTTAAGAAGGTAAAAAGGGGCCTTGCTCTCCAGAAAAATATGACCAAGCACTATGCAATGAAAAACAAACTTGCTTGTGCCAAACTCAAAGAGGACCTCATTGAAATTAAAGCACTAAAATAAGGAAAATACCAAGATAGACTTGTAATTTTGGCATCATCTTCTCTACAGGTCTCTCAAACCCCTTGAAGGAGACATCCACCAATTTTGGAGGAATTTGGACAAGTTTTTGTTTTTTGAGAATTTGGAGGCCTATAAGTGCAGCACCCCTAGTGCTACGCTTTTACCTCAGGCATCCCCAAATGTAAAACTCTACATTTTTGGCTTTCTCATGACTAGCACACTATTCTCACCAAATTTCAGAGCAATTGTAGCATTTTTAACCCCTAAAAAGGTCAAAAAACACCTCATTTTTCACCATTCTGCCTCCTTTTCATGTCTGGCGCTGCGCTCAGAGCAGTCTTGGGGATTTTACTTTTTTAACAGGTTATAGGTGCTCAATTAGAAATCCAAAGGTATATCTAGAAAGAGAACTCATCAAGATTTCCAACGGGTCATCACGGAGCAAACTCCAACATTGGGAAGACCCCCAAAACTTGTCTGCAACAGGACTTATTTTCTACCTAAGGTGGCGCTGCGCTTATGGACAACATTCTGTGTTTTTGGCCAAAAGTCAACAAAACACACTCATTTATTGAAAAATCATATTTTAGTGCTTTTTAAGGAAAATCAGTCTATAATTAAGTGCTATAAGTTATTTTGGCATTTATTTCATGGGATATTTTGTGCCTTGGGCCTTGCATGGTCTCTTGGGAATTTATGACATTTATGAGTGATTTTGACATTTTCCAACCCCATCTATGGTTTTTTCCCTCCTTTGCTAAGATAAATAGAGCATGAGGGCTTCATTGTAAATGTTGGCATTTGACGATTTTTGAGAGCAATACATGGTTTTCTTGAGTTTGAAGAAGAAATTGGTCTTGTGCAGTTTCTGAATGGATTTCTTTGATTGATGATGAAGGAGGGTAGCTTGCAGGATCCCTGAGCTTGGTTATTGGTGAAGTGCTTCTCTTACATGTTATTCTTTTCTCATGTTTTCATTACGTTTCCATACTTATATGTTGCAGTAGAACAGAAGAGTATAGGCTAAGAAATGTTTTTGGAGGCACCTTATTCCTTCATGTTGTCTATTGCCTTGATGTTTTCCTCTGCTAGGTTTGTTTAAGGAATTCATAGTTGCTCCTTAGATTTGCCTATGCTTTTTTATTCCATGAGTGGTTCAATATAGTAGTTTTCAAATATGTTTTATGGTTAGCCCTGCTTATTTGATGCTATTTAAACTCTGTTTTGGAATCTCTCTTTGAAGTATTACTTGTTAGGTTTTAGCCAAAGAGGCCATGTTTTGATCATGCCCTTTTTCCATGGTTGAGAAGTTTCCTTAAAGTTATTTGTAGCTTGATCATTGATGTTTAGGCATTCCCTATTCATTGATTAAAGTTATCCATTATCTTGAATGTTTTCTAAACCTTGAAGGTGAAATCACTAGAAGTTAAATGAGTTTCTCGCCTTCTATATTTCATTGGAATGTTTGTCTTAAATGCTTATTTGCCTAATTTGAATCAAAGATTTACGATTTTGCCCTCTCTATTGATTACTTCTTCATGTCAATTAGTATTTGAGACCATCTTGTTTAAGGATTATTTACTGCCCTTATACACCTACTATGTTCACAAACTTATTGTTCATTTCACTTCACACATACCATAAGGATCCATTTGACCATGATAGATTTTACCTATTATGAATATTGTTTCATTGTTGAGATATCCATGACTTTCATAGACTCCATAGGCCAATGATTTGAAGACCTCTCACTCCACCTATTCTAGTTGACCAACTCACCCAACCAAAACAAACAACAAACCCTACACTTAACAACTAGCCTAAAATCAAACCCTAGAAGAAAAAATTTCACATCCTTTGGATACAATAGAGAGAGCCCTCTCTAAGTCCAGGAAGGCTAGGTCCTAGGAGTCTAAAGACTGGTCTTATGTTACCCTATTCATTTGGTCTACCAATCTGCTAAATCACAAGACCCTAACATTTTTTCAATCACAGTGGGAAATTTTGAGTCAGTGACAATCTAAGTAACCCTTAGGACTTTAGAAACCCTTGTACATAGCTTTCATTTATTTATCACCAACCCATAGCCTAACAAAACTAGCAATCACGGTGGGACCTTCTGACTCAGTGACAATCTAAGTACCCCTTAGGACTTCAAAAACCCTTGTTAAAGAGTATCCATTTATTTATAGCCACCTCATCACTATCACTAACATAGTTTTGATCATGATGGGACCTTTGAGTCAGTGACAATATTAGTATCCCTAAAGGAACTCAGAAAACCCCAAAAAACATCCCTAGATTGGTTTTTTGTTATTTATTGGTGGTGGACCATGCACATATATCCTCAAAACAACTAAAAACATCCACCTGGAGACTCCACTAGCCTCCAGTAGGCCTATTACTTCACTATTTCTCATTAGACTTCCATAGGATTGTGTCAAATCAGCCCTAAGAAGTCTAGAAGCCTAGTCCCATACTGTGTGAGTTTACGAAGCACTAAGAGAGGTTAGCCTTCCAAAAAAAGTCCTAAGCTTTTAGTCTCTCTACATTTTGAGTTTGAAATCTGGCTTCACAAAGGATCAGTACCAACTCTCATCCGGACCCAAACCCTCCCACCATAGTTGATGACCCAAAAAATATTTTGTGGCAGACTTCTAAATCTAGAAACTTAACTACTGTTAGGACTATTCATAGAGAAAGCTTTGTCCCTAAACATCTTACAGCCTTGCAAGATCCCCAGTTTGACTTGCACCATACAAAGAACCTTTTCAGAACCAAGTCACAAAGTGATATTGACTAGACTCACCTTGAGCCTATAGTTTTGCAGCAGATTTCTAGTAGAGAAGCCTCTCCTTCCATTCCACCTGACTTTCAACTTCTCCATCACTTTAGCTCTTTCCATACCAAATTTTCTCAAAATCAGTTTGCTGGTCCAAGTACTTCCACCATACCCATCCATACCACCACTGTCCAAACCACTCAACTTCATTCTACACCCCCTCTCACAAACCCTCCTCTTGTAAATCCTCCATTAGCTCCCATCATGGAAGCTTGGTATGCCCTCCTAGTTTTACCTCAACCTCTAGTACCTTTGCCAAATGACCACCAATCCAATATCCCTCATTTCATAGGAGTTGACTCAACCATTGCCCAAAAACATGTAGATAGGATAAATGATGCCTTTGATTACATGGAATTAGAAGAGGAAACCATCAAAATGAGGATCTTTGCACAAAGCTTAGGAGGAGAAGCCAAAAAATGGTTCAAATCATTAACTCCTAGCACCATACATGATCTCCCTTCCCTCTACGAAACATTTATAAACAAGTGGGAAATCAAGAAAAACCCCCTCCAAATCCTTTCTGAATATAACAATCTTAAGAGGAATGTAGGGGAAAGTGTACAATATTATTGCACCAGGTTTAAAAATGTCTACGATGCCCTCCCACCTCACATGAAACCCCCACAAGGCCTAGCACTAGTGAAATTTTTTGAAGGTTTTGATCCAGGCATGACATACCAATTGAGAGAGAAAGATCGCACAATTTAGAAGAAATGAAAACATCAGCTATTAGTGCAGAGGCCAACTTGATTGAAAAGAGAGCTATGATGAGGTCGGAAAAAAGAGTCACTTACAAAGATGAAACCATAGCCTCAACCTCCTCATCTGATGACAAAATGGACAACCTAATGAGAACAATGGAGAGAATGATAGAGAGGATAAACTTGAATGAAAGGGTACCTCCTAGGGAGAACCAAGAAAATCCCCAAAATAGAAATAGAGCTCAAAACTTCAGAGAGAATCTCCCCAAAATAGGCCATGAGACAATGACCAAAAAATTAGGCCTCCTTTCCAAGACAATTATCTTGATGAAGAGGGAATAGAGAATAAAGAACCTAAAGAAAACCATGTAAACTTAATAGGTTTTGATAATGAGGGTGATGTTTTTCTCACTGAAGAAGAACAAGGTTTCTTTACCTTAGACCAAACTGAAACAAATTATGAAGATTCTAAAGACTACCAATTGGGATTTTAAAATGCCATAATGGAAGTCCATAGGCAATATGACCTTAGTAGCAAAAAGAACCAAGATGCCCCCAAGAAAAACCAAATAGACACTATTGTTAGGAAAGCTCCTAAAAGCACTCCTAAGAAGACATAAGACAATGTCAACACTATGGCTAAGAAAATTGATCCAAACAAAGAAAAAATCAGCCAACCAAGTGGTGACACAAGATTCCCTAGTGCCTCCACTAGTGGCCCTGAGAAAACTATTTTATCTAAAGCCCCAAATCAGAATCAACAAATAAAAAGTGTAGAAAAGTTCATGGCTAATAAAACTGATGTAAATATGTCCAAAACACAAATACCTTTTATCTTTGAGGGAGAGATTGCCAAAACCAATATAACCATGCCTCTCACTAAACTGGTTACTCAAGAAGTGTATAGGTCCCAAGTTTTGAAGGTCGTGAACATAGGAAATGATACTGATACTTTAAATTTGACAGATGATAAACCAGATTTGTTGTTTGGTCTTGAAGTAGAAGGAAAGTACCAAGAAGGAGTCATTCCCCCTTTCTATGTTAGCTTAAACATACATGACAAAATTTTACATAATGCCATGCTAGACTCCAATGCCTCTCACAACCTCATGCCTAAAGTTGTGATGGAGAGATTAGGCCTAGAAATTACTAAACCTTAAAAAGACTTGTACTCATTCGATTCGAGTAGAGTCAAGTGTTTCGGCCTAATCAAGGATATTTGTGTCAATCTGGTACAAATACCTACTAAGAACCTAGTCATGGACATAGTTGTTGTTGACATTCCCCCTAAATATGGCATGCTTTTATCCAGATCTTGGGGAGCCAAACTTTAGGGAAACCTTCAACTAGACATGTCTTATGCTACCATCCCTTTTTTTAACCAAACAAGAAGACTATACCAAGAGTCACACATGAAGTATATGGTAAGTAGCCTAGATAGGCCAAACAATAGCCCTGTCTATTCCATTCATTCAGACTTAGAATCATTCATCTTGTGTAATGAAGAGGACATTAATGAGCAGGTAAGTGAAGTTGATATATATCTAGACACACTACAACATTCAAACCAGTCTCTGCATGAGGAAATCAACATCCAAAACTCTAGTAGCCCCCAACAACGACATGATGGCAAAGTTGAACTTAGTTTCCTACAGATTGAAAGTAAGGCTTCAAGAAAAAAACTAAGCTTAAAATCTGAAAAAGTTTGCTCAAGTGAAACACTAATTTCAAAAATAGAACCATTTCTTTATGTGAACATTAAAATACTGGGGAACTTTCATATAGCAATACCTTCTAAGGAACTGGATCAAAAGAAACTTAAAGTTTTTCCATATAAAGACAATTCACCACTAAAATTTTCTACCACTTTGGAAGAGTGGTTGGGTCCCAACAATGGTATTGAGGAGCCTAAAGTATTACTTACTGAGACTGACATAGAGGAATACAACGTAGGCAGCCTAGAAAGACCCAAAATGTTTAAAATATCCAAGACTTTACCTCTTGACATGAAACAGAAATACCTAAGACTATGCAAAAATTTACAGGATGCATTTGTATATAGTGATGAAAGCTAAAAGCCTTGTGACACAGACATTATTCAAACAAGGTCTCCCTCCAAGAAAGACCATGAAACCCTTGGGAAAATTGTGTCACTAATAAAGAAAGAAAAAGGATGCAGACTGTGTATAGACTTTAGGTACCTAGACAAAACCTCCATGAAGGACAAATACCCTTTTCCCAAGTTAAATCGTACTCTACAAAGGGTAGGAGTTTCTAATAAGATGTCATTGCATGGTAGTGTTTCAGGTTACCATCAGATAATAGCACTTCCAATCAATCAGCATAAAACCATTTTCAAAGCACCTTGGAGCACCTACATGTTTTATCCAATGATTCCTGGGTTAAGGAGTGCGGAAGCTACCTTCCAAAGAGTCATGGCCCTTGTTTTCAACTCCTTCACTATGGTATACATTGATGACATATTCATCTGTTTTGAAACTAATGAAGAATACCTTTTTCACCTAAGAAGGATCTTTGGCAGAAACAAGGTTTGGAAGCAAGACTCAAAGAGGAAATACCAAGGAGAGCATGGCATGTTTAAAATTTTTTGGAAAAATCCTCACACCATGCCCTCAAATGGAGGTAACCATGTTTTCTGTTTACAAGAGCTAAATGAAAAGGGGTTGTTTGCAGATCTTATTGATGACAGGGTGCTCAAGTACCATGGCTGTCAAGAATCCCTAGTTTAAAACTTTCGTTCATTGTATATAACATTGCATGAGAAAAATCAAGAAAAACACAAAAACATAAAAAAAAGGAAAAAGAGGGCAGATTTGAAAAGAGGTACAACCCCATACCCAAAAAAAAAATAGTAGTACTGAAAGTGTGCTAGCCTAAATGCCACTACTTGTTCAAAAGGAAGATCTTGTTCATTCATCTAGCTTAATCATGGCTGAACATGCTTTAAATTTTTTGTTGATAAGTTAGTGAAAGAGGGCTTGTCAAACCATTCAAACTTGACTTGTCAAAAAGGATAGATTAGGAATGAAATATACTGGTTCTGCATGCTCAAAATTGAACCAAAGAGGAAGATGGGGATGCAGACCAAATTAAAAATCAAAACCCTTGTTTTTATAGTTTTATTTGTATAAAAATAATGTTTATGTGAAGCTTGTCCTAATACCACAACCCATGGTAAGTCAGATTACCTAATCCTAATTTAAACCATGTTTTTCAATTTCATGTCAATAGCTTAGAGAATGAAGTCTGCTAAACAGATTAATCTTAGCAGTCAAATAGTCTAGGTAGAGAGCAAAAGAGCTCACTAGCATAATCTAAACTCTTAGGAGTGATAAGAGTAGAAGTAGATAGTTTGTTTTGCCTTCAAAAATTAAAAATGTCAAGGGTTTGCAAGTTCAGGTGCACCCAAGGAAGAAAAAATGTTAGGCAAGTAGGTTGGGTAGGTAGAGGTGAAGTTGAGCTAATCATCTTTTTCAGATTATTGAGGTCACAACTTTAAAGAAGCATCAGCAATTGAAAAGAAGGAAAAATCTTCCCAATGGATGAGGCACTTGTCTTCATAAAACCAGAGATCTGAAGTTCTGGACATGTCCTGAAAAGGAGCTGCCCTCCACAAGTGGAGCCACTGTTAGTCATTAGTAATTTTTTCCTTTTTATAGATGACTAAATTCTTATCCTAGATTTCTAGAAACAAAATTCATGAATATTGTGAGTTCTAGAAATCTCACTACCTTCATTATCCTTAGGATAAATTTTTCACTAATTCACTACTCTATCAAGTCATGGCCAGCCTATCACTCCCAGAAGACCCATCATGGGCTCATGCCACTCATTTTTGTCCCATTTTTACACTCATGACCTCAATACTCTGTTATGTCTACTTATAACCCTTCTGTTAGGATCCTATAAGTATAGGATTCATAATTTGGAATTGACTTATGATATTCTTGAAAACATATGTACATACCTTGCTTTTTGCAAGTTGTTTTCCCATATTTTGGTAAAAAATAAAAAAAAAATAGAAAATCAAAAAGAGGGTAAAAGTCCTAAAAGAAAGATCAAAGGACTTAGAAAAAATAATATACCCCAAAGAAAAAGAAATAAAACATGAAATTTTGCAAGTCCAAATGCCACTACTTTTTACTTTTTGTTGATGATTATGGCAGAGTGTCAATAAATGCCATAATCCATGATGAGTTGAACTGCTTAATCTTGACTTGTCATGTTTCAATTTTATTATTGTAGAATAGTGAATAAAAATTAGTCAGACAGTTTAATCCTGACTAATTAGTAGATAGGTAGAGAATAAAGAGGAGCTCATCAGTTTAATCTGAGCCCTCGGATGATATAAGGTAGATTTCGATAGTTTTTATTGCTTTCAAAAAACAATATGTTCAAGGTTGCTAGCTCAAAAGCACCTGCAAAATGGAAGAAAAAATGTTAAATTAAAAGTTGGGTAGGTAGAAAGAAGTGGGAGAATCATGTAAATACTTTTCACCAAGCAAAAAACACTAATTTCCCTTCCCTATATTTATTCTACATTTTATACTTTCAGTCAAAGAGGCTCAGAGCATTTCTCTGACTTCTGTTGGGACTGGACCGAAGGCTCAATGACTGTTAAGTTAAAAGTGTTGAATTTCTATGTTAATCCCTAATTGTCATCATTAATCCTACATTCATCCATTTGCACTTTAAAATTCATAAGTAAAGACCTTTTACTTAATGAAAAGAAAATCCCCTTTTGACTAATTTCCTTCATTCATAAAAACATAAAAACCCTCCAAAGGTATTATATTCTAAAGTTAAAGTGGTTAAACTATAAATGATTAAAGCTTTTTGCTTGTTATATTATCACTTTGCTTAAGGATATGTAATTACATTTTGGTGTTTTCATTGTCCCTTTTTCATATTAACTTCTAATTTATCTATTAATTCCCTATAATAGTCCTTGTCCTATTATTATAAATCCTTTTATTTTATTTATCCCTAAAACCCACTATTATAAGATTTTTGACCAAAGTTAAATATCCATGTGTTAAATTAAAAAACCAAAAAAATACCCCCTTTGCTCTAAAACTAACCATATATAAATAATCCCATCCCATATGGTTATTGGACCCCTCCACGGTTTATAACTATATAATAAAAATATAAATATAAATAAAGCTATCATAAAAATATAGCTTTACCACATCACCTCTCTTATATCATTTATCCTCAAGTTTCTTCATCAGCGCCACTATAAAAAGCTTATTATCATTCTAAGCTTTACCATATCCTAACCTTGGTTAAAACTCACCTCACGTGCTATTTTACCATATATATAAAATTTGTTTATATATATAACATCGCCCAACAAAACCTTTGCATTATACTCGGTTATATATTACCCATTACCAAGACCCCGCATCCATATAATCTTCCCATTTGTAAAACTTTGGTTATAACCACATCTATGCAAAGTTTTGTATATACATATATCATTTCCCGACTCATATAAACTGCTCGGTCCCACCCATCTTTCCGCTGCAACTCTTAACTTAATCCTGACTGTTCGCTTGATTAAAACAAATCCAACGATGCGCGTTCAGTTTCGCGCTCTAAAACTGATTGCTCAATGTTTGATCAAATTCACGCAATAAAAATTGTTTTGAAATACCACCTGATGATACGTGGCCGAAAATTATTTGATCGCATTCGAAATGCTTGAAACCACTTACCATGTAAATCCAACATGAAACCCACTAGCTTTTTTCACATTTGAAAACAAATCTGCTTCCTGCCTTTGAATGGACCTCTAAGAAATGCCACATATAATGGTTTATATTGAAAAGATTAAACTATTGAAATAAATCATTGTTATATGCATTCCCGACTGGTAAGAAAACTCTGCCCGACTGTGTAAAGAGCCCTAAGCCCTTGTGTGACCAATTTCTTGTCCCGACGCTAGATTTCACCATTGTTTTCATATCTGAGCACATTGAAGCCTTCCTCTGCATCAAAAATCTAGTTTAAAGCCAAAGATACTACCAGAAACTCTTTTCGGCTATCAAGACACCTGTAAATCAGGTATTTTTCTGAATTTAACCTGCAAAGTTCATGATTTGAACCACCAATCAAATGAATTAAGATACAAAGAATTGAATTGCCAATCCTAGTGTGTCCAAAACCTTGAAAAAGAGGGCAAACGCTCACAAATTTTTCTCAGAAATTGTCATTTGCGGAAAGCTTAGTTTTAAAGCCAATTTCTCAATTCTAGACCATTGAAAGACAAATTCCATAGTTCAAAAGGGTTTAAAAACACAAAGAAAGCCAAAAAATCCCTTTTTTCAGTCATATCCATCTAAAAAACCTGTGTTTTATGTCCCGAACTCTTGCTCAGATTCCCAGATTCTTAAATTGTCCCAGAATTTCTTAAAATTCCTCTATTTGTACAAATTAACTACTGTAAACAGCATAATCTTGCTTTAGTTATCCTAAAAATGACAAAAAAGCAGACTACACCTAAAGTTGAGGGTCCCAAAGCTGCTAAAGCTATGACAGTCAAGCCTTTCAAGCCTGAATCCTCAAAAATAAATAAACCTACTCCAGTAATCATTGCGAATACTGCTGTCACTGTTAATCGTTGTCAATCTCCAATTTCCACTGAAGAAAGCATTTCTTTAACTGATTTAGATTACAAGATTGCAGACCCTATAGTGGAATTTAATCTACTAGAGATTCATAATTGGTGTCATACTAAGTTTTTGGATAAAAATCAAGATGAAATTCCTATTTGGGAGTACAATTTGCAAAAATATGTAGTTCCTGTTACTCATCTAGCCCAAGACCTTGTTAGAGTGTGTCAGCAGCATTATGTTCTTGATCAAAGATCCATTGTCAATGCAGATAGGGAGATTTTGTTTTCCATTACAGCAGAATCTATAAATGAGATGCTTCAAAAAAAATTTGATCCCAGAGTAGTTCCATTGTCTATTGAATCATTGACCCAGTTATATTTAGGGATGGATTTTCCTAAGAGGTTTATGGTCTTTCAAAATTTCATGCCTGCATATGTAGACATCCCAAAGGTTAATCCTCCTTATTCCACTTCAAAGTTCCCTGAAGCTTCTAGACATGTGATTTCCATGTTATCATTTATACTAGGATACTTTAATGATGAATTTACAGATGCATCCATCATTGGTTTTCTATCTACATTGTCTCCTGTGCAGCCTCTTGCCATGGTCTTTGATTTTTCTAGATTCATTGCTGATAACATCCATCATCAGTTGACAGCATTGCCTAATGAAGGAGTTTTTAGATATTCATCATATCTATTCCATTTGTTTCTATTTTTTCAAGCTGAGCATTTTCCCATTGCTTTACAAAAGATGAATGTGGAGGGACATCATCTATCAGTGATATTTTGGACATCCTTGCTGAGAAAGGAAGGAAATGAATTCAATTATAAAGATTTTTCAGACTTATTCATCAAACTAGCCATGAATTTACTATACAAGTCAAAACAGCCCAGCGTGAGTGAAGAAATTAAAAGAATCTTACAGTTGTCTGAACAATGAAAAGTAGGAGACTGGTACTTATATGAGGGACACACAAAAATAAGAATATTTGGAACCAATTTGTCCCCTTATAAGTTACCTAAATTTTTAACCATCAGGGTTTTTTCATTGGAATATTTAAGGCAAGTTTTAAGTGCAGATGCTATAAACTTCATGGCTTCAAGGAAAAAGACTCAGTTTAAGTTGAAGAACCAGATTGACCCTTTCATAGTAAACAATAGGGAGGCTGAGAAAGAAATATCCAGAAGATTATCAGAATATCAATTTCAAGAAAGTTTTTAGTGGAATTATGACCCCCAGGGTTTCCTCAGTGCTAAAAGGGTCAAATGCAAGCTTCAACCTTTTATACATGATTCAAAGCCTAATATTGAGAAATTTGTCAATCAAATAGAATGGGTGGAAAACACATTAGTAGACCATACTGCTAATACAGAAATAGTGAAAAAAGCAGACAATTCATAGGTAATGATGGTCTTCTAACATACAAAAACTTCAAGTAAAAGAGGCAAAGAGGAGCAAGGTTATTCGGCTAAAACTATTGCTGAGAACAAGTTCAAATTGATTTAAAATAAAAGGGCCAAAATTATTACTGCTGAAAAGGAAAAGACTATTGAAATAGATGATACCAATGATCAGCAAGAAAATAATGAGTCCACAGTAATAGTAAATGAAACATTGAGAGAAATTGGAAAAGAACAGGATGCAGCCGATAAGCAGGGCAGGAAAATGATTGAAGAGTAGGTTGATTTAGAAATTCTCTCTTCTTCCAAAACAGTAGAGGGAAAAGATTCTGATATAAAACAAAAGTACAAGAAAATTAAGGAGAAAAATGAGGAGATCAAAAGAGAAATTTATTCTCAATTTCTCAAAGAAAAACTAGGTAACAAGGACAAATTATTAACAGCTTTTGATTATTCAACTAATAAAATCATCATGTCCTTCCTTCAGCCAAATATTGCAGATCCTAAAACAGTTTCAGATTATAAAAAGACAGAATTATAAGTTGATGCAGAGAGCATCCATGAGTTGGATCAAATAGAATTTCATGGACATACATCAAAAATGCTCTATTCAAAAGTAGTGGATAAAACCAGGAGTGCTACACAAATGCAAAACATTATTTTTAATATGCAAGATTAGATGAAGCTGGACAAAGCTTCTTTACATGGAAAAGAGCTAAGGATTAAGTCCTTAGAAGATCTAGTCCTTCAAATAGGGGTGGATCCACCAAATATACAAGTTGCTCAAGCATTGATAAAACAAAAGAATGATGACATTACTGCTTTGAGGAAACAATTAAAATTTCCTCAAAGTGAACATCTACAAGCAAAAGAAATACTGCAAGAACAAACAGAAAAAGATGAAATGGAAAAATTAATACTAAAGCTAACTGCCCAAGTCAAGGATATGGAAGATAAAATGGATATCCTTATGATAGAAAAAGAAGCTTTGAAAGAAAGTGATGTTCCCCTTATCCCCACAGTTATCCCTATTGTTACTGTTGTTGTTCCTTCTACATTGGGAGACAAGTTGGCACCCAAAGGTTCATTGGAAACTGCAGTATCAATGCAATCAAATACTACTTCCCACACAGAATCATCATCTACACAGGTACAACAAACAGGTGGAGCAGCAGAGATAGTGAAAGCCTTGGAGGAGATGTCCCTTAAGAATAATGAAATCAATGGTTTAAAGAAGACCATTCAAACTCTTGAATCATCCAATAAGAATGCATTGATTACATCAAAGGGACATGAAAAAAGGAAAAAAAAGACTTGAAGAACAGGTACAAACTTTGCAAAAGCAAGTGAATTTTAGTGAACAGGTGTCCTATATAAAAAATTACCTTTGGACCAAGATAATTGAAGGCATACATATCCAATGGACTTCAATTCAAATTATATATGAGCAAAGAGATTTATTTTTGGCAGCACAGGTAGAGATTCAAAAGACAAAGGAAGAACTTACAAATAAACCATTTCAAGCTTTAAAGCTTATTACATTCTTGAACAGCAAAAACAGAGTGGAACTTGAGGAGCTGAAAATACAGGATAGGACTGAGACAATACTTCAAATCAAGAAAGTCCTCACAAAAAGAAACATAATGAATAATTTGGAGGAGAAATGTGAGGCTATGAACTTATCAATAACAAAGTTTCTGACAAAGTATACAACATCTAGAGAAGCTAGCCTCCCAGAAATCCATGGCTTTAATGAGAAACTGATGATCCAAATAGACTATGATAAGAAAACAAGGTCCCATGCCAAATAACAAGTAAACAAGCCATTGCCACAAGGTTCTCCCACTGGTAAAGTGATTCTACAGTACTTTGAAAATATATTTTTTCTACAAAATGATATTAAACATCTTTTCATGGTCAAACCAAATTTTGCAAAGTACACTGATGCAGATGAAAGCTACAGAAACTTGAAAAATATGAAGATACCCAGTGCTCAGCAGTGACAAGAGTTCACAGATTTATTATAGCAACCAAGCAAACAGTGAAAGACAATGCAGATGAACAAATTAGTTTGAAAGGGAAACAAATCAAACAGTATTTGATTTTGAATTTTTACTGCTAATAAATCTCTTTTTACAGCATTTGAATGTCAAAGTATTAGTTTAAAGAGTATCAGGGTGAAAGGCCAAAGTCAAAGTGTATCAGAAATAAAAATGATAGCTAGCTAATTTAACTGCTGTAATTTCCTTTTTTACAGCAGTGAAATGGTTAATGAGCAGCGTGAAAGAGTATCAGAGATAAAGTAAAGGGTCAAAGAGTATAAGTGGAAAGAGTATCCAAGAATTCATATTCCAAAATATATTTTCAAAGTGCCAGCAAGAATAGACAGCTACTCAACTAAACAATTTTCGTTAGATAAGATATCACTATTTTTTCTAGATAAAAGGATAGCTTGCTAAGTTGTTAAGCAGTTGTCCCTCTTAATGTGTAAATATATTTTTATTTACTAGAGTTATTCCTAGAATTATCTAGTATATTTTATAATAAACATTTTGTATAAATACTTTTGTTTATGAAGTGTTTTGTGTGGAATAAAATTGCTGAGATTATTATAGACAATTGTACTAGTACATTGGAGGCTTATGTGTTGATTTCATAGCAGCAGTCTGGACAATATCCAACTGGACTTCATAATTCAGGATTCATGCGATAATTTAAAGAGTAAAGTGAATCTATCTTTTCATTGTATACTTTCTAAGTTCCATTCATTTCATATATGTTGTTCAATCTTAATGATTAAGTAGGAGTATTACTTCAGGATTAGTGTTAGAACTCCCTGTCTTAACTTCTTAATCATTTAAATGTTTTCTGTTGATTTCTAGAATTAGGAATTCTTAATTGCTCCTAGTCCCATTTGACCCCTGCCTCCTTCCTCTTTTTCCAGATCAAAGGATTCTTCATTGCCCTTTATCCCGAAGCAAGCCATCCCATCAAAACAATCTATCCAAAAATCTGAGGGTCGTCTACCTTTCCCTGAATACATTAGCATCCTCTTGTCCTTGCCTTCTAGTTCTGCTTGCTATACTTTGACTCCATAGCCAATGGACTAGTAGATCCCTCTTTAATTTGTCTTCAAGTAATCTTATTTTCCACCAAACATCTTAAAATCAAAACCAATTGAACTATAATAACTAGCCTAACATATCAAACAAAAACAAAGTTAAATCTTAAAGAGAGAGCCCTCTCTAAAATTTAGGAAGGCTAGATCCTAGATTTCCAAAGTAGGTCTGTGGTTACCCCTAGTTTTCTTAAAACTCAAAAATCCAAAAGCCCACAATCTTTAAAAATTACTAGGGTGATAACATACTCTCGACCATACTGGGAATCTAACCAATCTCTAGTTTTAAAATTAGTCTTAAAGTAAGATCCTTAATTTATCTTTTTACTTTAAGATTAGTTTTAAGGGTTGTGGGTATTCATAAATAGTCATTCTGGCTTCTAGGTAAACCTACTATACCAAGTCTAACCCGGATCCTAAGCCTGTAGTTATAGTAGATAACCCAGAACAAATTGGAAAAAATAAAAAGAAAAAACAGATTGTTAATTTAGAAACTGAAGTGCCCTTAAGAAAAGCTAATTCCTTACCCAAATAATTAGTGAGCTTAACTGATATCGATTTTGATTTCAAGTTTTAAAATTCATTATTTAGAAATAAATTTGAAACTGATTTAAAGGAAACTGTCATAGATCCTATTTTTACTTCTTTGGTGAATGAAAAACAAAAAATTATTTCAACATCAATAAAATCAGACAAATCTGAATCTCAAAATCAAATGGAAAGGATTAATGTTGCATTGATTAAAGACGTTAATGAAGCTATTAAATTAGCTCATTTATTATCTCACATTAAACCTCCAGTTTTTCAATGACACACTACAATAATTCCAACATCAGATTCAACTTTGTATGCTATCACTTCATTTTTAGACTCCACTGCAAGTTCATCCATTGAACCATTTATTCCTGAGTTGCCTTTGCAACCTAGGATAATATTTCCATCATTCACTCATTCCATTGCATCCACTAGTTTTCTAAGCATTACATTTTTTCCAACCAGTTCCATATATATACCAATATCTTTTCCAAGTTCTTCAAATACAGCTTTCTGCACATCATCTACTATAACCAGCACATCTCTTGTCATTTCTAGTGTACCTCCTAGCTCAGCTAAGCTTCAAGCTATGGTTGCTAGATATTCACCCCTTGTTTTGCCTCAAAACGTTCATGATATGCCCCAAGATTACCAAAAGAACATACCTTTATTTGATGGATTGTCACAAATTACTGCTAGACAATATGTTACCATAATGACAGATTATTGTGAAATCTATCAAATAGATGAAGCAGATGTTCAAGTAAGGTTTTTTACTCAAAGTCTAACTGGGGAAGTTAAGAAATGGTTTAAGAATTTAGCTGCTGGTAGTATAGCTAATTTAGTTGCATTTCATAGAGCATTTCTAAATAAGTGGGAAAAGAAAAAGAACCCTTTGCAAATTTTGTCTAAATTTGATTCTTTAAAAAGAGCTCCAAATGAGTATGTTCAGGATTACTGCACTAGATACAACAGTGTCTATAATTCTATTTCAACAGATCTTAAACCTACACCATATTATATGCTTCTGAAATTTCCCGATGGATTTGATCCAGATATGGCATACCAACTTAGAGAAAGAGATGTTGAAACTTTAGAAAAAATGCAATTAGATGCTGTTAGTGTAGAAATTAATATTTTAGCTAGAAAAACCAAACTTAGGAATGAAAGGAGAGTCACAATCAAAGAACAAAATTCAAACTCAGATGGTAAATTTGACTTTTTTGCTAAAACCTTAGAAAGAGTAGTTGAAAGATTAGACAACATTGAGAAAAACCAAAATGGGATAACCAACCACAAATCAGAAATCCCAACTACAAAAAATAAATAAATAAATAAATAAATAAAAATAAAAGTAAAAATAAAATAAATAAAATAAATAAATAAAATAAAATCCTGGTAAAGGTAAAGAAACTTCCCCAGATCAAAACATTAGGCCCCCATTCCAAGAGAACTATGCTGAGAGTTCTCACAATGATGAAGAAGATGAGGATGACATCAATATAGTAATGGGGATAGATGAAGAAAACACTATTTTCCTCACACAGGAGGATCAAGAACTTTTTGAACTTCAACAACTCAAAATAGAATCTAGTGAATCCTTTGATTTTAAACAAGGTTATGACTTCAACATTAATGAAATACACAGTCAGTATAACCTCAGAAACAGAAAAAACACTGAACCTTCTACAAAAAAAAACTCCCAGAATCAAACCAAAAAGAATGTAGAAGCACCAAAAACCAAGATTTTGCAAATTCTCCCAAGGGAAAACAAGCAAAATTCCAATCCTCCCAGTCCCAAGAAAGGACCAAGTCCAAAAATTGTTGACATCAATGAAGAAGTGGCCCAATCCTCCAGTAATTCTCAAAAGGCAAATGCTACTAAAGCCCCTAATTCAACAAAATCAACAATTCCTAATCCCAAGAAGAATCCTGCTGATTCTAAAAATCCCAAAACTATTAACAATAAACCTTATGCTGAAATTTCAAAGTCTGAAAAGACTCCAGCTGCCCCTGAATCTGTCCCTGAAAAGAGAACTAAAGATAGCAAGAGTCAGGAAACTCAAACATAAAACAAAAAGACAACTGAAGTTAAGAGTACATCTGCTGAAATACCTGAAAAACCCACTCAGATTACTGCTACAAAAGATGAACTAATTCAAATTAGTAAATCTCAACCAGTATTTAATATTCAAACTGAAATAGCAAAGTTAAAGATACCAATTCCTTTGACTGAATTGGTAAAGAATGATGTGTATAAAACAACAATTACTAAAACTTTGAACATGAATATTGGTGAAGATTCTATTAATCTAAATGATGATCAGCCTGAATTAATTTTTGGCCCAGATGTTAATGGTAAACATTCTGATGGATCGGTTCCTCCCTTCTATATAAGTCTTACTATTCACGATCAAATTCTACATAATGCAATTTTAGATTCAGGAGCTTCTCACAACTTAATTCCAAAAGCTATTATGGAAACTCTAAATTTAGAAATAACAAGGCCTTATAAATATTTATTCTCTTTTGATTCAAGCAAGGTCAAATGCATAGGATTGATAAAAGACTTGTGTGTCAATTTGGTTCAATATCTAGGTAAAAGTATGGTCATGGATATTGTAGTAGCTAATATCACACCTAAGTATGGTATGCTACTTTCTCGCTCATGGGGAGCTAAGTTTCAGGGATCTCTACAATTAGACATGAGCTATGCCACCATAACAGTGTTTGGACAACCTAAGAAACTTTATAGACAAACTCTAATGAAATACATGGTTAGCAGTGCTGAGAGATCAATCAATTATCCAATTTACTCAACACCAAATGATCTAGATTCTTTCATTTTATGTAACTCGGATAATAATGAGATCCAAACTGAATTAATTGACATAAAGCCTAAACCAAACAATGATAATATTTTTCATCAAGCCCTTTGGCATTTAGACTTTTATGGTTCAGTGAATAAGTCAGGAGCAGGAGCTGGAGTGTGGATCACAAACATTGAGACCAGTCATTCAGAAGGACATGCCTTTAGACTCAACTTTAAATGCACCAATAACATGGAAGAATATGAGGCACTTATCTTAGGCCTTCAAATCATCAGGAATTTAGGAGGTCAAAGAATTTTGATTATGGGAGATTTAGAGTTAATCATTAAACAATTAAATGGAGATTATTTTGTTCATAATCCTAGATTAGCCAAATATAGAGATACAACAGTTGATTTATGTGATTATTTACTCGAATGTAAGTTTGCTACTATTCCAAGAAAACAAAATTTGCAAGCACATTGCATAGCAACTTTTGCTAGCACATGTAACTTACCTTTTCAACCAACATATAGATATACTACTGAAGTTAAATATAGGCCCACTGTCCCTGATAATGTGAAATATTGGCAAATTTTCTCTGAAGATGAACAGATTTACCATTTTTTGAATAGTGAGTATGAATTTCAAAATTATATGATAGACACAGATGGTAATTTAGATTCAGAATGTAACATATATTTAGATGTTAATTGTAAGATAAATAATTCAGATGCACATAAACTTACGAAACCCACTATATTTACTCAATCTGACATAAATAACTTAAGAGAAGGTAGATGTAGAGGAAGTAATTGAATATGAAATTGAAATGCTAGATTTGAAGGATAACTGTTTACCTAAGGGTTTAACTCCTTTGGAAGACTTGTTTGATTCCAATGATATGGCCAAAAATCCTAAAATGGAACCAGTCAAGTCTAACATTGAAGAATGTAACATTGGTATAGACACAAAACCAAAAATGATCAAATTGTCAAACATTTTACCCCCTCAAGAAAAAGAAAAATATATTGAACTTTTAAAGGAATACCAAAATGTTTTTGCATGGAGTCACGAAGATTTAAAATCATATGACACGAGCATCATTCAACACAAGATTCCTATAAAGGATAATCAGAAACCATTTAGACAAAAATTGAGGAGGATTAATCCTGTCATGTTACCATTGATTGAAAAAGAAATTAAACGAATGTATGATGCACAAATAATTGCACCAATCAGATATTCGGATTGGGTTTCTAACTTAGTACCTACTAGGAAGAAAACAAGAGAAATTAGATTATGTGTAGATTTCAGAAATCTCAATAAAGTATCATTGAAAGACAATTACCCTTTACCTAAATTGGACCATATTTTACAAAGGGTAGTTGGATCTTCTAGGATTTATTTATTAGATGGTTTCTCGGGATATAACCAGATACTAGTTCAAGAAGAATATCAACCTAAAACAGATTTTACAACTCCTTGGGGCACTTTCATGTATTTGAAAATTCCTTTTGGGTTGATGAATGCTAGAGCTACTTTTCAAAGGGCTATGGACATAGCCTTTGCTAAAGAAATCCATAAATTTTTGGTTATTTACTTAGATGATATTACTGTGTTTTCTAAATCTTATAATGAACATTTGGATCACTTGAGACAGGTATTCATTAAATGTAGAAAATATGGTATATCCTTAAACCCCAAAAAGAGTCTTTTTGGACTTGAAGAAGGTAAATTATTAGGACACATAATTTCCAAGGAAGGTAGTAGGATAGATCCAGCAAGGATAGAAGCCATATTGCAAATTCAACCATCTAGGAATATTAAGGAGTTACAAGAATTTTTAGGTAAAATTAACTTTTTAAGAAGATTTATTTCTAATCTAGCAGAAATCATCAAGGAATTGAATAACATGTTAAAAAATGACTCTATCTTAAAATGGATAGTTGAAGAAAAACAGTGATTCGAATCTATTAAACATGCTTTGACAAAAACACCAGTCCTAATCAGCCCAGACTTCAAGAAATATTTCATAATATTTTCATTTTCCTCAGAACATACCATAGTTGCAGTTCTACTGCAGAAAAATGACCAAGGTTTTGAACAGCCCATAGCATTTTTTAGTAAAACCCTTAGAGATGCACCTTTGAGATACAACATCATGGAAAAACAAGCGTTAGCCTTGGTTAAAGACATAAAAGATTTCAGAGTGTACATTCTTTACTCCCGCATTATTGCCTATGCCCCCAATACTGTAGTCAAAGATATTCTTACACAGGATGGGCTATATAGAAGAAGAGGAAAGTGGATTGCCACTATCCTTGAATATGGCATAGATATTAAACCAACCAAGCTCATAAAAGGACAAGGTTTAGCCATGTTAATGGCTGAATCCAATTGCAATGCTTTAGATATAAATTTTGTTGCCCAGGTTGATGACCAGGAAGAGATGGTGACTTCATCGATCAGTGAAGCCTCTCTAGACTCACCATGGTACTCAAATACTCTCTTTTTACTTACAAATTTACAAGCTCCTCCTGGATTAACTAGAACTAAAGCTACATTCATCAAAATCAAAGCAATGAGATATTGTATTCTAGATAAAATGCTTTATTGGAAAGAACAAAGTGGGATTTTACTGAATTGTTTACTAAAATCAGAAGCTGACAAAATTATTGAAGATTTTCATGCAGGTGATTGTGGAGGACACTTATACTGGAAGAGTACAACAAATAAGATTCTTAGAGTTGGTTTCTACTGGCCTAACTTATTTGGTGATGTGAAAAAATTTGTTACTTCACATCACAAATGTCAGATCTTTGAAGGAAAAAGGAAGTTGTTACCTTTACCACTCAAACCTATTTCTACTGAGATGCCTTTTCAACAATGGGGGTTAGACTTCATTGGAGAAATCCACCCTCCATTCTCTAACCAACACAAATGGATATTGACTGCCACATATTATTTCACCAAGTGGATTGAAGCTATTCCAACCAGACAAGCCACTGACTCAGTCATTATATCTTTCCTAGAAAACAATATTTTATCTAGATTTGGATGCCCACAGAAAATTATTACTGATAATGCAGTTGCATTTAAATCTAAGAAAATGATTGCCTTTTGTCACAAGTATCATATAAATTTAGGCCACTCTACTGTTTATTACCCTCAAGGTAATGGCCTAATTGAATCTTCCAATAAAAGCCTTGTGAGTATCATCAACAAAATACTTGAAGAAAATAAGAAAACATGGAATAAAAAGTTAGTCTATGCCTTATGGGCGGATAGACTTACTACCAAGAAGTTAATTGGAACATTTCCTTACTAGATTGTATATGGGATGGATGCAGTTTTTCCATCATCTTTAGGTGTTCCAGTTATGAAAATTATCCAAGAATCACAAGTAGAACTCAATGATATATAGAGAAGGATAAATCAGACTATTCATCTGCAACAGACTAGGGAAGAAGTATATGAAAAATCTCAAGTCATTCAAGATAAAATAAAGAAAATCTTCGATAAAAGAACAAAAGAAGATTACTTTGCCATAGGAGATAAAGTGTTAAAATGGGACTCCAGGAGAGAAGAAAAAGGAAAACATGGAAAGTATGACTTTCTATGGAAAGGGCCTTATGTCATTTATAGATACAGAGGTAACAATGCATTCTTTATCAGAAATTTGGATGGAACTGACATTCCTGAAGGACCGTTGAATGGTAGAATGCTCAAGCACTACTATTCCTCTGAGTTAACTAATAGTTAATCCTAATTTCCTTTTTATATCATTGTAAATATCCATTGCAGTTTCTAGATTGGATTGGATTTTTTCTTTCCAACGTTGAAGCCCGAAGTGAAGGCCCTAAGCTTTGAAGAGTAAAATTTCATAAGTATGAGTTTTTGTAGAAGTCAGGAGAAAGTTATAGGATCATCATGGTTAAAATGGAAGGCTACTGATCTTAGAGTTCTTGACATTTCACCAGGAAATGTAATCCCCATGTGAAGCCGATGTTAGGATCCTATAAGTATAGGATTCATAATTTGGAATTGACTTATGATATTATTGTAAAAATATGTACATACCTTTCTTTCTGCAAGTTGTTTTCCCATATTTTGGTAAAAAATAAAAAAATAGAAAATCAAAAAGAGGGTAAAAGTCCTAAAAGAAAGATCAAAGAAATTAGAAAAAATAAAATACCCCAAAGAAAAAGAAATAAAACATGAAAGTGTGCAAGTCCAAATGCCACTACTTCTTACTTTTTGTTGATGATTATGGCAGTGTCAATAAATGCCATAATCCATGATGAGTTGAACTGCTTAATCTTGACTTGTCATGTTTCAATTTTATTGTTGTAGAATAGTGAATAGAAATTAGTCATATAGTTTAATCCTGACTAATTAGTAGATAGGTAGAGAATAAAGAGGAGCTCATCAGTTTAATCTGAGCCCTCGGATGATATAAGGTAGATTTAGATAGTTTTTATTGCTTTCAAAAAAATAAAATGTTCAAGGTTGCTAGCTCAAATGCACCTGCAAAATGGAAGAAAAAATGTTAGATTAAAGTTTGGGTAGGTAGAAAGAAGTGGGAGAATCATGTAAATACTTTTCACTGGGAAAAAAACACTAATTTCCCTTCCCTATAGTTATTCTACACTCTATACTTTCAGTCAAAGAGGCTCAGAGCATTTCTCTAACTTCTGTTAGGACGGGACCCAAGGCTTAATGACTGTTAAGTTAAAAGTGTTGAATTTCTATGTTAATCCCTAATTGTCATCATTAACCCTACATTCATCCATTTTCAAGTTAAAATTCATAAGTAAAGACCTTTTACTTAATGAAAATAAAATCCCCTTTTGACTAATTTCCTTCATTCATAAAAACATAAAAACCCTCCAAAGGTATTATATTCTAAAGTTAAAGTGGTTAAACTATAAATGATTAAAGCTTTTTGCTTGTTATATTATCACTTTGCTTAAAGTTATGTAATTACATTTTGGTGTTTTCGTTGTCCCTTTTTCATATTAACTTCTAATTTATCTATTAATTCCCTATAATAGTCCTTGTCCTATTATTATAAATCCTTTTATTTTATTTGTCCCTAAAACTCACTATTACAAGATTTTTGACCAAAGTTAAATATCCACATGTTAAATTAAAAAACCCAAAAAATACCCCCTTTGGTCTAAAACTAACCATATATAAATAATCCCGTCCCATATAGTTATTGGACCCCTCCGGGTTTATAACTATATTATAAAAATATAAATATAAATAAAGCTATCGGAAAAATATAGCTTTACCACATCACCTCTGTTATATCATTTATCCTAAAGTTTTTTCATCAGCGCCACTATAAAAAGCTTATTATCATTCTAAGCTTTACCATATCCTAGCCTTGGTTAAAACTCGCCTCACGTGCTCTTTTACCATATATATAAACTTTTTTTATATATATAACATCGCCCAACAAAACCTTTGCACTATACTCGCTTATATATAACCCATTACCAAGACCCCACATCCATATAATCTTCCTATTTGTAAAACTTTGGTTATAACCACATCTATGCAAAGTTTTATATATACATATATCATTACCTGACTCATATAAACTACCCGGTCCCACCCATCTTTCCGCTGCAACTCTTAACTTAATCCTGACTGTTCGCTTGATTAAAACAAATCCAACGATGCACATTCAGTTTCGCACTTCGAAACTGATCGTTCAATGTTTAATCAAATTCATGCAATAAAAGTTGTTTTGAAATACCACCCGATGCTACGTGGCCGAAAATGATTTGATCGCATTCAAAATTCTTGAAACCACTTACCATGTAAATACAATGCGAAACCCACTGGTTTTTTTCGAATTCAAAAACAAATCCGCTTCTTTCCTTTGAATGGACCTCTAATAGATGCTACATATAATGGTTTATATTGAAAAATTTAAACTATTGAAATAAATCATTGTTATATGCATTCCCGACTGATAAGAAAACTCCACTCGATTGTGTAAAGAGCCCTAAGCCCCTATGTGACCAATTTCTTGCCCCGAAGCTAGATTTAACCATTGTTTTCATATCCGAGCACATTGAAGCCTTCCTCTACGTCAAAAATCTAGTTTAAAGCCAAAGATACTACCAGAAACTCTTTTCGGCTATCAAGACACCTGTAAATCAGGTATTTTTCTGAATTTGACTTGCAAAGTTCATGATTTGAACCACCAATCAAATGAATTAAGATATAAATAACTGAATTTCCGATCCTAGTGTGTCCAAAACCTTGAAAAAGAGGGCAAACCCTCGCAAATTTTTCTCCGAAAAGCTCAGTTTTAAAGCCAATTTCTCAATTCTATACCATTGAAAGACAAATTCCACAGTTCAAAAGGGTTTAAAAACACACAGAAAGCCAAAAAATCCTTTTTTTCAGTCATATCCATCCAGAAAACCTGTGTTTTCTGTCCTGAACTCTTGCTCGGATTCCCAAATTCTTAAATTGTCCCAGATTTGCTTAAAATTCCTTTGTTTCTAAAAATTAACTACTGCAAACAATATAATCTTGCTTTAGTTATCCTAAAAATGACAAAGAAGCAGACTACACCTAAAGCTGGGGGTCCCAAAGCCGCTAAAGCTATGACAGTCAAGCCTTCCAAACCTGAATCCTCAAAAATAAAGAAACCTACTCCAGTAATCACTGCCAATACTGCTGTCACTGTTAATCCCCTTAAACCTCCAATTTCCACTGAAGAAAGCATTCCTTTAACTGATTTAGATTACAAGATTGCAGACCCTATAGTGGAATTTAATCTACTAGAGATTCATAACTGGTTTCATACTAAGTTTTTGGATAAAAATCAAGATGACATTCCTATTTGGGAGTCCAATTTGCCCAAATATGTAGTTCCTGTTACTCATCCAGCCCAAGACCTTGTCAGAGTGTGTCAGCAGCATTATGTTCTTGATCAAATATCCATTGTCAATGCAGATAGTGAGATTTTGTTTTCCATTACAGTGGAATCTATAAATGAGATGCTTCAAATAAAATTTGATCCCAGAGTAGTTCCATTGTCTATTGAATCATTGACCCAGTTATATTTAGGGATGGAATTTCCTAAGAGGTTTATGGTCTTTTAGAATTTCATGGCTACATATGTAGACATCCCAAAGGTTAATCCTCCTTATTCCACTTCAAAGTTCCCTGAAGCTTCTAGATATGTGATTTCCATGTTATCATTTATACTAGGATACTTTAATGATGAATTTACAGATGCATTCATCATTGGTTTTCTATCTACATTGTCTCCTGGGCAGCCTCCTTCCATGGTCTTTGATTTTTCTAGATTCATTGCTGATAGCATCCATCATCAGTTGAAAACATTGCCTAATGAAGGAGTTTTTAGATATTCATCATATCTATTTGATTTGTTTCTATTTTTTAAAGCTGAGCATTTTCCCATTGCTTTACAAAAGATGAATGTAGAGGGCCAGCCTCTATCAGTGATACTTTGGACATCCTTGCTTAGAAAGGAAGGAAATGAATTTAGTTATAAAGATTTTGCAGACTTATTCATCAGACCAGCCATGAATTTACTATACAAGTCAGAACAGTCCAGAGTGAGTGAAGAAATGAAAAGAATATTACAGCTTTCTGAACAATGCAAAGTAGGAGACTGGTAATTATATGAGGGACACATAGAAATAAGAATATTTGGAACCAATTTGTCCCCTTATAAGTTACCTAAATTTTTAACCATCAGGGTCTTTTCATTGGAATATTTAAGGCAAGTTTTAAATGCAGATGCTATAAACTTCATGGCTTCAAAGAAAAAAACTCAGTTTAAGTTGAAGAACCAGATTGGCCCTTTCATAGTAAACAATAGGGAGGCTGAGAAATAAATATCCAGAAGATTATCAGAATATCAATTTCAAGAAATTTTTTAGTGGAATTATGACCCCCAGGGTTTCCTAAGTGCTATAAGGGTCAAATGCAAGCTTCAACCTTTTATACATTATTCAAAGCCTAATATTGAGAAATTTTCCAATCAAATAGAATGGGTGGAAAACACATTAGTAGACCCTACTGCTAATACAGAAACAATGAAAAAATCAGACAATTCATAGGTAATGATGGTCTTCAAACAGACAAAAACATCAAGTAAAAGAGGAAGAGAGGAGCAAAGTTATTTAGTTGAAACTATTAATGAGAACAAGTTCAAATTGATTTACAATAAAAGGGCCAAAATTATTACTATTGAAAAGGAAAAGATTATTGAAATAGATGATACCAATGATTAGCAAGCAAATAATGAGTCCACAGTAATAGTAAATGAAACATTGACATAAATTGGAAAAGAACAGGATGCAGCAGATAAGCCGGGCAGGAAAATGATTGAAAAGTAGGTTGATTTAGAAATTCCCTCTTCTTGCAAAATAGCAGAGGGGAAATATTCTGATATAAAACAAAAGTACAAGAAAATTAAGGAGAAAAATGAGGATATCAAAAGAGAAATTTATTCTTAATTTCTCAAAAAAAAACCAGGTAACAAGGACATATTATTAACATCTTTTGATTATTCAACTAATAAAATCATCATTTCCTTCCTTCAGCCAAAGATTGCAGATCCTAAAACAGTTTCAGATTATAAAAAGACAGAATTAGAAGTTGATGCAGAGAGCATCCATGAGCTGGATCAAATAGAATTTCATAGACATACATCAAAAATGCTCTATTCTAAAGTAATGGATAAAACCAGAAGTGCTACACAAATGCAAAACACTATTTTTAATATGCAAGATTAGATGAAGCTGGACAAAGCTTCTTTACATGCAAAAGAGCTAAGGATTAAGTCCTTAGAAGATCTAGTCCTTCAGATAGGGGTGGATCCATCAAATATACAAGTTGCTCAGGCATTGATAAAACAAAAGAGTGATGACATTACTGCTTTGAGGAAACAATTAAAACTTCCTCAAAGTGAACATCCACAAGCAAAAGAAATACTGCAAGAACAAACAGAAAAATATGAAATGGAAAAATTAATACTAAAGCTGACTGCTCAAGTAAAGAATATGGAAGATCAAATGGATATCCTTATGAAAGTAAAAGAAGCTTTGAAAGAAAGTGATGTTCCCCTTATTCCCACAGCTATCCCTATTGTTACTGTTGATGTTCCTTCTACATTGGGAGACAAGTTGGCACCCAAAGGGTCATTAGTAATTGCAGTATCAATGCAATCAAATACTACTTCCCACACAGAATCATCATCTACACAGGTACAACAAACAGGTGGAGCAGCAGAGATAGTGAAAGCCATGGAGGAGATGTCCCTTAAGAATAATGAAATCAATGGTTTAAAGAAGACCATTCAAACTCTTGAATCATCCAACATGAATGCATTGATTACATCAAAGGGACATGAACAAAGGGAAAAAAGACTTGAAGAACAGGTACAGACTTTGCAAAAGCAAGTGAATTTTAGTGAACAAGTGTCCTATAAAAAAAACTACCTTTAGACCAAGATAATTGAAGGCATACATCTCCAATGGCCTTCAATTCAAATTATATATGAGCAAAGAGATTTACTTTTGGCAGCACAAGTAGAGATTCAAAAGACAAAGGAAGAACTTACAAATAAACCATCTCAAGCTTTAAAGCTTATTACATTCTTGAACAGCAAAAACATAGTGGAACTTGAGGAGCTGAAAATACAGGATAGGACTGAGATAATACTTCAGATCAAGAAAGTCCTCACAAAAAGAAACATAATGAATAATTTGGAGGAGAAATGTGAGGCTATGAACCTATCAATAACAAATTTTCTTACAAAGTATACAAAATTTAGAGAAGCTGGCCTCCCAGACATCCATGGCTTTAATGAGAAACTGATGATCCAAACAGACTATGATAAGAAAATAAGGGCCCATGCCAAAGAACAAGTGAACAAGCCTTTGCCACAAGGTTCTCCCACTGGTAAAGTGATTCTACAGTACTTTGAAAATCTATTTTTCCTACAAAATGAGATTAAACATCTTTTCATGGTCAAACCAAATTTTTCAAAGTACACTGATGCAGATGAAAGCTACAGAAAGTTGAAAAATATGAAGATACCCAGTGCTCAGCAGTGGCAAGAGTTCACAGATTTATTATAGCAACCAAGCAAATAGTGAAAGACAGTGCAGATGAACAAATCAGTTTGAAAGGGAAACAAATCAAACAATGTTTGATTTTGAATTTTTACTGCTAAGAAATCTCTTTTTACAACAGTTATATGTCAAAGTATTAGTTTAAAGAGTATCAGGGTGAAAGGCCAAAGTCAAAGTGTATCAGAAATAAAAATGACAGCTAGCTAATTTAACTGTTGTAATTTCCTTTTTTACAGCAGTGAAATGGTTAATGAGCAGCATGAAAGAGTATCAGAGATAAAGTACAGGTTCAAAGAGTATAAGTGGAAAGAGTATCCAAGAAGTCATCTTCCAAAATATATTTGCAAAGTGCCAGCAAGCATAGACAGCTACTCAACTAAACAGTTTTTGTTAAATAAGATATCACTATTTTTTCTAGATAAAAGGACAGCTTGCTAAGTTGTTAAGCAGTTGTCCCTCTTAATGTGTCAAGATATTTTTATTTCCTAGAGTTATTCCTAGATTTCTCTACGATATTTTGTAATAAAAATTTTGTATAAATACTTCAGTTTATGAAGTGTTTTGTGTAGAATAAAAAAGCTGAGATTATTATAGAAAATTTTGCTGGTAAGTTGGAGGCTTATGTGTTGATTTCATAGCAGCATTCTGGACAATAGCTAATTGGACTTCATAATTCAGGATTCATGGGATAATTTAAAGAGTAAAGTGCATCTATCTTGTCATTGTTTACTTTCTAAGTTCCATTCATTTCATATATGTTGTTCAATCTTAATGATTAAGTAGGAGTATTACTTCAGGATTAGTGTTAGAAATTCCTGTCTTAACTACTTAATCATTTAAATTTTTCTGCTGATTTCCAGATTTAGGAATTCTTAATTGCTCCTAGTCAAGTTTGACCCCTGCCTCCTTCCTCTTTTTCCGGATCAAAGGATTCTTCATTTCCCTTTATCCTGAAGCAAGCCATCTCATCAAAACAATCTATCCAAAACTCTGAGGGTTATCTACCTTGCCCTGAATACATTAGCATCCTCTTGGCCTTGCCTTCTAGTTCTTCTTGGTAGACTTTGACTCCATAGCCCAATGGACTAGTAGATCCCTCTTTAATTTGTCTTCAAGTAATCTTATTTTCCACCAAACATCTTAAAATCAAAACCAATTGAACTATAATAACTAGGCTAAAATATCAAACAAAAACAAAGTTAAATCTTAAAGAGAGAACCCTCTCTGAAATTTAGGAAGGCTAGATCCTAGATTTCTAAAGCAGGTCTGTGGTTACCCCTAGTTTTCTTAAAACAGAAAAATCCAAAAGCCCACAATATTTAGAAATTACTAGGGTGATAACACCTTCCACTTCCACCTCGGATTTCCAAGTGACCTAACCTTTTCTCTTATCCACCAAGTGCCTCAAGCATTGGTGGCCTCTAGCTACCTCTCTAGCCTCTTTAGATAAATCAAAATCAATATTTTTGAGTCTACAATGCATAAAGTTTGTCATAAGCTCTGTTTTGCACCTAAAGACCCCAATTCAATTTTTCAGCCAAAGACCAGCCCAAAGAGCCTCCCACTAGATCACTTAGGGTTTCATAGGTTATAGGATTGTTTTGGTGTCTTGAATCACTGCTTTACATGTGCCAAGAAGATGAAATCAAATGGAAAGTAGGGTCAGCACTTGATAGTCCAAAATAGATCAAAAATCCCTCAAGAATGGCCTCCTTGGTCCAGATAGCATTCTGCAAAGGCATAACTGTGCATCTTAAATATTTCTGCATGAATGATTGAGATGGCTATCATGCAGAAAATGAGGTAAGGTAAAAGGACAGCTCCTCACTAAAGGAAATCCACAAAAAAGAAAAGGAAGCAGGCCTATGTTTAAAGAGTATCAGGGGGAGGGAGATCAAGTTTTCAAATGCAAACAATTGCCTTCAGACGGTCAAAAGAATGAAAGTATTGTTTTGGGTTATAAGGTAAAAAACTAACATAAGCATGAGTTCATTGTTGAGTGACTGAAGTTGTCAAAATCCAAACAATGACAAAGGATACCAAAGCAATTGTGTCATAGCATCTGCAACAAACCAGAAATGGCCAAGAAGAGACATAGCACACCTAATTTATAATCTTTGTCAAAAATTTTTATATCATTGTCAAAGGTCAGTAAGAGGGTGCCATCACGAAAGGGAAAGGAATTGCCTAGAAAATTTTTCAAAACACCTGCAAAGAGAATATCAGTCAAAAAGATAAAGTGAACGAAACTTAGCAAAGTGTGTGTTTTCATTTCAATTTATTTTTCAAAAGTATAAAGGCATCTCAAATGGTAATTTTCCCATCTCACTTGTCATTTGAAAAAGAGAAAAAACCCTGCTGGAGAAATTTCTGATTTTTTGAGAGAATCTAGGCCAAGTCACTAGCGCTACGCAAATAGCCTGGCACTGCACTCACAGACCCTGGTGCTATGCTAATACATGTCTCCACAGTATAAAATTTACTTGACATTGCACATACACCAGGTGGTGCTATGCGAATAGTGTGGCGCTACGTGCAAGTGAAACGACATGCCCCGGACACAACGTTTTCCAGCACTGGGCTCAGATGGAGGCCCAACCCGCCCAGCGCTGCACGCAGAAGGCGACCCGACAGTGCGGGAAGGGCATTGCGCTCAGACAAAAACTCTCCCAAACTGCAAAAAATGTGCCAAGGGTTCAAAGGAGGTCCTCCAAATTGGTTTCAAAACCTTGCAAGCAAGCTAAAGAGGTAAGTGGCCTTGTTCTCGTCATCCTCCAAGTGTTTTTCTATTTTGATAATTAAGGGGAAGCTATCAAAGTCTAGTGCCAAAAAAAACCCTAATTATTCATAATTTCCACTCTCCTTTGACCTCCAAGCTAAGATCATCAGTTAAGGGGAGTGAATTAGGGTAGTTACACTTCATGTTCGTGTAAAAGCCATCATCTAGCTCAAGAAAAATCAATTATAAACCTAACCTCCATAACCCTCATTTGCAAGATCTGCACACCATCATTCGCATTTTACTCCTCTTGCCCAAGTTTTTGCACCATCAGCCCTAATTACCATGTCACGGGAAGAAGATAGTAGCAGCAGTGACAGAGGCCAAGGGCCTTTGAGGCCAAACCACAAAGGAGGGAAAGTAAACAAATTTGAACCCCAGCGCACAATGGATATAACCTCATCTCCCATGATCCTCTCATGTTTCCAAAATGTGGGATGCTTCCAATTTTGTGAGAAAATCAAGCAAGTGCAATGCCACCCAAAGCTTACAAGGCTTTTTATTATTAACCTGCACAACAAAAATTCAAGCCTTTTAGGAGTGGACTTTGAATTATCAGTAGATTCCATCTCTAATGCTATTGGTATCCCTACTATTGGTGAAAAGTGGTTTAAGAAAGCCAAATTGGACAAGAACTATTATGAGCCATTTGTCAAAATTAGGTACAGAATGGGCTACAAGGCAATTTTTCCTTTCTCACACCTCAAACAAAGATTTTCACCCTTGACGAAAGTCATTATGGAGTACTTTACCTATGAGGGTAGATACTCCAGGCTTTACTCTTACCATGTTAGACTCCTCATGCATTTCACAAGGGTCAAAATGCTCAACTTGCCCTACTACCTCTATAGAAGTATGGACAAAATGTCTTATGTTGTCCGGAGAAGAATTCCTTCCCAAAATGAAGAGTTTATTTTACCATTCCTTGATAAACGTGGTGGTATTACATCAATTGGAACAGCAAGGTATACCTTGGGAGGTATTCATATCACATGAAGTCTTCACAAGCCCACAACTCCCTCATCAACCTAGCTTGCCCTTATCATCTACACAAGTGCCCTCACCACAATAAAACCTCCCCTCGTCCCCTTCTCTTGATGCATCAAATGAAGAAGAGGCAGATGATGAGGAGGAAGAAGAAAATGATGAGGAGGAAGAGGGAAATGATGAAGCAGGGACATAAATTATTGAAGAGGAAGAGGAAGGAAAAGATGATGAAGAAAGGGACAGTGACAAAAACAGTGACAAAATGGAAGAAGATGATGAAGAAGATGAGGAGGATGTTGAAAGTGGAGATGAAATGATCATTTATGAAGAGGATATCGACAATAAAATAGAGGATACAGAGGCAGAAAATGAAGAGGAAAGTGAGGAGGCAGATACAAAAAATGGTGATGAAGCTATGATAGATAATGAAGACATGAAAGAGGATGAAAATAATAAAGATAAAGACAGTGAGGACAAGACAAAAATTGAAGGCAGCAGTGACCAAAATGAAGAAAGCCTCAGTGATGAAAAGGACATCAAAGGAGAAAATAGTTATGACAGTCATGACAACAATCAACACCTCAATGAGAATGATAATGAGGCAGAGACAGAAGATGAAAATTAAGGTAATCTTAGTCATGATGATAGTGAAAAATTGGAAGAGGCTCATAATCTAAATGATGATCACATCCATGACAAAGACACTAGCAAGACCATAATCACACCTCTTTCACTCACATATCAAAGAGGGCCAAGGCTAGTGTTTTCTGCCTCCAAAAGGCAAGGGACCATGCCATCCACCTCAGCTCAAAAGCTTGACAAGGGAAAAAAAAAGATGACAAAATGTGAGAAAGGTAAGAGAGGAAGGAAAATTAAACAAAAGCCCCAATTCATTAACCTTGACAGTGATAATGAAGATGAGGAGATGACCACTACAATACTACTCCAAAGAAAAGATGCACACATTAGGGAGTTGAAGAGAGATTTTGGCATGGCACAGCATATCATTTAGTATTATAAGAATGAACACAAGTATTTTAAGAAGGTAAAAAGGGGCCTTGCTCTCTAGAAAAAGATGACCAAGCATTATGCAATGAAAAACAAACTTGCTTGTGCCAAAATCAAAGAGGCCCTCATTGAAATTAAAGCACTAAAAGAAGGAAAAGACCAAGCTAGACATGAAATTTTGGAACTAGATTCTCTACAAGTCTCTCAAACCCCTTGAAGGAGACATCCACCAATTTTGAAGGAATTTGGACAAGTTTTTGTTTTTTGAGAATTTGGAGGCCTATAAGCGCAGCGCCACTAGCGCTACGCTTTTCCCTCAGGCATCATCAGATGGAAAAATATATATTTTTTGGATTTCTAATTACTATCCCACTATTATCACCAAATTTCAGATCAATTGGAGCATTTTTACCCCTTAAAAGGTCAAAAAACACCTCATTTTTCACCATTCTGCCTCCTTTTTAGGTCTGGTACTGCACTCATATCAGTCTTGGGGATTTGACTTTTTGAATAGGTTACAGTTTCTCAATCAGAAAATCAAAGGTATATTTGGAAAGAGGACTCAAAAATCTTTCCCACGGACCATCACAGAGCAAAATCCGACATCGGAAAGACCCCAAAAACTTGGCTGCAACAGGACCTATTTTCTGCTTAAGGTGGTGCTGCGCTTATGGACAACACTGTGTGTTTTTGGCAAAAAGTCAACAAAACACACTCATTTATTGAAAAATCATACTTTTGTTTTTTTTAAGGAAAATAACTCTATAATTAGGTTCTATAAGTTACTTTAGCATTTATTTCATGGGATATTTTGTGCCTTGGGCCTTGCATGGTCTTTTGAGCATTTATGACATTTATGAGTGATTTTGACATTTTCAACCCTATCTAGGGTTTTTTCCCTCCTTTGGTAAGATAAATAGAGCATGAGGGCTTCATTGTAAATGTTGGCATTTGATGATTTTTTAGAGAAATACACGGTTTTCTTGATTTTAAAGAAGAAATTGGTCTTATGGAGTTTCTGAATGGATTGCTTTGATTGATGATGAACGAGGATAGCTTGTAGGATCCCTGAGCTTGGTTATTGGTGAAGTGTTTCTCTTACATGTTATTTTTTTCTCATGTTTTAATTATATTTCCATCCTTATATGTTTCAATAGAACAGAAGAGTATAGGCTAAGAAAGGTTGTTGGAGGCACCTTAGTCCCTCCTGTTATCTACTACCTTGATGTTTTCCTCTGTTGCGTTTGTTTAAGGAATTCTTAGCTGCTCCTTAGATCTGCCTATGCTTTTTTATTCCATGAATGGTTCAATATAGTAGTTTTCAAATATGTTTTATGGTTAGCCCTGCCTATTTGATGTTATTTAAACTTTGTTTTGGAATCTCTCTTTGAAGATTACTTGTTAGGTTTTAGCCAAAGAGGCCATGTTTTGATCATGCCCTTTGTCCATGGTTGATAAGTTGCCTTAAAGTTATTTGTAGCTTGATCATTGATTTTTAGGCGTTCCCTCTTCATTGATTAAAGTTATTTGTTATCTTGAATGTTTTCTAAACCTGGAAGGTGAAATCACTAGAAGATAAATGAGTTTGTCACCTTCTATATTTCATTAGAATGTTTGTCTTAAATGCTTATTTTCCTAAGTTGAATAAAAGAGTTACTAGTTTGCCCTGTCCATTGATTACTTCTTCATGTTAATCAATACTAGAGACTATCTTGTTTAAAAGTATTTTTTTAAGGATTCTTTACTACCCTTATACACCTACTATGTTCACAAACTTATTGTTCAGTTCACTTCACACATACCTTAAGGATCCATTTGACCATGCTAGATTTGCCCTGTTATGCATCTTGTTTCATTGTTAATATATCCATGACTTTCATAGAATCCATAGCCCAATGATTTGAAGACCTCTCACTCCACCTATTCTACTCGACCATATCACCTAACCAAAACAAACAACAAACCCTACACTTAACAACTAGCCTAAAATCAAGCCCTAGAAGCAAAAAGTTCACATCCTTTGCATATAATAGAGAGAGCCCTCTTTGAGTCCAGGAAGGCTAGGTCCTAAGACTCCAAAGACTGGTCTTATGTTACCCTGTGCATTTGGTATACTAATCTGCTAAATCACGGAACCCTAACATAACGAAAGGGGGAAAAACTTTTACAAAACTTTGAGGGATCTAGTGGAATGAATGTATAGATGTTCTTTCCACTTACAATACAAAATTCAATCCAATGATTCCAAGAAACAAATTTTATTTAAACTACAGGAAGATTTTTTAGATAATTGGTCAATGAGACATGTGAGACTTTTAATAGCAAAAACGTACAACAACAAAAAAGAATGATTGAAAAGTAATATTCCTTTTAAAAAAATTATAGAATTATATGTATATATTACTACAAAGAAATCATTTATAAATATCACTTTTGTTATATTTAGTTTTCATATATCAATATAAAAATTATATAGTTTATTGTCATGTTAATTTTTTAGGAAGATTATGAAAATCTCAAAGGATGAACAAGTTGATATCAAAATATGTAAGTAGGAATTTTCAAAAAGGTGTACAAGGAGATGGTCAAAGAAATGGACATAATTACATCACATGAGGAGCCATCTCAACAACAACGTGCTTCAAATGTAATATGTAATCATTTAATTTTTCGATTAGGTACAATAAATAAATAATTTAGCATTAAATATTTATTTTCAAGTATTTTCTTGAAGAAAAATAAAATAAAATGGAACCCATTTAGCACATAAAAAAAGATGACAAGGAAGAAAATGGTTGACATCTAAGTTTGTGATTAATTGTTACTTCCTTATAACAACTTAACTATATTTCATTTTCTTATCTTTTAACTTGTTTTACAACAATCATCATTGAATGTCTTCAAACAGATGATAACATACAAAGAAGAACCATCAAAATAATTGATTGAAATTGGGTTAAATAGGGGTTGACAATATATGTTGGCATATCAAAAATTAATTGTGGAATTTGTAAGTATCTATCTTGTTTTACTTAGCTCTGTCTATAATTAATAGAATAAAAAAATATTTTATATTAAATCTATGATTTGTTATGGGGTATAAAACTTGCAGGAAACAAAGTATGGAACTATGCCAACAAATGAATTGTTGAAACATTACATGAGATTTGATTTTTAAAGAATGTGTATAGTTCACGAGTCAATTCTTGCTATGGTACATTTCTTTTCGATTTACATTGATGTATATTATTTAATATTGTAATTTTCATTATTTTCACTATTGTAGACACAATCATTACACTTTATTTTTATGTTTGTAGATGGAACTTGAAGAAGAATAAAACAATCAACAAAATGAAAAACGATTCCTCCAAATAACCCAAGTCATGGAAGTAGCTCGAGTAGTGATAGTAGTTCCAGTGAAGAATGATGATCAATATGTTTGGATATCAAAGCAACGTGTTGTATTTTTTGAAATATTTGTCTATGAAATCAGAAATTTTGTTTAATGTGATGGACATAGTGTTCCAATTGAAAGACAAAGGGATACCAATAACTGTCCCATTTTGTATGAAAAAGAGTGTCTTATTCATATATATATAATAAAATACGTTTTAATTTATTCTATTGCATTCTCCATTGTCGCTATGAAATGTTACACCATTGATTAAATATATGGATGATTAAATATTATAATGAAAAGATGTGAAATCTGATGATATAAAAAATTCATCCAAACATCACATTCAAATGCACTAATAAAAAATTAATTAAATTGAATACCGTTATAAGATATGTGTTAAATTTTGATGAATAATTAATTTTTAAAAATAACAATAATTTCACTATCATAGGTCGGTGTTTATAAAATATAGAAAATGAACACCGGTGCATTTGTATGATACTGTGCGCTGGTGCGTTGCTACAACCTCTGCAAATAACAATACCAATTAGAACACCCGGTGCACTTTATTGGCGCCTACAACCCAGGTGGATATGTGTTGCATGAACTAGTATGGTTTTCCTTTAACGTGTCGGTGCATTTTTACACCTTAACAACTCGGGTCGTGTACAAAAACCATACGTACCAGGCGGATGGAAGGCGAATGCATCGGTGCATTCGTATTTGGAACGCATTGGTACTTTTTGCATTAAATGCATCAATGATTTAGAAGTATAATCTGAATATACCGGTGCTTGGTATGTTTACAGTATGAGTGCGTACAGGTTAAAACACACCGGTGTGTTCACACATGAATCACGCATCAGTAAGAAATACATCTGTAAAAACCTCTGAACGCCCAATTTTTTTTAGTTTGTTTTAGTTTTTTTTAGTTTTTTTTTAGAAGCTTCATCAAAACCTCTGTTACCAAAAACGGATGTTGTAGCAAATGTTTTTTTGACATTTTTGGCCAATTTTATGACACTGAAAACCTCCTTTATCACCTTCGCTAGAGGGTCTTTTCCTTGTAGTGAAATGTTTATTTGAATGGTCAGAGGCAACTTGGCAGATATCACAAGTCACACTATATTCTTCAAACATCTTGGTCAAAATAATCTACAAATTTACAAGTATCTTTTGTATGTCCTTCCATGTGGCAATTAGTACACCAAAGATGGTTATTTTGGAGTTCCAACTGCATTATAGAGTTTTTTAAATGGTCTAGTTTTTCTTCAATTTTGTTTTTACTCAATGAGATAGTAGACTGTCCTTGGTCATCTTGCTCAATGCGTTGTGCTAATTTTAGTTCCTCTTCATAGTTTATAACTTTGTGCATTCGAAGCGGTCCTTGTATTTTCTAATGTAAACCAACCACGTACCATTAAACTAAAATATGTTAGTTGATGGTATATGGAATATGTCTTAATAAAACTTCGAATCATTTGTCATATTCATGTACAGGTTCATTTGGTATTTGCTTGATTTCCTTTAATTTTTGAGCTACCAGATGCTTGAAATATTGTGCTTTAAAAATTTAAGAAAAATAGTTTTAATTTCACTTTTTTCACTTAGGTTGTTTCTCTATAAAGTTCATAAAACATGTAAATGCTCATTTTCTTATGGTTGTAGTGAACTGCGCCATTTAATTGTCTTCATCGGTAATATCATTTGGAGTACAAAATTGTTCACAGACATACCAGTTCCTTTTCAATTCTTCATCGCCTTCGTAGATGGGTATGTGGTTGAGAACCATTTTCATTAACTAAGGAAGTGACAATCGATATATTAGACTATTACTTGAATGGAAATTATTGTCAGGCTCATCATCGTATGACGTATTCTTATCTTCTTCTTTATTGCTGATAAATTGTGATAATGATTCATCAGCATGATACACCCTATCTATATATTCTATGAATTGACTTCCTCGAGGTCGCAACTCTTCGTTGAACGATTCTATACTTTGGGTTTCTTCTACAGATGCAAGTTGGGATAGGGGGGAAGGATTGTGAGATTGGTCAGTTGGAGAAGTACTTGTTCCACTTCATTATTATTATTTGGTTGATCTTGATCATGTTTTTCTATTTCTTGATGGTGTCTTTGTTTTTGTTCACTATGCCAGACTGTAGGTTTTTCTGAATAATTTCGCGACTAAATAAATTCTCAAATGTTGGGACTTGTTATTGCTATATACATAGTTGTTCTTATTGTTGGAACAAAGTCATCAATTTCCATGGCATCTACTTTCTCTTTAGGGGTTATCAGTAGACCTTCATTCTCTATCGGTGTAGGCGGTGTTACGCCTGTAAAATGTTCTGAGGAGTCTCGTGCATCTTCGCTCTCATGCTCCCGATTCTGCATTATTTTCCTCTAGTATTCTTGTTATTTACATTACTCTTGTCATTTTTGTCTCTTTCCCCTTTCTATTTTCTTTATATAATTAGATTGTTTATATTGTCAAGCACTACTTCGTCAGTTATTTTCTTGGTTTTGTGTCATGAAAGTTGATTTTCTTCTTTCCATCCTTGTCAGTTACATGTACTTATCCAACTTTATTTTCCATTACCCGCCCATGCCAACCCAACCTAGTGTCAATTCCCAGAGAGGTATCCATCGACCATGATGATTATTTGCTTAAGAAATAAATCCATGATTCCTTTGTATCTTTACACTGAGAGTCAAGAAATTTTCTCCACTTGGTTTGATCTTTCTTCCAATCAGTATTGGATGGTATCCCTAATAGTGGTTAGTACTTGAGAATATGTCCTACACCTTTTTCAACAAGGAACTTGTGTAAGAGGTTAGGGATTGTACAAAATAATTTGTGCAAATCGTCGTAAAATTTGATCTTAATACATTCAATCGAGGTCTATTATTCTACTACTTGTTCTTCAAAATTGTCTTCCAAAATCAACTCAAGCCACTCATGTAGATCTGTCGGACCAATATTCGACAGTTTCAATAACAGCGGAGCATCAGTTTTATTCTAAGGTTTTTTCATAGGCAACATGGTCGAGGAATTCCCTGATTTCGACTGGGGCACCTTCTATAAATCATTCATGTGATTCCGTAATGAAGTTGGTTCTAGCTTCTACAATTGATAGACATTTCCTTTGCACAGATTTCTTTAAATAATTATTTATATTTTCCTCCCACCATAGTTTTACCTCTTCTACTTTTAACATTTATGCTCGCATGTTTTGTGACTCGCGTTCTGACTACCGACAATGGAACCAATGTTGTAATCTAGCGAAAAACATGAAATGTTACTAGTAAGACATACACTAAGTAATCACATGAAAAGAATATGTAAAGATTGAAAGTGACACAGCAATCGAGAACCAACAGAAGAACACAGATAGATTATTTATTATATGTCGAACCAAAACTGTTATATTGCTATGCACACACACACACACACACACACACATATATACTGTCGATACAGTTATGCTAGTCTAACTGCCCAACCAAACATGATCCTTAGTCTATCATTAGTTATCCTTTAATTACATTACAAACTTATCGACTTGACTTGGGCTAGTTGGCTGAGCCGACTAGCTGCTCCAACAGGTGGTCATCTACAAGAAAGATCACAATGCAATTTCTTTATGATTTGGTAGAGAGTTGAAGTCCCTCCCTTAGTTGTCAGCGATTCAAAAGTAATAAGATAAATGTTTATTTTATACTTGTTGCACTTTAATGTTGAACGTTATATTTGTATAACATTGGATGTGTATCAACACTGTTAAATAAGGAATGTTTGTTAGCGTATGTGTTCGCAATGGTATATATTGCATGATTATTCTGAAGGATATGAGGGGCTAGTAGCTCCCTGTGCATTTTGACACACTTCCTAATATGTGGAGTTATTTGCATGATTAATATTGTTTGATGGAAATATTGTTAGATTGTTATGGTGCTTAAAAGTCCATGGTTAAATATCATATTTTCTAGAGTAATTTTTTTCTTGAGAACTACAATGTCTAGTTGTTTTAAGGATTGTATGTTTCTCATTAAGATTTAGCATGAATCCGTGTTGTGTAGCTAATATTTCTTTTTTTTGGGAGTAATGCTGGGAATAATGCACTATTGCATGGATATGACAAGAGGCATGGGGAGTTTTTCAGGATTGCATCAGATATGTTTGGTGCTATTGTGGTAGAGTTATAGGGCATAGTAGCCATGGATTTGGCTTTGATTATGATGGTTGAGTAGAAGGCATGATTATGTTGTGATGAGTGTGTTTATTCATGATATTAGCTTGAATTTCATTGTATTTATGTATCTAAGTGAATTATAGTGACTATGGAAATTTTGAGTAAAATAAGGTGTCATTGAATGCCTTGATAATTCCCTGGAATAATTCAGGAAAACCCAAAAAGATGTTCTAGTTAATAAGGCAAAAATCGCCTCTTTTTGGTGGTCGATCTTTGCTCTGTTCGGGGTGGTTTGGGAGCCCGATTATTTGGGATGAAATAACGTGAATCTTATTGCCACTTGGCCAGACCCTCAGTGGACCAAAGTTGTTTTAGGTACATGATAATCATACCCACGTGGTGGGACCACACCAGACTAAATGTCAAGAGCTTGGGATTTTAACGAGCGAGTGATTCATGGGATGACAGAGGTTCACTAGACCTCTAGTGGAATGCACAAGTGCACTAGAACAACAGTCTGGATGTGGTCCATGCCCAAAATAATGCACCCACATGAGCTAGTTGGGGTCCGAGTGTTAGGACTCGGTTTAAGCGATGAATCATAGGAAAATCTAGATTCCCACAATCCACTATAATGTTAAAATTTTGCATTGTTGGCCATGAGTTGAACCAGTGGACCACATCAATTTAACGACGTGGCATGTGCCACTTGGTGGTAGAAAATGAAACGGCGGTACCTGAAAGTGATGTCGAGCACTTGGGTGATGTGGGGGTGCCATGTGGATGTGATGTGGCAGGTCTTACTTACATGGCAGGAGGTTTTAATGATGAATCTCTAAATGATCTTAAATTTTGATCTAGGTCTCACATTATAATAAAATTTATATAACAAGAAAGCTCTCGATGAGTTGATGTGATGGTATTGTCCGATGTTAATTCCACTAAATTTGGGGAAGGAGGAATTTTGTATCCCCACTTCCATAAAAAGATCATGGAGATCAATTTAGGGAAAGTAACACTTCTCATTCACCTCATAGGGCTTGGGTAAATTTAAGGTGGTGGGAGGCATCATTATACACATTTAGAACACTTTTTGTTGAAATTTGGATAAATTATAGTTGTCAAAATATTATACTCTGAATATATTTAATTTTTAGTTGATATGTCTATAAATTATATTGAAGGGAACTTCTAAATAATATACCAAGGTGAAAATTATTTGTCAATTATCAAGGAAATTCTTTTATTTAAAAAATAAACTAATTAGATATGATATGAAGCTCCATTAGTATGAGTTTGTTATAATTTATTCAATGTCACTTTAATACATTGGTTTTGTTCTTTAGAGTGAGTTTGTTATGGTTTTATTCAATGTCACTTTAATACGTGCATTGGTTTTCTTGTCTATATATATATATATATATATATATATATATATATATATATATATATCTATATATATCTATATCTATATCTATATCTATATCTATATATATGTATGTATGTATGTATGTATGTATGTATGTATGTATGTATGTATGTGAGAGAGAGTGAGTTTGTTATGATTTCATTCAATGTTACTTTAATACACATTGATTTTGTTGTGTGTGTATTTTCATTGTTATATATATGTACAATAATATATATTTATATTTCTCTTGCTAAATTTAGTGATAAATAGAAGGAAGGATTTGACGAAAGCATGCTCTTACTACATTTAATACTTGATAAGTATTTGCTCTCGGAGAAAGTAATAATAAGAGATGAAACCATAACATAATCCTATAACATGAAATGAAGAAATCTACAATGTCCACTTTTTATAAGTTTAGTCATTTAATTTTTAAAAGGTTCAGATACTATTTATTAAATCTTGTTAATATTACCGTATACCCTATAATTTAAAGTAATGATAAAATATATACTATGGAATGTATACTTTATTCAAATTTCTTTTGTCGTGTATCTAACATATACAAATGTTATGGAAATTCCTTGTCAAAGACATTTAATTTCAAGGTTATAGAGATTTTATTGTGAGTATTCTATGCAATTTCAACTCAAGATTGAAAATTAATGAATCATTTATGTGTTATGATCATTTTTTATTTTTATTTTTTATAATAAATATATAAAAAAATGTAATATATTTACAAAATTCACACCAAAAGATCTCAAAATAAAAATAAAAACTATAAACAAAAATAAAAATTATATAACGTTAAAAAAAAATCCAAATTCCAACACTATATAAATGACTATAAGTGTGAGAAACTTGATCAAAAAGATTATTTTAAAAATTAAATAATTATTTTTCAATGTTTCTAAAATATACCATCTTTAGAATGATTCTTTATTTTTCAGAAGTCTCTTTTAAGATTTTTATGCCGGAGACGTTTTCTTTGTTGGCTTTGGATGAGCAAACACTGTTCATCCCAGCCAATGAGAGGCTTTGCCTATCGCCCTTCTAACCAATTAGAATTTTACATTTGGCTATTCCTCCAACCAATAAAAATTGGTCATCTGTCCAGTGAATTCCTAACGCATCTCTGTTTCGTATTAATGAATTTCTTACAGATCTCTGTTGCGCATTTTGTGTTCTTTGAATAGAGGGTTTTCCTGCTGGCCACCGCCTTCATGAGGGTTAAGGTACCCACCATTGCCGCGATCTGTGGGCACGCCATAGCAGGAGGTTTCATGGCCATCATACTGAGAAAGCTCTTGCTTGGAACCTTAAGGGATGTGGTGTTAGGCGCTCGAAAGTTTAGTGCTCAGATGGATGTGGAAAGTGGAATCGTGGATTCTGTTTTCACAGACTCGCCTCAGACATTGGAGGCCGCCGTTAGCAAAGCTCAAAAATGGAGATAGGGTTGAGAGCAGGGCCATTTCAGTTCGCTTCAATCCCTGTAAGATATCACTCATTTGTAAACGTTGACTAAACTGTTGGATTTACTCTGTTCTATCTTTTTAAATTGTACGGTTGTCTCCACTGAGAATACTAGGAACTACACTCTCTTTCTCCATCAAAGAAAAACAAATTCAGAAATGGCACCCTAAGTTTCATGGAATGCAAGATGCACATATTGACAGGTTGTTTTTTTTCATTTTGGATAATGGTTATGACTGGGGTTCTATGTTTTGGCAGAGCAATGGAAAGCGAGAGAAACTTCAGAGTTGCAAGGTATCAAGACTTTCAGTAAAGGCTATGGTACCTTCTGAAAGTTTGAAAACCTGCTGGCCGCCTCCTTCATGAGGGTTAAGGTGCCCAGAGGGTTTTCCTTTTATGCGGTAGGGCTATAGCGTCAACACGACGGCGGCAAAGAAACCAGGCCAATGGATATCTCAGAATCTAGAAAACCACTTGAGTAAAATCAAGATCAAGTTCGAAAACCTTTTAATGTTCCCCTTGCGTTGTTCTGAGCAAAGAGGAGCGCACGGATTTCATTTTGGTGGGCCTTGCTTCTGCAGGTTCGTTTGAATCCCAAATTCACATTGGAGGCTGCAAATTTGAAGGCTCTATGGCATTGTTTAGAGTCTTCTCTCAGCAAATTCAGGTAATCTACATGCATTTTATTGTTTTTTGAAGTCTGTTTGTAGGGTTTGGGCATGTTCGAGGGAAGTTATCGGGCGTCTATGCTTTAAGGGCACTGGGCTTTAGTTGATGGATTTATGTGAATCAGAGAGCTTGGCTTGATTTTGCATAACTTCGTTAGGGTTTCTAGGGTTTGAGTCTGTGCGGATCGTAGTGTGATCCGATCTTGTGGTGGTTGGAGAATATAGACGATTAAAGCTTAAGTACAGCACGCATACATGTCCCTTTAGCAATCTAAGGTGGAGAAGAACGAGTCCCAGCCCAGGAAGCTTGGAAGCTTGGAAGATCAAGCGGAGCTAGACATCATCAGCAGAAGCTTAAAGGTGCTGAGGTGGGAGGGCTCGGCCCTCACTCTTCCTCTAATAGAAGGTATGCATGATTTGCTTCCCTCATTTTCTGAAATGTTTAATTTTCTTCAGACACGGATTTTCGAACCCCCGATAGCAAACTTGGTTCATAAACCCTAGACAGAAACAAGGGTTTCTTTTGCAAAAGTGCTTTTCCACAACAAATTCACTGGCTAGCATCTGTTTTATTTTTCATTTTAATGCTATTAAGGCTCCAAGATTGGTTTTAGGTAAACCATAAACTCAGAAAAAAAAATCATGACGGTTTAATGTATGTAATGATATATCTAAATCATGGCACTGGGGGCCTTTGCAATGTATTTTTTCTTGTAAAGCAATTTAATGTTTAGCGTCGGGGAAACCTCCAGAATTGTTAGGTTAAAACTCTATCTCGACAAGTCTTTGTTTGGAAAGTACATCTACCAGTGCCCTACAAACGTCTTTTCAGGATTGTTTTACGAATCCCTTGTATTGTGTTTTATCTCTACGTTTGTTGTATGCGCCTCGCCGCAAATGAATTTAGTTTGTTGTTTGTGACTTTTATCATCAGATACAGAAGAAACACGGTCTCATTAGCCTTTTAAATACACTATAATTTATTAACCTGGTGGTCCAATTATACCCACAACACCCTTGAAATTTCTTCCCCCAGAAGACGGATAGATAGACGGCAAAACCACTCAAGAAAACCTGTAGAACAAAAATGGCAGTAGTTTTCTAAATATGGCGTAATTCCTAATGATGAATCTATGCATACCCATGTCAAAATTTGCTTGGATCGATTAAAATTCCATTATTGGTAAGAATTGGGTGATGAATTGAGGAAAAACAGTGCATCGTACAGAGTAATTATAATTTATTTGGACCAAGGCGACTCGAAGGGTCAGAGAAGATTCCAAAATTTAGGTCCAAGTATCTATATAATAAATTGGGTATTGTAATACGGCTAAGAGGCCCTGAATTTAGAGTGAATTAGATGGTGGGAGCTGTGGAGAATTAGGGGATTCATCTAGAGAATCCCAATTGATGGGTGTTGCAAACAAAGATAATTTTTGCAATAGCTTTATCTGCATGCACTTGCCTATTATAATTATTATTTGATAGTAGTAGAAGGCAATCATATAAAAATATTAAAGCAGGGTATGTATGGGTGAGTTTTGAAGTCCTGGCAGCTGATTGCAATTCCAATTTTGAATACCCTTTGTGAATTTTGGGTAGCCACCGAGTTCAATTATTGCCGTCAATGGATTCAATTGTGGGTTTTAGTGGGAGGGAAGTGATGAGGTCCAACAATTTGAGCCATAGGGCACATGGGTTTCTGTTAAAGATGGGGTGGAGATGCTTAGTCCTTCTCCCTGTGTTTTTCTTAGCTCTTCAGATGGAGTTGAGAGTCCGAATGAAGTGGAGATAATTCATTTTGCCGAAGGGTTTAAGATGAGGGACTGTGATTCAGACTCAAGCTCCCTCAGTAGCAACAGCAAGCGTCAGAGGGTATTGCGCTCTGCAGGTCGGTACTTAGAGTCATGCAATTTTTTTAGAATTCATAGCTAAACGTAGCCCCTGTTATATTTCAAATTATGTTCTAGCCAGTAGAATATTGATCGGCCCGGTAAATCCCTGATCAACCCTAAAACTATAATGTTGTTTTTTCCACTCTTTTCTATAAGTGTTTTTTTTGTTTAAATAAATAAAAAATTCTTTCCACAACTATTAACATTATCAAAATAGGTACATACTGCATACAGGGCATTTTAGGAAGAAATTCTTTGTTTTTTCTGTACTTTTATATTTAGAGCGAAACACTGCTTCAATTATTAAGATGATTAAAATATGTACATATAGGACATTAATGAAAAATATAAGAAGGGCAGCAGTTACCACAAGTTAGTAGTACTTGGAATCTACAAAGAAAAATAGCCAAACATCAGGTGCAAGTTGCCTTGAAGGCTCAAAATTGTTGTGGGGAAAACAATGAAACGAGAAAGAGAAAGATAATAGGAGAAATATAACTAAATTGAAAACTGAAGAATAGAACACTTGAAACTCTTATTGATTAAATGATTCTTCATACATACAAGCCTCTTGGGCCACCTCTTTTAACTTAGTCTATTTCGTTATTCCAACTATATTTCGTTATTCAACCTACATTTTTTTATTCTAACTGCATAGGTAATAAGTAAATTTACAATGTTTGTTGTCACATTTTTAACAAACTCCACCTTGACAACAAATTTTCCTAATGCCCATTCATCATCTTTTCTGCAAGCTGAGAGAAGCAAGACACCATCTCAGCTTCTCTACTGTAACTGGCTTCGTGAATATATCTGCATGATTCTCCTGTGTGCGGACCTTCTTGAGGACTACTTTTCCACCTTCAATTACATGTCTCACAAAGTGATACCTTACATCGATGTGCTTGGTCTTGCTGTGATAGGCTGGATTTGTAGCCAAATAAATAGCGCTCTGACTGTCACAAAACACATTCACTTTCTCCTGCATCCTTCCAATCTCATCAAAAAGACCTTTTAACCAGATTGCCTCTTTACAGGAATCTGAAGCAGCTATATACTTTGCTTCAGTAGTGTACAAAGCAACTATCTCTTGAAGCTTTGAAATCCAACTGATTACTCCACCTACAAGAGTAAAAACATAACCTGTAGTAGACCTCCTTTTGTCCAAATCACCTTCATAATCAGCATCCACATATCCGCAGACTGTAACTTCACGGCCATCAAAGCTGATGCAATGGTCACTTCTGCCTCTCAAATACCGAAACACCCATTTCACTGCTCGCCAATGTTCTTCCCCTAGATTTTCCATGAACCTACTGACAACTCCAACTGCATGTGAAATGTCAGGTCTTGTAGATATCATTGTTGGGGCCCTTGTTTTTGTTTAGTTTTGAAATCTTGGCTAAGACATTTTGAATTTTGACCTTTTTTGAGTTGCGGTATGAATACACATGGCAACTGCGACCGCGCCGCAACTACCAGGAGTCGCGGAGCTATCAAGGTGGCGCGGAAGCATCCGATATCTGGAGATAGAACAGGGACAAGTACAGATGAAGGAAACACACGGCAGAAGATAGAAAGTGAAACACGCAGATAACAGGAGAGAAGCCGGGAGAAGATGAAGTAAAGACACAGAGGAACTGATAGTCGCGAGAGCGGGTGAATAAATAGCAGTCACCCGGCTGAGAAAGAAAAGGCGGAAGAGGTTGCGAGGCTAGAGACAGGGAAAGGCGCACAGAGCGACTGCGGAAGAATCATGCATGACCTTCCTAGGGTTCCTCATCTTCTCTATTCTACCTTTCTGTTCCAAGATCCATCTGTATCAGATTTGTAAGCTATCAGTGAGAATGCCATGTAATCATGTGTTTGGCCAAGAGATTAATACAATGGAAGGTTGTTGTCTCAATAAGATGTTTATGTGCTTGTAATGTGTTTATGCTGGTTTAAAATTTTATTTGCAAATGTCTGAATGCTTATTAAGTGATCTTGCGTATATAACTCTGTATATGTAATCGATGCATTGTCCGTCATGAGTTGCGGGTTTGTTCCTTGCCATTGATCTCATCCCCTTCTGCATGTGGTTGGGGCACACCTCGGGTGAGACACACTACTCTCCAGAGCAGGGTGAAAATGCCGGCGGGTTCCTAAACTACACCAGACCCCTTTGTTGGCCACAACTCTTGAACCTGGGTCTTGTCCGCGAGACCTGACTTCTCGCCAACAAATGGTTCCGTTGCCGGGACCTGCATGTTCTGAAGGGACCTAGATCATGGTATCAAGGATTTTTGAAGGAGCGATACGGCGATGGTGGGATGATCATCTTGATCAGTTCATTTCTTAGCAAGCAGAGCTGACCAAGAAAAAGGAGGCGGCGATCAAGGAGCTTGTTCTTTTCTCTGACTCAGTCAGTGATACATACAAAATTTTCTAGGGAAGGTTCCCTACGGACCTTTACAATTGGTTGCGGAGGTTACGCGCGATGGTGCCCCAAGAAGTCTTGCGGAAGATAAACCGCAGGTGGGCGCACGAAGATCTGGTGGCACTGCATCGGGTAGACACTAAACTAACCCGCGCAGTGGATTTTTGGGTAAGGACCACATTAGAAGGATACACTGTGGAGTTTGCTGCTGAGTGCTATCAATCCTTCTCGAAATCCGAGGCTGTTTTCCACTCAGGGCTAAGAGGGAAGCTGTTGAAGAAGGTTCCGCTGTGGATTAAAGCCCTGATGGTGGACGAAGGGTTGATTGAATTCCACAAACCGAGTATGGAAGTGTAAACCTCCCGTACTGGGGGAAGGGTTGAGGGGACCAATGCTGTGTAGAATGTGAAAGTGGGGAGCGAGGAATGGACGTTGAAGCCGCATGCAAGTTGCGGGAGTGATGTGCGCATCGGCGGGCACAGATCGCCGATAGGTGGCGAAGAAGGGTAATGCGAGATTTGAAGAGAAAAGAGATCGAGAGGAAAAACCAGAAGGAGGCGCCTCAGAGGACAGGAACTATGGGTTTGGATACCCGAGAAGAAGACGGGACAGTGGTGGAAGTGCAGTGGGTGCATGGGAGCCCAGCAATGCGAGAAAGAGAGATAGTGACTAGCGAAGATAATGGAAAGATGCGGCCCGAAGAGAGTTTCGATGATGAATCGCATGGCGTGATGCAGCGGATGTTTCAAGAACAGATGGCACCCACCCCTCCAGGCAGCCCTACTTCTCACCTTCTACATGGCCAGGATCCCGACCTTCCCCTGGTACTGTATCAACCTTTAAGTAATATTTTTATTCAGTTACAAGCATTGAGTCGGTCATACAATCGTTCATCAGCATCAGTAACGTCTGGTAACAGCAGCGTTACTAGTAGTGGTATTTTTCCTACTGGGACCGTTACGCAACCAGGACCTGGAGGCTTTATCCTGGTCAATTCTCCACAAGTACACATGGCTGGATCTTTCACCCGGTATCCAGAGTTCTCTGGCCGGGGCAATGATGATGTAGAGCAACACTGGTACCTGTGCGAAGCCATCTGGAGGGCTCGCCAGACGCCAGATGCAGGGAAGTTAATAGAATTCCAAACCACGCTCAGAGAGAGGGCTCTGCGATGGTTTATTAAGTGGTCCGAGGCTCACCCTAACCCCGTAATTGCGGACGTGAAGCGGGATTTTGTCCGCAAATTCAAGCTTCCCTAGATAGACCAGCAGGTCATGTCAGAGCTATGGGAAATTAAGCAGAAGGAAGGTGAGACCGCGTGGGAGTTGATGCGGCGATTCAAGGACGTGATCGGGAAACTTAGCTACCCGATCGATCCAAACCACCAGAGGGACTGGTTCATCAAGGCTCTGCTCCCCTTGACACGAACCCCTCTCACCCAGCAGAAGATTGATAATCTGCAGGACGCTTTGGAGCAGGCCATGAAGATTGAAGCCATGGCGGGCTACCCCCAGGAATATCGGGGGGTGGGGGGCGGCCCCGCAAGATCCTTCTTTGATAGGGTTGCAACACCAGATTTCCAGGAGCTTCAGCGAGTGAGACCAGCGCGACCGAATGTTTGGTGTACTCATTGCCTGGTCGAGGGCCACGTCGCAACCGAGTGTCCTCAGTTGCATGGCGTAGGGGCAGGACCCTCGGTCGCAACTATTCAGGGGGGTCCACCGCCTGGTGGCGACGCGGAAATAAACCTGCAGGGAGTATACCAGCTGCAACAGACTTACGTGGGGTTCCCACCGCAACCGGGTTCCTCCACCACAGAATACTGCGAGATTTTCCGGACGCTGGGGCATCCTCCTCGGATGTGCCCGATATTACAGAAGTACTCCACGGTCCCGAATAATGTGTACTGCGAATTTTTCATGTCCACGACTCACAACACTGAGCAGTGCAGGGCGCTCGACACACTTGCGGATCGACTGGATCGTCCCTCCTACAGGGTGAACGAGGCTCTGAGGGGAAGAGGCGGAGGCATGCGGGGAGGCCGCACAGGTGGACGCGGTCTGGTAAAATGTTACAACTGTGACCAGGAGGGTCACGTGGCTTGATAATGCCCCCTTCCACGGTGACCCTGGTGTTCCCAGTGCCGGGTAAATGCCCACGCTACAGAGGACTGTCCGGAGCTCATCAAGAAGTGGGAAGAATGGACGAGGCAGAGGGGAGCGAATCTAATAAACTCAGAGCCACGAGGAACTGCAACCCCAGACATGCAGAACGTCGCGATCGTGACGAGGGGCGGAAAGAAGACTGGAGAGCATGCCCACGGGCAAGAGCCCGCACAAGTGGTTCGGCCGGCATCCCCGAAGAAGTTGATCAGGCCCGAAGTCCAGAAGAAGTATTTCCAGGAGGCAGTTGAGGCGTTCGCCCAGTTGCGGAACGAGGGAGGTTTGGAGGAGCCCATGCTGCCGGAATCTGGGGCGCAGAACATTGCAGGTACTGTGGTCGAGGATTGGCTCCGGCTATTCCTTAGGATTGTTGACAACGCTACGCTGCAGCAGCAGCTCAAGCATGCTTTGGACGGAGCACTGTAGGGGTGCACAGAACTTAGAGATCCGGCGGACGCTGGCCCTCAATACGTGCAGCGCGTCAAGCGGAACAAGCAACGAACAGGCAAAGAATTCCGGCTTAACACGCAGGTCGTGGGATTCCAAATCAGCGACACCATGTTGGACTTGGGGTCCGACGTCAACATTCTGCCACGAAAGACATGGGAGGCTCTTGGAAGGCCACGGCTAGCCTACTCACCAATCAAACTCACGATGGCGAACCAATACTGCATTCTGCCGATCGGCCGACTCGAGGGTGTCGAGGTCGACGTTGCGGGGGTGAAGACATACACCGATTTTGAGGTTATTGATATCATGGGCGATAAGGATCCCTATCCCACCTTACTCAGCATTGATTGGGCTTTTGAGAATTACGCCATCATCGACCTTAAGAAGGAGCTGATGATCTTTGAGGATGGGGAAGTACGGGTCACCCAGCCTCTCAACCCGTATCAGGGCCCGCGATATACGGAAACAGTGGACAATCGGGAGGATGCTCAGATGATGGACCACCTTTATCAGATGACCGCAGGAAAGCGGGACGATTATATTAACCCTACCGCGACTGGCTCTGTCAGTTGGCCGAGTGTGCAAAGCTCGAAGCTCAGATCTGAACTTGCTTGGGAAGACTGGCAGCAAGGGGCGTATGAGACCACCACGCGGAGATGTGCCTCCATTGCCCAAGTCCGATGGGTAGCGACTGAGATCCATGGATATCCCACCTTGTCGAACATGCGGGCAGTCAATACTTTTATTACCAAGGTGGAAGACATGTTCCCAGCTGAAAGCCGGATGCCACTTTTGGATGTGGCCTTGCAGTCAACGTCGGCACGGTGGTGGAAAAATCACCGCAACACTCTGTTACGATGGGAGTGCATGGCGGATGCTCTGCGGGCACGCTTTAAAGAGGACAACGGACCTTGCAGAACGCTTAAGTATCATGGAACTTCCGACCCGCGACACCATTTGCGGACCTGTGAGGAACAATGGCTTAGCAACTGGTACCCTGAGGAGCTGTGGGTCCACAGGTTTATCCACTCCCTAGGTACAATTCCCCAGTCCTGGTACCTGGAGGAAGAATGGAAATGGGGAACTTGCTCTTGGCAGGCAGTCGCAGACAAGTTCATGCGGTGCTTCTTGTTCGAAGGGGAGATGGCGCAGGAGTCTCAGGCCCTACAGGCAGTCAAGCGGGTCTTGTTTTTCCGCCATCCCGAGTCTGATGGGGGCCCGGTGGTGTCATGACCTGAGGTCAGGCGCGAGTTGGTTTGCCACCGGATTGACGGCGATCCGAATGAAGATAGTCTGGAGGACCTCAGGCATCTCTATTTTGACGAAAGGGAAGGCGAGCGGAGCATCAGTGAAGAGCCGACGACTGAAGGAGTCCATTTACAGCCCCTAAAGACAAAGAAGCTGAACATTGGAACAGACGAGAGACCCAAGCTCGCAACGGTGGGAGATTATTGGGACGAGGAAACAACAAAAGAAATTTTCAGCCTCCTCCGGGAATACGAAGATTTTTTCCCGTCTTCGGTTGCGGACCTGAAGGGGATCAAGGGTGATCTGGGCCAAATGCGCATCGCGTTGAAGCCGGGGGCCAGGCTGGTGAAGCACCGACCCTACCGGTTGAACCCACGTATCAAGGAAAAGGTCAAGATGGAGATTGACAAGATGCTGGCTGCAGGTCTCATCTTTCCAGTAGAAGAAGCAGAGTGGGTGAGTCCCATTGTCATCCAGAACAAGAAGGACAAAGCAGAGATCCGTGTCTTTGTAGATTACCGGAGCCAAAAAAATGCCTGCATCCATGACCCGTTTCCCACTCCTTTCAGCGATGAAGTCCTAGACCATGTTGTGGGAAACGAAGCTTATTCCTTCACTGATGGGTTTTCGGGTTATCATCAGGTGCGCATCGCGGAGGAAGACAAAGCAAAGACGACATTCACCACTGAGTGGGGATCGTTCGCATACCACGTTATGCCGTTTGGTCTGAAGAACGCACCGACTGTGTTTTCCCGGATCGTCATTGCTGCTTTCCGAGAGTACATTCGCAAGTTTTTGGAGGTCGACATGGACGACTGGACCGTCTACAGCCTGTTGAAGAAACACACCTCCCTGTTGCGTATTATGTTTGACCGGTGTCATCAGCTGCAGATTTCCTTGAACTTGAAGAAATGTATTTTTGCAGTTCCATTCGGCACACTCTTGGGCCATGTGGTGTGCAAGCAAGGGGTCTGTGTTGATCCCGCCAAGGTCGCGGTCATCGTCCACATGGAGGCCCCCGAGACCGTGAAGCAGTTGCGGGCACTGCTTGGGCACACAGGATATTACAGACGGTTTATTCACAACTACGCAAAAATTACGGCCCCTTTGGAGAAACTGTTGCGGAAGTCAGAAGTGTTTCAGTAGACGGCGGAGTGTAGGAAGGCACTTGACACATTAAAGGAGAAGTTGGTGACGGCACCCATACTTGTGCATCCTGACTGGGAAAAGCAGTTCCATGTGCATATTGATGCGTCCGGTATTGCACTCGGGGCGGTATTGGCACAACCCGGGGAGACGACAGTTGACCACCCCGTATACTTCGCCAGCCGTCAGTTATCGAATGCGGAGAAGAATTACACCACGACTGAGCGGGAGGCGTTGGCGATGGTGTACTCCCTCCAGAAGTTCTGCCACTATCTTCTGGGCGGTAAATTCACATTCTTCACGGACCATTCTGCATTGAAGTATCTGGTGAATAAGCCTGTGTTGGAAGGACGGATCTGTCGCTGGCTTCTACTTTTCCAGGAGTTCACGTTTGAGGTGATTGTCAAGCCCGGCAGGTTGAATGTTGGTCCCGATCATTTATCCAAGTTGGAGACAGGAGAGAATGAAGGCTCGTTGGACGACCAGCTGCCGGATGCCGACCTCTTCCGAGTAGAAGCAGTACCAGATTACCTAGCTGACATTGCCACTTATCTGACCACGGGACAATGCCCTCAGGATTACACACCGCTCCAGAAACGCCACCTGGTTGTCCAGGCAGCTGACTACCAATTGATCGCGGGGAAGCTATACAAACTGGGCCTTGATGAGGTGTTGCGCAGATGCGTTCTTGATCACGAACAGGAAGCGGTGATGTGGGAATGTCACAGTGGTGTTGCGGGAGGGCATGTGGGTGCGAAACCCGCCGCAAGGAAGGTGCTCCAAGCTGGCCTGTGGTGGTCGACGGTACATGCTGACTGTAAGGCCTATGTGAAGCGTTGCGATGTTTGCCAGCGGACGGGAAGGCCTTCGCACCGGGACGAACTTCCGCTACACCCAGTGCATGTGTTGCGGCCGTTTGAAAAGTGGGTTGTTGATTTCGTAGGTCCCATCGCACCAGTCGCTCGACACTTCAAGGCCTGGTACATCATTACCGCCACGGATTACCTCACCCGGTGGGCTGAGGCAGCAGCGGTACGCGACTGCTCGGCAGAGACCGCTGCCCGGTTCATCTTTGAACACATCATCAGCCGGTTTGGCTGCCCACGGAGCTTGACCAGCGATCAGGGTACGCATTTCATTAATGCCACGGTCAAGTCACTACTGGACACATTTATGATTCAGCATCATAAAAGTAGCCCATACCACCTGCAGGCCAATGGTACTGTGGAAGCATTCAACAAGATTCTCGAAAAAGGCTTGACTAAAATTTGTAATGCTCAGCGCGACGATTGGGACGAGCGTCTACCAGCGGCACTGTGGGCCTACCGGACCACGGTGAAACGTTTGACCAACCAGACACCATTCCAGTTGGTGTATGGCCAGGAAGCTGTGATTCCCGCCGAGTTTACTATACCCAGTCTTCTGATCGCAAGGTCTCTCCAGTTCTCAGAAGAGGAGTCGCTTCGGGAACGCCTCCAGGAGCTACAGGAGCTGGATGAGGCCCAATTCCTGGCGGAGTTCCACTAGAAGGTTCAGAAGGCCAGACAGAAAGCGTGGCACGACCGCCACATCAAAACCAAAGCCTTCCAAGTTGGCGGCAAAGTTCTCTTATATGATAGCCGGTTCCAGAAGTTTCCAGGCAAGCTCCAGATGCACTGGTTGGGACCCTACTTTGTCATTGAGATCCGCGACTCAGGAGCCGTTCGGTTGGCACAGCTGGACGGTACAGTTCTCCCTGGGTGGGTGAATGGCGCACGCCTAAAACCCTACTAGGAGTAGGTCCCTTTCACTTTTCATCAATAACTCTCGCAACCGAGAGAACCCGTAGAGTAGCTTAGTCGAATAACTCTCCCGCAACCGGGATGAGCGTAGGGAGTCTTTTCCGTTCATAGGCACTCTGTCAAATAACTGGTCAGTTGCAGGTACCTCACCGCAACCGACTGTGGTTGGGGCGGACCAGTCCAACGTGTCGTTCGCGTAGGATCCATCCCCGTGCCAGTGTTAGTCCAGGTCATTTCCGTCAGTCCTTTTGTCAGTCCGTAGGATCGCTCAGATTTGCTTCATAAATTACCATAAGTAGACGGTAATCATACCGTAATCATTTTCCATCACCCGCAGTTCCCTCAGCCGTCGCGTCTGCCCATCTCCCCATGACGCCGTCAGCAACTGTCAGATTACACACAGGCATGCGATTGATCGCACGATTATCGCAGGCAAGAAAGATAGCAAGAATTAATTGTCGTTATGGAGTCTCATCAACTCCGCGCGTGCCAGTAGATGACATAACTTGCATGAAGGCTATCAGCACGAGAATGACGGACCAGTTCAATTTGGAAGTTGCAGCGACTCCAGAGCAGTTGCAGCCTCAAAGCGCACCGCACCCAGAAGGAAACTCCAGAAGAATCCTCCAAGTTTACCAGCGCCGCGCCAAGATGTCGAAGGCTCCCTTATCAGTTCATGAACCAGTGTTAGACATCCGAATCCACCGAACAGAGTCGTTGATTGGGAAGTATGATAGCGCAGTGATGATGGACGCCAATCTGTCCGACCCAGCAGAATTCCCCCACCTCCATTGGCAGACCTACATGGAGCATCATTACACGCCAGGCAGTAGCTCCAACAGCCGGATGCGACCAGAATTCAGGGGCCTCCAACAGTCGTCCTTGATGAATTTGCGGACTCTTCCAGTTTTTGGAACTACGGGACCGGCCCTGCAATGCACCCGGTTCCTTCTCGGTCGGATACAGAACGTGTCCCTGTGGCTCAATGAGGAAATTCCAATTCATGCCGAAGACATTCATCGGCTTACAGGGTTGTCTCAGAATGGCGCGGATGTCTCCGCTGCCGGCCAGACATCCTCCAAGCGCGCCCGAAAGTCGGGTGACTTAGACCTGTACACCAAGTATGGCACTCGCCGGGGGGGCAAAGGTGCCAAAATTGATTTGATCAATAAGCCAGAAATTCGGTTCGCTTGCTACCTTATCGCTAGCAAGACGATGCGGCACTACACGAAGGGAGAGTGCACCTTGGATACAATCTCCATTGCGGAGCACTGTATCCAGGGCGTCAGGCTGAATTGGTGCTCTTTTGTGCTGAAAGAACTCTTCGCGGCCTGCGAAGAGAACTACAAGCGTACCACCAGTTTCATTTACGGTTACTTGATTTTAGCTTTCGCCATGTGGAAATGGCACCTTCCTCCTGTCCAGATGCCAGCGGAGACTACCGCGAGCCAGCCTCTCGTGATGAAATACACCCCCTGGCAAGTGTCCTCGGACCCCAGCACCAAACAGGTGAACGCGGCAGCGTTTCGGGTGTGGTACGGGTTGATGACAGACATGGTGGCTAACCAGCAACGGGTGCCCAGGCACCTGTTGGATGAGTATAGTGAGCAGGTGTGGTTTGGGGTAAGCCACAGGCACACTTACCTCCGGCCAACTTGTGTGCCGGAAGCCACCTTCCACATGGCGCCCCTCAGATTCCAGTTGAATGATGACACTTTCCACCGCGAGGTTTCTGCGTGGCCGGGGGTCACCAAGCACATCCGCGACGGGATCCCCCGATATAACTTTGAGCGGATGATGCCGGCACAGCGGCCTGCCGCGACCGGCGCAGCGGGGTCCTCACAGGTTGCGGCGGGACCTCCACAGGATGCAGCTGAGACCGCACAGGACCTGCCTGAATCATTGTTCCCCATCGTACAACACCTCAATGCCCAGGTACGATGAATTAATGTGGTAACCCAAGTTGCTTCAAGTGGTGCCCCTTTATTTCCCTCATTTTCTGAATTTCAGATCGGTCGGTCTCTTGCTCCCTCCAATACCGCCCCTCCCATTTCTCCCATCCCCACCAACCTATTCACCTCTACCATCCCTATCATCACACCGATGGGCGAACCGGGCCCAGAACCTGATCCATCAGACCCCCCTCCATCCAAGAGGGCCCGCATTGTTGTCACCGATCCAGTGGTGGATCTTACCGACGATGATCCAACATCCACTCCACTCCCAGGAACGTTGATTCCGGAGGAACCCTTGATCGATCCATCAGAGTTCCTCAACATTCGTCTCCCCCATACCTCTCTCACCCCGTCCACCGCTCCCTCCACCGGCCGTCCACCTGCCACCTCCTCCAATCCATCCAACTCATCGGCCACTGTATCAGATCCTGTCATCCGGGAACTTTTCGGATGCGACCACGGGGTGGAAGTCACCTCCAGTACTGAAGCCGTAGTACCGTCGGTTGACCCCGTGGCCACACCCCAGGATCCTCCCTCTACTATATCTACCCGGCTGAAAAATGTTGGGGCTGATTCTGCTGACCCTCCCCCGGACTAGACCATGCAGCAAGACCGGCCGGAGTCCGATATGGCCACCTCAATGCAGCAGCAGACGCCGGTCCATCCTCCTGAGACCTCAAACCGATCAGTGGCCAGTGGCCAACCTTCGCAGGAACGGATGTCGGAGCAGGGCGCTCCCAGCACGACCAATGCAGAACCATGGGGTACAGGACAACTGTACCTACTCATTCAGCGAGCGGCCCTAAAGGCCGAACAGATTCACTCAGAGCTGGAGTAGCGGTGTACCGAGCAGCACAACTAGATCACAGCGCTTACTGAACAGCGCGATCAGCTGACCAGGGAGAAGACCTACTTACAGGGGTAGGTCACCATTACTACTCAGGTGTTCTCCGAATTAAGGCCCGCTGCAAGGGCTCATCATGCCCCACTTCTGGACAATGTAGCGGAGGAAAGTGTAGCAGCCCAGGCTCACCACCTTCAGACTGCTTTCACTGGTCTATGCAGAGAGAACCAGGAACTCCAAGCGGCGTTAGCCGCACGGCCTACCCTTCCAGATCCACAGATTGTCCACTCAAAACAGGTGACTGCCAAGCAGACTCAGGCAGTTAGTATGCAGGCGACTCTCCATTCCACTGTGGGGGAGGCTTACGCCCTTCTGTGAAGTCTGCAGGAGTGCTCACTCACTCTCACTGTCAAGACACAACCTATCTCTGCCTAGCTGCAACAAATTTCCCGTGAAATTCAGGAGATCGCAGACCCAGCACGGTTAGATCAGCTCTATGCCCAGGCGGACGAGCTTGAAATTCAAATGCAACAGACTGAGGCCGACTCGACAGCGACCAAACAAGTCATTCGGGAAATCCGTTCGCCCATCTAAGCCCGTGCTAAATCCATACAACAGCTGGATGCCAAGGCCGAGGCCCAGCTTGCCACGCTGTTCGGGGCTGTCTTGACGACTATAGAGGAGGCCGCCGCCACCCGCATCTCTGAAGAAGCCGACTTGCTTATGCAGGAATGGAAGCAAGCAATGGCGGACTTCACTGGGCTTAGAGATATAGCGCTCCGCAGGGTCCCGGAGTTGCCTTGTTTGAACAACCGCTTGGCGGAGCACAGCAGGAAAGGGCGCGGGGTGAAGGCACAGCAGAACAGAGCACGGGAGCCAGCGGGGCAATGGAAGTGGAGACTGTTATTTGTGATTGACTCGGGGACGAGTCAAGGAATTGTGGTCGGGGCCTGTTGGGGCCCTTGTTTTTGTTTAGTTTTTGAAATCTTGGCTAAGACATTTTGAATTTTGACCTTTTTGAGTTGCGGCATGAAGACACATGGCAACCGCGACCGCGCCGCAACTACCAGGAGTCGCGGAGTTATCAAGGTGGCGCGGAAGCATGTGATAGCTGGAGAAAGAATAGGGACAAGTACAGATGAAGAAAACACACAGCAGAAGACAGAAAGTGGGACACGCAGATAACAGGAGAGAAGTCGGGAGAAGCTGAAGTAAAGACACAGAGGAACTGATAGTCGCGAGAGCGGGTGAATAAATAACAGTCACCCGGCTGAAAAGAAGAGGAGGCTGAAGAGGTTGCGAGGCTCGAGACAAGGAAAGACGCACAAAGCAGCTGCGGAAGAATCATGCATGTCCCTCCTATGGCTCCTTATCTTCTCTATTCTACCTTTCTGTCCCGAAATCCATCTGTATCAGATTTGTAAGCTATCAGTGACAATGCCATGTAATTATGTGTTTGGCCAAGAGATTAATACAATGGAAGGTTGTTGTCTCAATAAGATGTTTATGTGCTTGTAATGTGTTTATGCTGGTTTAAAATTTTATTTGCAAATGTCTGAATGCTTATTAAGTGATCTTGCGTATATAACTCTGTATATGTAATCGATGCACTGTCCGTCATGAGTTGTGGGTTTGTTCCTTGCCATTGATCTCATCCTCTTCTGCATGTGGTTGCGGCACGCCTCGGGTGAGACGCACTGCTCTCCAGAGCAGGGTGAAAATGCCGGCGGGTTCCTAGACTACACCGGACCCCTTTGTTGGCCACAACTCTTGAACCTGGGTCTTGTCCGCGAGACCTGACTTCTTGCCAACAATCATCGCATACATTAAGTTGCCTACCGCATTTGCATATGGTACATGAGACATATACTGCTTTTATTCATTAGTTCTAAGACTTAAATCTGAAGAAAGCTTAAAATAGGAAGCTAATGGAACATTAACAAGTTTCACATTTTTCATACCAAACTTTTCAAGTACTTTCTCCACATACTTCTATTGTGATAACCAAAGCTTACCATTCTTCCTATCTCTGTGTATCTCCATGCCAAAGATATGTTTTGCTGCTCCAAGATCCTTCATTTCAAACGTCCTAGAGAGCTGATCCTTAAACTTGTTGATTTCTACCATACTTTTGCTTGCAATCAGCATATCATCAACATACAACACCAAGATAATGAATATGTCATTGAAACTTTTGAAGTATACACAATGGTCATACTCACTTCTGATAAAATTTTGGCTCACCATGAAGGAGTCAAACTTCTTGTACCATTGCCTGGGCGACTGCCTCAGGCCATACAATGATTTCCTGAGCTTGCAAACTAATATTTTGCTGTGACCTTGTACAAAACCTTCTGGCTAATCCATATATATCTCTTCATCCAAATCACCATGAAGAAAGGATGTTTTAACATCTAACTGTTCTAACTCAAGGTCAAGTAAAGTAGTTAGTGCTAACACAGTACGAATAGAAACAAGTTTAACTACTGGTGAAAAAATCTCATGAAAGTCAACACCTTCAACCTGAGAATACTCTTTTGCAACCAGACTCACCTTATACCTATCAATACTTCCATAAACTTTTATCTTCAACTTGAAGACCCATTTGCACCCAACAACGCTTCTCCCTTCAGGAAGTTCTACAACATCCCAGGTATTGTTCTTGGCTAAGGAGTCCATTTCTTCTTCCATATCCTTTTTCCATATCTTGCTATCTACATCATCAACTGCTTCCTGATAACAAGATGGTTTCCCATCTCCAGTAATCAATGCAAACGATGAAGCAGAGTCTTCATACCTTTTTGGTGTTTTTCTTTCCCTTGTAGACCTTCTTAGAGTGACTATTTACTGACTATATTCTGGAATTTCTCCAGTTTCCTTTGCTTCTCCACCTTTTTCAGAAGTCTCTCCTTCCTTTTGACTTTTTGGAAAAGGTATAGTCTCTAATTGAATCTACTGACTTGGCGATACCTGCTTCTGTTCAACTTTTTCAACATCTGATTTTAAAAGAGATGATTCATCAAATGTTGCATCTCTATTAATGACTATCTTCCATGAAGAAGGATCCCACAACCTATATCCCTTCACTGCATAATCATATCCAAAAAAGACACAACATTTCGATTTTGGATCTAACTTTGAATGCTGATTTCTAGGAATAAGAACATAGGCATCACAACCAAAAATCTTCAAATGCGAATAATCACAAGACTGGCCTGACCAAACTTCTTCAGGAATTTGACAGTTTATTGCAACCGAAGGTGATCTCTTAACTAAATAACAAGAAGTAGATATTGCTTCTTCCCACAACTCATTTTGTAGATTAGCATTACTAATCATGCTTCTGGCTCTTTCCATAAGAGTTTCATTCATCCGTTCAGCAACACCATTCTGCTGAGGAGTATAAACAGCAGTTTTATGTCTAACTATCCCTTCATCCTTAAAAAATTGTTCAAATTATAAAGAGGTAAATTCACTGACATTTTCAGTTCTTAAAAATTTAATTGATTTGCCTGTTTTCTTTTCCACCATTGTTTTAAATTGTTTAAACACATTAAGCACATCAGCTTTCTTTTTCAACATATAGACCCAAACTTTTCAGGAGAAATCATCAATAAACGTTAAAAAATATGATGCACCTCCATAAGACACAATAGGAGATGGTCCCCACAGATCAGAATGAATGTAGTCCAAAATCTGCTTACTATTATGATTTCCAGACTTGAATCTTTGTTTACATTGTTTTCCAAACACACAATATTTACAAAAATCCAACTTCAAGGATTTCAAATCAGGAAGAAGCTTGCGTTCATCAGTACCTGAAGACCTTTCTCGCTCATGTGACCCAACCATTGATGCCATAGATGAGAACCTTCTTCTGCTTTATCTGACACGATCGTTGCTTCACTAACTTGAGTGCTTCCTTTGAGTCTATATAGGTTTCCGACCTTTTCAGCCTTCATAACAACCAAGGCTCCTTTCGATACTTTCAGCACTCCATTCTGACCTGCAAACTTATAACCATTCGAATCCAAAACTCCCAAGGAAATCAAGTTTTTCTTTAGATCAGGTACATGCCTAACATCAGATAATGTTTTAATTGTACCATCACACATTTTAATTTTCACATTTCCATTCCCAACAGTTTCACAAGATGCATTATTTCCCATGAAACAGAATTACCATTTACAGTTTCATATGATGAAAACCAATTTCGGTGCGGACTCATATGATGAGAAGCACCAGAGTCTAATAGCCAATAGTCAGCATCTTGTGAGATATTACAAACAGGGAGCGCTTCAGCAATTAAAACCTCATCATCCATACCTGAATCGACCTGATTTGCTTCCTTGTTGTTTTCCGACTCCTTTCGTTTCCAGCAATCCTTTTTGAGATGTCCCAGTTTGTTGTAGTACCAGAATTTTTCTTTACTCTTCTTGCTACCCTTTGACTTTGATTTGTAAGAACCTGTTGTCTTTTCCCCCCTTTCCTTCGACTGACCTCTGGCTACCATGGCTTCAGGTGCAGAAGTCTCAATGCTAGATTTTCTTCGTACCTCTTCAGATAAGAGAGCACCCACGACAAATTCAAGTTTTAATGAATCGGCAGTGCTCAAACTGACTGAGGTCACGAAGTGATCCCATGACTCAGGCAGGGAACACAACAAGGTTATTGCCTTGTCTTCTTCCTCCATTTTTACTTTCATATCAAAAAACTAGCAAATAAGCATATTAAAAACATTTAGTGATCTACAATTTTCGTACCCTCCTTCATCCGAAGGCTGTACAGTTGTCTTTTTAAATAGATTTTGTTTTTCAAATATTTTGTCATATAGACTATTTCCAATTTCTTCCACAACCCTGCAGTTGTACTTTCTCCAACAATATTGAAGAGTACTTCATCTGCCAACATAACCAAACAGTACTGAGAGCTCGGGCATCCAAGTCCTCCCAGTCCAAACTTGACAAGCTTGCTGGTTTTTTAGTTACCCCGTCTAATGCCTTGTGCAACCCTTGTTGCACCAACAAATCCCTAACCTTCAGTTTCCACAGAGAAAAATTGTTTTTCCCGGTGAATTTCTCCACCTCAAATTTTGTGTTTGTCATTTTCGCCATTTCTCCCTCCTAGGGTTTCAGATTTCCCTTCTTCTACAAATTTAAAATTTCCCCTTTTATTCTAGGGTTTTTAAAGGTTTCAAATTTTCCTTCTTCTACTAGTTAAAGAAATACAATTTCCACCTCTTCAACTAAATCAATTCTTGAAAAACTGAACCCTTTTTTTAAAAAAATAATGAATTTCTTCCACAATTTCTTAAAAAACAAGCCCCAACTATTACTTCAGAGAAATCTCACAAAAAACTTCAAACCCCTTTTCTGAAACCCTACCAATTTCTTTAATCTGCTCAGAAACCCTACTCAGATTTTTAAAAAACAACAGATTTTCTAAAAAACGATTTTTTTTTTTTCACTTGTCTTCACAGTTTCTTCTCACAATAAGAGGAAAAATTCAAGGTTTTTGTTTTAAAAAAAAATATGCTTAGTTATTCTACTCAGAAATCCCACCAATTTCTTTAATCGGCAGATTAAAAAATATATATATATATTTCATCCACGGTTTCTTAAAAAAAAAAATACACGTATGGCAACGGATTTGATGTTGTGAAATGTGAAAATACTTCTTTAACCAATGGCTTTCTTAACAGTCAGCCTCCCTTCTAAGCGTGGCTTCTCTCTCGCTGGCTGCTCCCCTTTGAACGCCCAATTCTCTAGAGTAGTGGCTTTTCTCTCGCTGGCTTTGATCGGTTCGACTTTACGATTCGGGCTCTTCCTGGCAACAAGCAGACGGTTTAACAAAAAAACAGTGGCTATGTAAACTCCACCGGTCTCCGGTTGTGCTCACGGGGCATCGCAGCGGCACGTCCCTTTTTGTGTGTTTCTGCAGACAAGGTGGTAATGACTAGTTCCAGACTTCAATACAGCGGCCCTCCTATGCTTCGATTGCCTCTAGGATTGGCAGACTTCTATCAACGACGGCTAGTTTTTACAGTCGGCCTTTCTGATGTGCATCAACAGCGGTGATGTGGGCAGAATTCTATAACTGGCTCTCCCCCTTCACGGCCAGCTTGGGTCTTCTACTGAATAACACAGCAGACAAGCATTCTCTCACTCGACTAGTGGGCAGAATGTGGGTAGAATGGTACAGTGGAGGCTCAACACAGGCTTTCATTCACTCGGCTGGCTCCGATACCACTTACATTAAAAAAAAAGGGCAGCATAAGTACAAAATTCAAACCCATTGTCTAGTCTCTGTTTTTGTTGTACAAAATTCAAAAGTTGTTCTCTATTTTATTCGGCAACATAAGTACAAAATTAAAACCCGTTGTCTGGTCTCTGTTTTTGCTCTACAAAATTCAAAAGTTTTTCTCTATTTTATTCATAGTTCAGAGTCATATTCTTGTGGAACAAAATCCTCGACAAGGGATTTTCCACTAATTTTAATACAATTGCATTTAAGGATGCATACACAAAAGGGTTAAATACCAACTGACAAGCTTTTAATGGGAATCCACTTTGAGAAACCTTAAAGGTATTTTTTTTGATATTATGCCATCATTGAATGAGCCAAGGGCCATATGGGTAGGGACTGCCAACACTTCAGGGCACATATGGGTCGGATCCTCTAGAGCACAGTGATTTAGAGAGTGTCTTGGGTTACTGGGACTGTTATGTATAGGCAGACTGCAATGATAAAAAATTCATAAGTAGCCAGTGTAAACTTCCCAAGTAATTCTCAGAACATAGGTTATGTTTAAGCTTTTCCAGCTCAAATTAAGAAACTTGTGTGAAATTTATCTTCAAAACATTGTTTTTTTTGCAGGATAAAGAATTAAGATCCAAAACCTGATAAGTGTGCATTTTTTCAGCTAAAGTCAAAAGTTTAGGGGAAATATATCTTGAAAACATTGATTTCTGCAAGATAAAGAACCCTAACCTAATAAGCGTTACTAGGTCAAAATAAAAATTTTATCTGAAAGCTACCTTGAAAGCATTGGTTTCTGCAGTTAAATACGTCTAACTAATATGCTAATTGATTTTATTTTCGGTAATATTGTGTATCATCCACAAGCATAACCTAGGGCTTCTAATGCCTCGTGATGGTCATGGTTTCTTCACAATGAACAAATAGCCATTGTTGGTATTTGGAGAGAGCTTGAAAACTTTGGTTGTTATTGTGTCAAAATGTATGTTTCATGAAATTTTATAGGGCATGTCTTCGCCAAAAATCATAGATTTATGCAAATATCTGTTGTTGGAGAGACCACTTTGAAGAATTTCATTGTTTTAATGTGAAAATGTATTGTTCATGTACTTTTAGAGAGAACTTGTCTTGGCAGAACCTATTTTCTTTAAGTGGGTTTTCTTTTGCAGAGCATTTAAAGGGAACCCATCTTACGTCAGTTGACAATATAATGCCATAATACATCTGTCATGGATTTTTAGCTTGTTTTATGCCAATTTGTGAACTTCTTGGGAGAACCATGCTCATTCTTGGAAAAATTTGGGAAAAGAAAGAGATAAAAGGGAAAACATTTTATGAAAGATGGAGAAGAAACCCAATAAAAAGAAAATTTGTATAAATCTATAGTCCATACATAACAGAAAGAAAACCAAAAATTTGTCTTAGCCCAACTAGTATGGAACATTGTTTATTCTATCTGTTGCAAAGGAAGAGAATTACAAGTTTATGGAGAGAAAAGGTTTATAAATTATAATGAGGAAAAGGTTTCTGGAGAGAACGACGTTAAAAATTGTAGAAACATACAGAAACCTTTTAACACAGTTCCTCATTATGAATTACAACTATGGAAATCTGCATTTGAAAATATTATTTAATTTTGCTTTTTCCCTTTGCCCTAAATTAAGAAAAAATATTACTTAATTTTAAGTTTCTTTTTCCCTAAATTCCAAAGTAGCAAGAAAACCATATACGAAGCTGGGTAGAGAGAAAATTGAAGACAATTTCATGTATGTGAAGAAAAATTCCGTAGGGCTTGAGATCATCACCAGGATCAGGTATTGATTATGTTAACTGGAATATGCTTGCTGAATATTGTTTTTCAATCACGAGGAATTTTACAAGTAGGAAGGTGCTGGTTTAAAAAATTGAGGTTTGGTAAAGGCAATCCAACCAGTAAATACCTTTGAATGTTTTAAAGTAAATATCTAGTTTATGAATTAAAGTGAATATCTTTTTGATTTGATGTATTTTGTGTAATCTCACGAGTTTAGTGGACATGCAGCCTCACTATCTGGGGGTGGGTGAAGTTCAGACACGTGTGATACTTCTCACAATATAGACACGTGTGATTTTGATCAGATTGTTGATATCCATTTGTTTCTTTCCAGTGTGAAGCGAGCAAATGGGCCATTAGGCCAATCTAGAGGAAATTCCACTACAGGCCATCCTCAACCTAATTCTATTCCGAAGATTCAAAATGGTGGTCACACTCAAAGGCAGCAAAAAGGGGGAAATCCCACTGCAGGATCCTCCCAACCTAATGTTAATGTGAAGAGTCAGAATGGCGGGAATACTCAAAGGCAAAAATAGGAGGAAACCCCACCGTAACTCCCTTCTTTTAACATTCATTATGTCCCACATGTATCACACCTTCCGGCGTTCCTTTGCGCCTCCTGGTGCAATTGCTAGTTGTATTTATCACAAGCTTAATAGTGTCTAATGCCATTAAGCATGCGGAAAAAATGAAAACAATCAATACATTCAACGAAAAAGAATAGCATTTAATGTCGAATTTATCTCTTTCATAAATACTTGGTGACATGTTGATGTTGACCTAACAACGTCTAATCCCATAAAGCGTGTGAAAAAATAAAAAAATCAATTAATGTATCAAGTAACATTTAATGCCTATTTTTATTTTTATTTTGGACTCTGTGGAATAAATGACAATTCGTAAAAGTCATCAATAATACCATATAGGGAAGAAAATTTTTTAAGCATACACCATATCCTTGAGGCATACTGAAACAAAAGAAGGATGAAAAAGACAAGATTGAACAGGTAGTGCAATATGCCTCTGGAACCTGGAGCAAAATAGAGAAAAATTATTTTTTCATAGAAAGAGAGGCAAAAGCTACATGGAACTGTATTGACAAATTTGCAATACATCTTGTCAATAAGAAATTTCTGTTGAGAACAGATGCCTCAACATTAAGTAAAGTCCTTGCAAAGGACATTAAAAAGCCCGGAGAAGCCAAATTTTCCAGGTGGCAAGCACTTTTTGCTAACTTTGATTTTAAAGTTGAACATATCAAAGGAATAGATAATCACTTGCCAGATTTCTTAAGACGGGAATTCATCCAGCAAGAAGAACAAGAAAAATACCAAGTAATGGTGATAGTGACAGAATGGGATCAGGGTCACCAAAGAGAAATTCTGAGAACTATTCTAGAAGATCAAGATTGGCTAAGTATAGAGATGAATGGAGGACCACTTGGCAACTCAGAAACACCAAAGTGCTAGATGCAAACTTGCAAAATCATACAGACCTCTAGCATCTTATGCCTGAAAGATGAGTATACCCAAAGGGAAGTAGATGGATACACGACATGGTGTACTCAAAAAGCATGGCTGCATCATATGAGGCTAAACAATCATTATCAAATGATTTTCTTGACATTTCAGTTATCTGCACAGAAGGTAGTGACAGACGTAGAGTCCCATGAATGTTGAGAAGAAGATGTTGTAGCATCAGTCATTAATACAACATCAGATTGTTTATTATTAATTCTCCATGAATAAAGGATATCCAACTGTTTGTTTTATTCATGTAGTCCTTCCATTCCTCTGCTAGTCTGATTTTCTCTTCACTTGAATGAGTGAGGCCAAAAGACTCAGCCTCAAGATGAGTATAAATATCCCAGTTTAGCATCTCTTTTATCCACTGGGTTGCAACTTTGTGCTTCTTGTACCCATCCATAATAGTGAATAATTTGTGCATTTCCATGACTGAAGGATTTTTACAGTCAGCTGGTAGATCCTTGAATCTTGATTCAGGGATCAAATCATTCATTTGCTCAAGATATCCGAGACCAAATTTAGGCATGTTTGGAGGTCTCATCTTGCTGAACATTTCAGTTAATCTCGGATCTTCATTTTCCAGGGATGGTAATTCATGCATCATTAGCACATGGTCTGACTCATGAGGAAATGGTATGTTAGAGCATTTAGGATTAGGACAAGGATTAACAGAGGTGGAAGTTGGGGCTTCTCCTGTCCTAGGATGATGATTTTCATGAATAACCAAATAAGCAAGGTTACTGAGATTGACCAGGCTTTTACATTCGAGACAAGAGACTTCAATGGAGTTAAACTTTACAAGTTGAGCAAACTCAAATAATGAAATATGTTTACAAGAACTTGATACAATACAGGAGCAGGCGATATCTACAATTTGTGAGTCTTCATACAAGGGAGACTTTTTGCAGGCTTCTTCAATCCTACGTCTGTCAATGGTTGATCTTCTGGGAAAAGACAAGACAAAAGAGGATTGATCTTCACGGATGTTGGCAGAAGTAATACATTTTGCAGAGATAGGTTTCGGGTTTGGAATAACCCAATTTTCAGGGAAGTTCAGATCTTCCCATTTGATTGCTTGATGTTCCACCTTCTGATTTTTTGAATCGGTGAGAACAACAACACTTGTTTTTGAATATCTTCTGGGTGTGTGGAGGACAGCCGAATAGAGGGTGTTTGCCTGATGAAAACAACCTCTGGTCTGAATGGAAATATTGTTCCTTTTCTTCAGCATGTCAAACCCTGAAGTTTGTATTTGAAGTTGTAGAATTTTATCTATAGTTTCATCAAATACATAGATTGAAAAATTAGGGTAACAGTCAAACCAGACAGGACCATTTAACAATGGGGCTATGATCACTCCAATGATTGAATCAATGTATTTATTGTGAGTTAAATCTCTCACAGTGGCTAGGACATAAGTGTCTAACCCTTGATGTGTAAGAGCACTGATTCTGACTCTGATGCATCCCAGATGCAGATATTGAGTTTTGAGTTTTCTTACTTCTGCCTGAAGCTGCTTTGGGTCTAGAAGGGGAATAGACTGGACACAATATGAATTCTCTTGAATGGAACTGATAGACTCCTTTATGGATATTCTAGTGGCAACAACTAAATGGAAAGTTGACACATCAGAATAGACTTCTGAAGCAGATATACTGGGGAGTTTCCATCTCGCAAATGGCTCAGTTTCTTCATAAACTAATTCAAATGAATTTAAGACTCTATTTGACGCAGTTGAAAACATATCCCTAAGGGGATTTTCTTCTGCTCCTTCTTTCTCATCTAATTCTCTGAAAGAAATCAATTTTCTGAAAGAGCCCATTTTATCTTTAAGCAAAGAGAAGACGATTTTGAGTACTGGCCTTTTCTTGAACCAGACAATATTTCTGGCTCTGATATCAATTTTACGCAGGGGCTTCACTGATCGAAGCTTGCAACAACAACAACAGGCTGATTGGCCTTGTTGAGTCTCTTCTCTGTATTTGATCTCTCAAATTCCTTTACACGAACCTACTTCCACTGTCACGCTCTGTCGGCTTACACACGGCCTCCTACCTTCAACAGCCTTGGCGTCCCTAGGTGTTTTCGTGAACCTCTGGTGAACCTCAAGTGAACAAAAGAGAGACAGATACTACCTCAACAGAAAATGTAAAACTAAGAATGCGGAAAACTTTTCTTGTCTTTATTTATTTCAAAATTTCATTACATGAATCTTATGGACTCAGATTTCTTTCCTGAGATTGACTATTTCAGCATTTACCAGTGATAGCTTCTCAATAGATGAGATAGCGTTCTGGAGGCTTCCTGGCTGAATACAGACTCAGTCTAAGAAAACATAACACACCCAAACTATAACGCAGACTAATGATCTGGCCACTTTAGGTTCTCACCAGTGCCGAGCACACTGATGCACAGGCTTCTCAGATCTACTTCTAGACTTGAGTCACTTCTTCGTGATGCAAGCAGATCAAGCTTAGAGCTTGCAGATGCAGAGCAGGAAGAATGCAGACTCTGACTCTAAACACACAAAACTAATAACTCTCTAACTCTCGATGTCAGACGAATGAGCCTTACCCTCTTTATATAGGATGCGAGGGGGGACAAGCAATCAATTCGAATCTGACCAGGACAGAGACGTGGAGAAGGAATCATTGCTTTCGGGTAACGCTGAGGTGACATCTGCACAGAGATTCCTTCGTCTAGACACGAACATGTGGGTGCCAGACACAAAGTGGATGTCTTTTTAGTACAGAAGGCCCACGAGGAAATTATTACAAGTATTTACACAGAGGATAATTTTTTACCGGAAAAGTCCTCGGGAAAAACCGGTCACATTAATCCCGTGACTGGGAGACAGTACAAAGTGGATAATTTTAGTGGAGTCCACAAGAACCACTTTCTGCTAGATTGTCTAGGATTTTTATTCCAGGAAATCTGTACCTTTTATAGGTGGTGTCATTCCATGCTTTGGTGTAGATTCTCCTAACTATCATAGGTTTATTTAAAATTATCTAGTGCTTAATTTTAGTCATAACCAACCAATGATTATGCTGTCTCATGTGCTACATTAAAATCTTTGAATCTTCTACCCAACGAAGATCTCCAATTTTTTGACAGGGTGTATGAAAACATTCACCGGCCCCGTTATCAATACACCAGGTACGTTCGTTATGAAAATAAGATTCATAAGATACTGGATCGATAGCAGTTTTGTTTAGCCCATAATCAGTCCACCAGTCTTGTAACCAGTCAGGTTGTTGGTTTCCCTGCATAATCTATGTAGCACCAAATTTGAGTTTATTATAGTGGGTCTCATTTTTTCCATCTTTGTTTAGGAGATCCCACCATAATTTTTTGTACCCTGAAAAATTGTGAATGGTATCTCAAAATATTAAATCAAGATTGTTTCCTAGCCATTGATTGAAATTAGTCCATGTCCATTCAAGGTTTCTCGTTCTGTTGACTACCAAGTACTTGTGATAGACTCTACGTCTGTCACTACCTTCTGTGCAGATGACTGAAATGTCAAGAAAATCGTTTGATAATGATTTTTCAGCCTCATATGATGCAGCCATGCTTTTTGAGTACACCATGTCGTGTATCCATCTACTACCCTTTGGGTATACTTGTCTTTTAGGCACAAGATGCTAGAGGTCTGTATGATTCTGCAAGTTTGCATCTAGCACTTTGGTGTTTCTGAGTTGCCAAGTGGGCCTCCATTCATCTCTATACTTATCCCAATCTTGATCTTCTGGAATAGTTCTCAAAATTTTTCTTTGGTGACCCTGATCCCATTCTGTCACTATCACCATTACTTGGTCTTCTTCTTGTTCTTGTTGCTAGATGAATTCCCGGCTTAAGAAATCTGGCAAGTGATTATCTATTCCTTTGATATGTTCAAATTTAAAATCAAAGTTAGCAAAAAGTGCTTGCCACCTGGAAAATTTGCCTTCTCCTGGATTTTTAATGTTCTTTGTAACGACTTTACTTAATTCTGAGGCATCTGTTCTCAGCAGAAATTTCTTATTGACAAGATGTATTGCAAATTTGTCAATACAGTTCCATGCAGCTTTTACCTCTCTTTCTATGACAGAATATTTTTTCTCTGTTTTGCTCCAGGTTCTAGAGGCGTATTGCACTACCAGTTCAATCTTGTCTTTTCCATCCTTCTTTTTACTCAACACTAGACCATTCTGCTTGACCAACTTTATGAAAATTTTTATATGTTTAAAATGGTCCTGAAGATTTTTTGAAAAAATAAGAATGTCATCAATATAAACAAGCAACCAATCTGCATAAGGTTTGAATATGGAATCCATAACCTTTTGAAACTTTGAAGGAGCATGCTTGAGACCGAACGGCATGACATTCCATTCATAATGCCTAGCTGGAATACTAAAGGTAGTTTTGAACTTATCTTTCTCTGAGATTGCAACCTGCCAGAAACCAGACTTTATATCAAACTTTGAAAATATTTTCACGCCAGATATCCTACCCAGAAGATCACCTTTGTGTGGAATTGGATAAGTATCAGCGGCAAGAACAGAGTTTAGAGGCTTATAACTTATCACAAGATTTGGGATTCCTTTGCTCTATTTGGATCTTTTATTCACATAGAATCCATAGCAATTCCATGGGCTACTAGATTCTTTGATCAGCTTCCTGTTAAACAACTGATTTATTTCTTTTTCACATAGGTCCCTATATTCTTTATTCATAGGGATTGCTCTGGATTTACAGGGCCTACCTGTATATTCAAATTTGTAGGGAATTTCTACACAGTCATTGTTTCCTGGCCATTGATTGAAATTAGTCCAGGTCCATTCAGGGTTTCTGGTTATGTTGACGACCAAGTACTTGTGATAGACTCTACGTCTGTCACTACATTATGTGCATATGACTAAAATGTCAAGAAAATAATTTGATCGAGTAGTGGAATGATATATGAAATTGGGCAGAACAACTATGTAATATAAGACTTTAGTGCAAAGTCCAAAACTTTGGACATGGGCGAAATACAAAGAAATGCGAAGAAAATGTAATGAAATGCATGGAGACAGACGTACGAGGTGGGACCCAGCTGGAGGCGGAGGGTGACACTCTTGACCATCGGATCTCGGGGGAAGATCGACAACCATGATCTAATCAGAATAATCACAATTGCAATGGACAATGGGTGGTTGCAATTAAAAACTGCGATTGTGATTGGAGCGGGAGCGCGCAGACCGTCGAATCAACGGGGGAAATCAACGGTGGGGAATGTAATCGGGGGATCACAATCGTGGCAGATCAAAGGGGTAGCATAATGGGAGTTGTGATTGAGATTGGGCGGAGACATGCGATAGCTGTCAGATCAGCGGTGAGACAGACAGTCGAGATCGGATCGGGAGATGGCGTGATCGGCCGATCGGAAAGCGGGATGTGATTGAATGCTGCGATTGCGATGGAGTGATTAGCGCTGGGCCGTAGGATCAACAGAGAAATGGACGGCTATGATGGGATCGGGATTATTGCAATCGCAAAGGCGAAAAGTGGCACTGAACAGAAACTTGCGATTGCGATTAGGTGGGGGTTGCGATCGAATCTGGACCGTCTGATCTCAAGAGGAGATCGACGATTAAAAATGCATCGGAGGGTGATGGAACGGTGGGCCAGGGATACGGATGACTCTGATTAAACTCCACGTGACTTCGGCGAGCGATGACCACTGGATGGGGCACCTCGGATCGGACGGCTCACAGTGATATCGCTACGCATCCTGTACCAAACGATAGCGCGCGATGAGATAGCGGTTTCGAAATCGTACAGGAGCCACATGTCGAACAATGTATGGAATCGCTGGCCAATCAGAAAACACTGCCTACCCCGGAAAGGAAGTGCGATAGAAACCAAATGGTTTTGAAGAGTACGCGGGGACCACCGGGGCGGGTAAAATCCAAACCGTCGATCCGCGGTAAATGAATGGCAAAGATGCGATCTGAGTGGTGAACGGGGCGGACTGTGGGCACTGCAGAGCTCGCGATGACCTTCCAATCTATGCGGATCGATGGCTCACGACACGCCCGATATGGATTCTGCGATAAGCGCTTTCGGGTTGGCAGATGGTTCTAGCGCCCAGATCACATGGTGGAAAAGGCTAAGGGTGCTGGCGGAAAAGGGGCTAGGCCCTATTACAAGGTAGAAAGTGGGTTTTTGGCTCATTTTAATGCGTTTTGGGGCCAAATAAAGGAAACGATAAGGGGAACAAAGGGGAATTTTGACCAACAAAGTTAAGGGTAGAGATTTAAAGGGAATTTTGGGGGGATTTGGGAGTACTAAGGGAGAAATTTTGGGGTGGAAAGGGGACTATAACAAAGGAGAAAAAAGGGGGAAAATGTGACATTCTGCAGAGGTACAAGGGGCGCATGAAAAACTTTTGGAGCACAATTTTTTGGAATCAGAGAGGCTTCAAAATGGGAAATAGTGGAGGGGATTTCATTCATAAGGCAAAGACACAGGAGACTTCAAGGATGATGTGTCTTCAGGGGAGATGCATTCCTTCAAGGCTCAGAAGACATTTATCCCCCTACTTTGCCTGTCAAAAATTTACAGGGGGCTAACAATGGCTCCACATGGGGATGGCTTCTTCTTGAAGGAGTCAAGAATTCAGAAAATAATCTTGTGGTGTAGGCCAGATGCCTGCTGCTTGGCACATCCCTTTCTTTCTCTAGATCAGCTGCCACAACATGATAGATACATCAGCAGAAAGACTTTTCCCCAACAATCTACCTACCCTTTCTACAGTCCTAGCATTTTTTCTTCTTAGGGTGCATTTGAGCTAGCAGACCCTTTACATCATTTATTTTTTTACAGACAAGAAAATAAACCTATTCTAATTCTACCCTTATTGCTCCATGTGACCAGATTATATTGTTGGTCTCATATGTTTCTCTACCTAATCTAATTTCTGCTGGGATTAAACTGTCCAGCAGACTTCTTCTCCTATATTCTAAGACATAAATTGAAAAATAGTCAAGCCAGGATTAGACTGTCTGGCTTGCTGGACCTTTGCAGAAATTTAAAACAACTAACTACATGCTCACAGACTGAGCTTTATTGAGCTTCCTACCTACCCTACTCTAACTCAGAATCTCTGATGCTCTAGGTGATACAATAATTCCAATGCAGCCAGTCAAGTAATAGCAAAAAGGGGAAGAAAAAATGACTGCTCATCAGAGACAACCGTAGGATGCTCTACATGTGGATCTTAAAAAATGAGGCCACCAGCAGTGGTGACCAATTTTGATGTACTTGGCTTTTGCAAAAGGTTGATGCTTGAGGAGCTGAGCCAATTAGGGCCTCCATGTATTCTGCCACAGGATCAACAAAAACATGATGTAAACCTTTTTCCTTAAAACCTCCCATGACTTGTAGGTTGTCTCCATCTTGGGCAGCTTCAATCACTGCATCTGCAGTGAGGCCTTTGTAATCACACTCCTCCTCTTCCTGGTTGGGAGTATTTGACATATGGGCATCAACCAGGAAAACCTCCTCTTCCACTGGATCAAGACAAAGATGTCTGTGGGAAAGGAGATCTCCCTCATCTTCACTGCAGCCTGCACTGGAGGGTTCGTCATATATGGTAGGGTTGTCCTCTTCTAGCCCTGGCCGGTTCTGCTAGAGTGAGCTGGACTCTGTCAAAAAAATAACATATCCTTGAGTAGGGGTTTCTTGGATTACCTTGACCCTTTCCGGAGAAGGTTCAGGACATTCACCTTGCTCAAAATTTTCTTCATTCCTCTCCTCCTTATCCTCTGTACTAGAAAGTTGCTGATTTCCTCCTTCATGGAAATCATTACTGATGATCTGATATATGGCAGAATGAAAATTCATGGAATCATCTTCTGCTATCATGCTTTCAGCACTTTCTTCATTAGTATCATAGATGGCCTGCATTGGCTCACCATTTTCCTGAAGTTGATGGTCATGATCTTCCTCCCATGAATCTACTGATGATGGCCCTGCAAGCTCAGTTTCCCTTTGGAAAAAATTATCATCAGACAGATCAATATCAGAGAAACCATAATTATAAGCATTGTCGCGCATCAAATCTTCAGGACTCTCAGTAAGTCTTTCTACAAAATAGTCTGCAAGTTCATTTTCTGATTCAAACTCTTGTTCATCATACATGCTTGGCATGCTGATTCTGTCTTGCAATGATCTGGCTTGTCTTTTTTGAGGACAAGGAGCAGGTCTTTTCCAATCATCCTCTCTGATTTCAGCCTCATATTCTTCCTCTTCTATGTTCAGCAATGTATTGACAGTCTCTATCAATCTTTCCAGTTTTCTTTCTAAAGAGGCCTGCCTTATTTTCTCTGCTCGGTTTTTCTCTACTGCTTTTAATATTTCCTCCCTACATTTTATGTTGTATTCGACAGTGATTGCTATATTCTGCATTTCTTCCAGGCTCGAAGGCTCTCTTTCCCTTATATGAAATTCCACCTCAGGGTCAAAAGAACTTGGATAATCCACTAGGGCCCATCCAAGAGGCGGTTTTATGTTAGAAGGTATTGCATGGTATACCTTATTGAACCTGGCTGAAAATTCTTGTATTGTCTCTGCTGGTTTCCTTTTCAAATTTTGATACTCTCCCAGGATGAGGAGAGCATTCTTTTGGGCTGCCCACCTATCAAGGAATACTTGAGAAAATTGATGAAAGCTGAAAATGCTTGCCACTGGAAGGCCTTTGAACCAACTTTTAACATTCCCTTGTAAATACAAGGCAAACATTCTAATGCACACATCATCTTCTTCTATTTCATACAATTCAAGTAAATCTTCAAGGTTTTGAACATGTTCTTCAGCAGTGGCCCCTTTATTTTCTCCATCAAAATGAGGCAGTTGGTTTATAAGTTCTGCAGGAAGGGGTTGGAAGAGAAGAGGTAAAACCAGAGGCTTGTATCTTTCTATGACCTTTGTAGGTGTAGGTGGTGTAACGATGGGCTCATGGCTGCTTGAAGCTTCTTTAAGGGTGGGAGATACAACATGAGCTTCTTGTTTCACCAGGTTCTTCACAGGAGTACAAGTCTGCTTGTGATCTGAACACTGAGGCTTGAGATCCTTCCCATACTCATTATGGGTCTCATCTTTGTACACTTGATTAGGCTTGAAGTAGGACAGAACATAGTGGTAGAAAAAAAACAATGAATTCTTTAAACCAAATCCAACCCATGTGTTCTATCCTTCTGTGAGGTCTGGCCATATTTCAGGTTCTTCCTCCAGTGGAGTCTTTGAGAGTTATGGAGTGTGGAGTCACCAAGTGGATGTATATGAATATTTGAAGCAAGATGCTGCCCACCATCAACAATTGAATTCCAACCTAACCAAAGATCTTAGGTTTTTTGAGTGCCTAAGAATGTTTAAGGTGATATGCACTCAATTCCCCAGTGGAGTCGCCATTATGTTGGGGTTCCCATGTTTTGGCCAGATTGGCAAGACCAAAAGATGAGACAACATCATAACCACTTTGGGGCCCTAGGATCTAGCCCTCCTGGACCTGGAGAGGGATCTCTCCAATAAAACAAAGAATGATATATATCTTTGAAGCTCAAATTGAGATATTAGGCTAGTTATGAAACACAGAGGGGGGTTTTAAATGATTTGGTTGGTTGGTTGTTGGGTTGGTCATGAGATCATAGACTGAGAAAATAATGGGAGAAAGGGAACAAAGCAGCAGGATGTTTCAGCAAAGAGGATAGGTCAAGAAAGTTCCATCCATTGGGCTATGGAGTCATGAAAGGTAATTACATGCAACAACTAGCCAAAGCCTTCATAGGGCAAGTCATCTAATACTAAAGGATCTTTTAGATTAGAAGGTGGGATGGAACATTAAGGAAAGAAAGTGAAAGAAGGAGAGCAACCCATTTTCTGTCTATAGATCAGGTCAGAGGTCATTTAACTCTAGACCTTCTTGGACATACTCAAAGGCAACTTTCAAAGGAGGGACAAAGGGGCAGCATATAGATCGGACTAGAGGTCATTTAACTCCAGGTCAGCTTTAGCATGCTCCAGGGAAAACAGAGATAAGTTTAACAGAGAGATATTAGAAAGGCCAGCTGGTCGCACAAGGATCCTAGTGGACAGGGCTAACTCTGATCCCCAATGTTCCCAAATCTTCCATCTTAAACCCAACAAGAACATCTAAGGATTGATTCATTTAATTTATACATCAGAGAGTAGGCAATAACATCCACTACACCGGTTAAATTAACTGAAATCAGCTCTTAGATACACATTAAGTAGAAAACATTGAGGGCAAGGAGAGCAGAGACAGAGGGTACCTAACAAGGGTAAATTCTATGCCATATTTCTGATGCAAGCCCAGAAGAAAAAGAAACAGTATGGAAATGTAATAAACAGAGTAAGAAAAAACATCACCAATAGTAATAGACCAGGATCCTGTGAAATGTGCTTGATTAATTGATGCAAAACCAGTCACATACACTAAGCTCCATGGATGTTACAATCCAAACTTCTCCTCCCAACCTACTACATACAACTACTCTACTACTCTCTCCCAAACTATTCTAACAGTCAAAACTGAATCCCTCTAACTACAACGGTAGCAGCCAAACAACCACCATTACAATATGTTCTTCAGGATTATTATAGGAGAAAAGAATAACAGGGGTAGATGTAAACTTAAATGCAGCATTAAACTTTGAAGCAACAGGAGGGTCGAGGCTCCATCTCCCTTTAAATTTTGGGCATTAATCTCTAGTACTCCTTGGATGATGGGGTGGTTTTTTTTAGGTGTCCATTTACTCCAGGTATGTTTCTAGTGTACTTGAAAAAAATGCAGAACGATGGTGCTAGGGTCTGCCATACTGTATACTTAATGCACTGGTAGCATAGGATTGTTGTTAGGGCTAGAAAATCTCATTAGAACACGACATAGAATAAAAGCGATATGAATATTGTGTCCTTGCTCGGGAAGAAGCATTCTGCTGGTTGAAACCCTGCTGACTTAGTTTTCTGTGCACTAGTCTGCCTCTGGCCGCCAAATCTAAGATTTAATGGCTCCGAAGAGGACTTACATAGTTTTAAACTCTGTTCCTTTAATGCGGGCACTGTTGTACATCTTCTCAGCCATTTCTTCATGAGTTTGGCTTTGAAAACTGTCTTTTCCTGTCTTTTTGTAGCTGTACTGAGACTTTGAATCATGGCGGTCTTCCGCCGCTCGCACTCTGCGAAAACACGCAACTGGACCAAGAAAAACAATTTAATGGGAGGGTGGATGATATAGTAGCGCAAAGGCGGTGGAATGGTGGCTTTTCACAAATAATGGTAAAAAAATGCAATGAAATGGTGAAAACTATGAATAATAGGGTTTCGGTGGTAGAATGCAGCGCAGACCGCTAGATCGTGGTCCGGGGACAGAGATTGACAGCGGAGATCGAGCAACGGAATGATATATGAAATTGAGTGGAACAAATATGTAATATAAGACTTTAGTGCAAAGTCCGAAACTTTGGACATGGGCGAAATACAAAGAAATGCGAAGAAAACGTAATGAAATGCATGGAGACAGATGTACGAGGTGGGACCCAGCCAGAGGCGGAGGGCGACACTCTTGACCATCGGATCTCGGGGGAAGATCAATGGACACGATCTAATTGGAATAATCGCAATTGCAATGGACAAAGGGTGGTTGCAATTAAAAACTGCGATTGCGATTGGAGCGGGAGCGCGTGGACCGTCGGATCAACGGGGGAAATCAACGGCGGGGAATGCAATCGAGGGATCGTAATCGCGGTGGATAAAAGGGGTAGCGCAATGGGACTTATGATTGTGATTGGGTGGAGACATGCGATAGCTGTCGGATCAGCGGTGAGATGGATGGTCGAGATTGGATCGGGAGATGGCGTGATCGGGTGATCGAAAAGCGGGATGCGATTGAATGTTGTGATTGCGATGGAGCGATTAGCGTCGGCCTATAGGATCAACAGAGAAATGGATGGCTATGATGGGATCGGGATGATCGCAAACGCAAAGGCGAAAAGTGGCAACAAACAGAAACTTGCGATTGTGATTAGGCGGGGGTTGCGATCGAATCTGGACCGTCCGATCTCAGGAGGAGATCGACGGTTAAAAATGCATCGGAGGGTGACGGAACGGTGGGCCAGGGATACGGATGACTCTGGTTAAACTCCACGCGACTTCGACGAGCGATGACCATTGGATGGGGTGCCTCGGATTGGATGGCTTACAGTGATATCGCTACACATCCTGTACCAAACGATAACGCATGATGAGATAGCGGTTTTGAAATCGTACAGGAGCCACGTGTAGAACGATGTATGGAATCGTTGGTCGATCGGAAAATACTGCCTACCCCCGAAAGGCGGTGCGATAGAAACCGGATGGTTTTGAAGAGTATGCGGGGACCACCGGGGTAGGTAAACTCTGAACCGTCGATCCGTGGTAAATGAACGGCGAAGATGCGATCTGAGCAGTGAATGGGGTGGACTGTGGGCACTGTGGAGCTCGCGATGACCGTCCGATCTATGTGGATCGACGGCTCACGACGCACCCGATATGGATTCTGCGATAAGCGCTTTCGGGCTGGCGGATGGTTCTGGTGCCCAGATCACACGGTGGAAAAGGCTAAGGGGGCTGGCAGAAAAGGGGCTAGGCCCTATTACAAGGTAGAAAGTGGGTTTTTGGCTCATTTTAATGCATTTTGGGGCGAAATAAAGCAAACGATAAGGGGAACAAAGGGGAATTTTGACCAACAAAGTTAAGGGTAGAGATTTAAAGGGGATTTTGGGGGGATTTGGGAGTACTAAGGGAGAAATTTTTGGGTGAAAAGGGGACTATAACAAAGCAGAAAAAAGGGGGAAAATGTGACATTCTGCAGAGGTACAAGGGGCACATGAAGACCTTTTAGAGCACAATTTTTTGGAATCGGAGAGACTTCACAATGGGAAATAGCGGAGGGGATTTCATTCATAAGGCAAAGACACAGTAGACTTCAAGGATGATGTGTCTTTAGGGGATATGCATTCCTTGAAGTCTCAGAAGACATTTAGCCCTCTACTTTGCCTGTCAAAAATTTACAGGGGGCTAACATATTGTAAATTTGTCAATACAGTTCCATGCAACTTTTACCTCTCTTTCTATGACAGAATAAATTTTCTCTGTTTTGCTCCAAGTTCCATAGGCGTATTGCACTACCTGTTCAATCTTGTCTTTTTCATCCTTCTTTTGTTTCAGTACGCCTCCCCAACCGATGTCACTGACATCTATTTCAACAATTTTAAAAGAATTTTCATCTGCAACATATAGAATTGGTAGAGACTTTACCTTGGCTTTAATTTGCTTAACAGCTTCAGTATGCTTCTCTGTCCAAGGTGAAGGATTTTTTCTCAATCTCTGATTTAACAGAGATCTATCTGCTGCACAATCCTTATAGAAATTCCCAACATAATTCAAACATCCTAAAAATCTTTGAAGCTGTGTTTTATCAAGGATAACATTAGGGAATTTATTTGCAAATTCCATAGCATGGCTTTGCAAAGTAATTTGTCCATTCTGGATTGTCTGTCCAAGAAATTTTTTTGAATTCTGGAAGATTTCAATCTTCTTTTTACTCAACACCGGACCATTCTGCTTGACCAACTTTATGAAAAATTTTATATGTTTAAAGTGGTCCTGAAGATTTTTTGAAAAAATAAGAATGTCATCAATATAAAAAAGCAACCAATCTACATAAGGTTTGAATATGGAATCCATAACCTTTTGAAACTTTAAAGGAGCATGCTTGAGACTGAACGGCATGAAATTCCATTCATAATGTCCACCTGGAATACCAAAGGTAGTTTTGAACTTATCTTTCTTGAAATTGCAACCTGCCAAAAACCAGACTTTAGATCAAACGTTGAAAATATTTTCGCGCCAGATATCCTACCCAGAAGATCACCTTCTGTGTGGAATTGGATAAGTATTATCGGCAAGAACAGAGTTCAGAGGCTTATAATTTATCACAAGCCTTGGGATTCCTCTGATATGTTTGGATCTTTTATTCGCATAGAATTCATAGCAATTCCATGGGCTACTGGATTCTCTAATTAGCTTCATGTTCAACAACTGATTTATTTCTTTTTCACATAGGTACCTATATTCTTTATTCATAGGGATTTCTCCGGATTTACAGGGCCTACCTGTATATTCAGATTTGTAGGGAATTTCTACACAATGTTGTTTTCTATGCTAGAAGGCATTAGGTTCTTCTGAACAGCACTCTGTTTCTATTATTGCTTTCAAATCAAAGATCTTTCTCTGAATTTCAGGAGATTTCAGCTGCTCTTCTATATAAATAGTAGACTTAAGGTCCTTGAGCTCTGTAAGTTTTGTTTCAGCCTTTTTAAGTTCCTGCATAGCCTGTACCATGGTAGAGACCCTAGGATTTGAAACATAGGGCATATCTATTCTTTTGGATCTTCCATCTGAAGTGGGTACAGTTATAAAATAAACAGCTCTATTATTTTTTAATCTAATAGAGCCGCGGGGTTCTACTGCTACTAGGAAAACATTTCCTAAAATGCAATCAACAAGAATATCTCCAACTGCAAACTTCAATTTATCAAAATAGACAGCAGCTTTGGGAACTTCATATTGTCGGGTTTTCTCTCCTAACCCTATTATTTTCCTAGAGGCTGATATCCAGTATTTGGAGGGGATGGTTTTTTTATTGAAAATATTCACATCTGCACCAGAATCTAATAGTGCAGTGAGGGAAAACATTTCTCCTTTGATAAAAACATTGATCTGAACATGATGCTGTTGATATTCTATTACTAGAACACTCATCTCTCTGAATCCTATTGTAGGATCATTTTTCCCTTCAAGAATTTCAACATTTGATTCTGTAAATGGTGCACTGTGTAAGGTATAATTTGCGCAATGGCCTGAAACAAGTTGTGCCATTTCCTGTTTTCATTTTTCTAACTTAGCAACTTGGGATTTTAAAACAGAAATTTCAAATCTAAGCATGTGAATTTTTGTACTCACCTCCCCCAAAGTGAGTGAGCGAACTTTGTTCTGCTGTTGCTCACGCTAGTAGGCCTTGGTATTTCTTTCATAAGAAGCGTCAAGAAAGAGAGGCTTCTTTCTGGCACTTTTGCTGGTTGTAGATAGTTGTGACATAAATGTCTCCAGCAATCTATTTTTTAGATCTCCTTCTTCCATTGCATGGATTTGTGAAAAAAAATTTAGCTCATCTTCATTTTTTTGTGCCATGAGAACTTTTAGTTTAGAAATAAAATCTTCTGCAAGGGAATCGTCAGATGAAGAGTCAGATTCATCATTAGAAGAACATCCACATTTACAATTTTCAGAATCTGAACAGAGACAATGTAAGTGAGTTTGTAGTTCTTCACCCGAAGAACTAGAAGAAGAAGATTCACTGCATGAATCAGAAAAGTAATCATACAGCTGTTGTTGTTGAATGAACAGGCGAGGATAGTTTTCTGCCTTATGGTGTGGAGATCCACACTTACTGCATTTATCTTCATTTTTTACTACTGTCTTGCCTTTATTAGGAGGCTGAGATTTTCTGCCTCTGTTTTTCTTTGACTCGTCTCCATCAGGACATCTATTTGTTGTGTGGCCAAGTTTGCCACATAACCAACATATGAGTTGGTTTAAATTCTCATGCTTGTGAGTTTTCAGATGGATGTCTGATGGCTTGTAGTAATGAGTATTAGGGACATACTTATAATATCCCTTTCTTTTGGATGGATTTGAGGAAATTATCCTCTTATTATTTCTGTTGACAAATTTTTCTCGTTTGTGAGCCTTTTTAGCCTTTCTTTTAGACTTTCATCTTTTTACTAGGGGATCATCAATAGTGATGCCATATTTACTGCAAAAAGATTTATTTTCAAGCAGTCTAGACATCTTCTCTAAAGATTTATTCATCTTTGAACTAGCACACAGAGTTACTAGTACCTTTGTAATAACTGAATAAATTTCTCCCCAAGTGTAAACTTCGAAAGGCAACTGGAAAGATTCTTGCAGTTTAATAATGTCTACCAACTTTGAAGGCAAAGATGCAAGATATACCTGTTTCCATAAGATTTTTTTGGGATCTTTTACCAAGAAGATCCTCTGCATCCAATCTTGATGGAAATCTTCATACTGGCTCATTTTCATACATTTTAAATTCATCAGAATAATTTCATTTTTGTCTGAGACAACAGCCTCAGTGCCGCACCAATTTTCCTCAATCATGGAGGTTACAGCTCCAGTCATGTTATTTGTGGGCGTACCATCAAAATGAAATATTATATCACCAACTTCATCTTCAAAATCTCTTTTTCCATTTTTTCAATTAGGGTAGAGATGTCTCAACTTCCCACCATCTTGCCAATGTGCCAGTGAAGCATTGAATAATAGTTTTACATGCTTCAACTTCACTTTTTCCTCTGACACACATGAGCTTATACTCAGCCATCATCTGATCAATTACTTGTCTAATTTTCCCCATACTGAGATTATCAATATTCCATTCTTTATGACACTCAGGATAAAAGGAATGGGTTTCTAGGATTTTACCCATCCCACTGAGATCTGGAGCAGAATACCTAGTAAACTGACTTTCTAGGGGTTCATAGACTGGGAGGACCTGAGTCTCGGGTTCTTCATCAGATTCTTTTATTAAAGAGGCAAGGGTGATTCTTTCTTCTGAAGGTCTCTGGGAGGACTGTCCAACTTCTTTTGGGAAAATATGAGGGAATTTGTCAATGGGATTGACAGGATTTTGGATATGTACATGTATTTTGTGCAAAAAAGAAGTTGGGATTGGCCTATCTATCTTAGAGGGGTTAAGCTTGTCAAAATTATCAGACAGATCAGATATAAGACCTTTAGTAGAACAGGCTTCACTTATTATTCTACTTTCTACTTCTTCTATCTTATTCAAAAATTCTCTAGAATAAGATTTTATCAAAGAAGAATCAAACTGTACATTATTTAAGGCACTATTTACATCATTCAGAGAGACTTGTATCTTATCAACCTGTTCCTTTACAAAGACAGTCTTGGCAATTTTTCTTTCAAGACCTGTTATGGCAGTGTTTGTCCAATTTAATTGTTCATTGGCCTTTTGAATTCTGCCATCAATGCCAAGTGCATTATCATCCTTTATCACCAAGGGAATGGCCTTTGCTATGTTCTGGGCTTCTCCTAGGACGATTCCTTTGAAAGGAGGAAAAGTATTAGAAGTCTCAATTTTGCTACCGTCTAGGGCTGACCATGAATGCTGGGAAGAAGATGTTGTAGCATCAGTCATTAATACAACATCAGATTGTTTATTATTTTTTCTCCTTCAATAAAAGGATATCCAATTGTTTGGTTTATTCATGTAGTCTTTCCATTCCTCTGCCAATCTGATTTTCTCTTCACTTGAATGAGTGAGGCCAAAAGAATCAGCCTCAGGATGAGTATAAATATCCCAGTTTAGCATCTCTTTTATCCACTGGGTTGCAACTTTGTGCTTCTTGCAACCATCCATAATAGTGAAGACTTTGTGCATTTCCATGACTGAAGGATTTTTACAGTCAACTGATAGATCCTTGAATCTTGATTCAGGGATCAGATCATTCATTTGCTCAAGATATCCGAGACCAAATTTAGGCATGTTTGGAGGTCTCATCTTGCTGAACATTTCAGTTAATCTCGGATCTTCATTTTCTAGGGATGGTAATTCATGCATCATTAGCACATGGTCTGACTCATGAGGAAATGGTATGTCAGAGCATTTAGGATTAGGAAAAGGATTAACAGAGGTGGAAGCTGGGGCTTCTCCTGTCCTAGGATGATGATTTTCATGAATAACCAAATAAGCAAGGTTACTGAGATTGACCAGGCTTTTACATTCTAGACAAGAGACTTCAATGGAGTTAAAATTTACAAGTTTAGCAAACTCAAATAATGAAATATGTTTACAAGAACTTGATACAATACAGGAGCAGGAAGTATCTACCATTTGTGAGTATTTATACAAGGGAGACTTTTTGCAGGCTTCTTCAATCCTACGTCTGTCAATGGTTGATTTTCTAGGAAAAGACAAGACAACAGAGGATTGATCTTCACGGATGTTGGCAGAAATAATACATTTTGCAGAGATGGGTTTCGGATTTGGAATAACCCAATGTTCAGGGAAGTTCAGATCTTCCCATTTGATTGCTTGGTGTTCCACCTTCTGATTTTTTGAATCAGTGAGAAAAACAACACTTGTTTTTTAATCTTTGTTGGGTGTGTGGAGGACAGCCGGATAGAGGGTGTTTGTGTGACGGAAACAACCTCTGGTCTGAATGGAAATATTTTTCCTTTTCTTCAACATGTAAAACCCTGAAGCCTATATTTGAAGTTGTATAATTTTATCTATAGTTTCATCAAATACATAGACTAAACAATTAGGGTAACTGTCAAACCAAACAGGACCATTTGACAATGTGGCTACGATACCTCCAATAATTGAATCAGCGTATTTATTGTGAGTTAAATCTCTCACAGTGGCTAGGACATAAGTGTCTAACCCTTGATGTGTAAGAGCATTGATTTCGACTCTGATGCATCCCAGATGCAGATATTGAGTTTTGAGTTTTCTTGCTTCTGCCTGAAGCTGCTTTGGGTCTAGAAGGGGAATAGACTGGACACAATATGAATTCTCTTGAATGGAACTGATAGACTCCTTTATGGATATTCTAGTGGCAACAACTAAATGGAAAGCTGACACATCGGAATAGACTTCTGAAGTAGATATACTGGGGAGTTTCCATCTTGCAGATGGCTCAGTTTCTTCATAAACTAATTCAGATGAATTTAAGACTCTATTTGACGCAGTTGCAAACATATCCCTAAAGGGATTTTCTTCTGCTCTTTCTTTCTCATCTAATTCTCTGAAAGAAATCAATTTTCTGAAAGATTCCATTTTATCTTGAAGCAAAGAGAAGACGATTTTGAGTACTGACCTTTTCTTGAACCAGACAATCTTTTTGGCTCTGATACCAATTTTACGTAGGGGCTTCACTAATCAAAGCTTGCAACAGCAACAACAAGCTGACTGGCCTTGTTGAGTCTCTTCTCTGTATTTGATCTCTCAAATTCCTTTACACGAACCCATACACGAACCTACTTCCACTGTCACACTCTATCAGCTTACACACGGCCTCCTGCCTTCAACAACCTTAGCGTCCCTAGGTGTTTTCGCAAACCTCTCGCAAACCTCAAGTGAAAAAAATAGAGACAGATACTACCTCAACAGACAATGTAAAACTCAGAGTTTCAAGTACTCAAGAATGCAGAAAACTTTTCTTCTCTTTATTTATTTCAAAATTTCATTACATGAATCTTATGGACTCAGATTTCTTTCCTGAGATTGATTGTTTCAGCATTTACCAGTGATAGCTTCTCAATAGATGAGATAGCATTTTGGAGGCTTCTTGGCTGAATACAGACTCAGTCTAAGAAAACATAACACACCCAAACTATAACGCAGACTAATGATCTGGCCACTTTAGGTTCTCACCAGTGCTAAGCACACTGATGTGCAGGCTTCTCAGATCGACTTCTAAACTTGAGTCACTTCTTCATTATGCAAGCAGATCAAGCTTAGAGCTTGCAGACGCAGAGTAGGAAGAATGCAGACTCTGACTCTAAACACCCAAAACTAATAAATCTCTAACTCCCGATGCCGAATGAATGAGCCTTACCCTCTTTATATAGGATGCAAGGGGGGACAAGCAATCAATTCGGATCTGACCAGGACAAAGACGTAGAGAAGGAATCATTGCTTTCGGGTAACGCCGAGGCGACATCCGCACAGAGATTTCTTAAGGACATACAGAAAAATCAGGCTAGATATATCAAGAAATTGTGGGGAAACGAAGGTCTAGAGAGAAAAAGCTGGGGAGAGATAGAAAGAAAGTGTAGAAAATTTGTGTTATGAATTGGTTAAAAGTTTAAATATTTAATTATAATTGTTATATATTAAAAGAATTAGTTATTATGCTTTGTAAATGTAGTTGTAAAATGTATTTTTTTTATTGAAAGTTTATTTCATTTTCTATTAATATGTATTTATGAATGATGTTGTAATATTGATTGTACAATTCTTAAAGCTATGAACATTTTGCAAATAAACATTTCATCATTTAGTTAGAATGACTATATTATACATTTCGTGAAAATAAAATAATAGAAACAGTTGAATTAGTCATTAGTCTAGGTTTTTTTGCTAAGAATCAAAGCTATTCCATATTAATAATTTGGTCACATTCTTTGTGCTTTTCAAAAATAAATACGATCAATTTCACAATTGAGTTATGTTTGTTGAAACAAAAGTCAATAATAATTTGCAACAAAAGTTGAATTTAGTAAGAAAAGTGGATGTGAGGTACTAAGATTGGAAGTTTAAATATTTTTTATTAATTATAAGGTTTTGGGGTGAAATGGAATGCTCAAATTTTCTATGAAATTAATATAAGAAAATTAATGTTATATTATTTAATTTATTGTAAATTTTATTTAAGTTAAATTTATAAATATTAAAATAATAATATTTTATTATTAGGAATTTTTCTTCTTAGATGTGATTATAACCTAAAGATTTTTTATAATATTTATTGTTTAAAAAAATAAAATATAAAACTAAAAAACTTATTATGGTTTTCGCACATTTGTGGTTTTCGTTGATTGCAGAATCCAGATTATCCACAGTATCATAAAACAATGGTCGATGTTTCGAATCCCAACTGGGATCCATCTTCAGGACGAGAAATGAATGAAGAATGAAAGAAGGTCACAAAAGATCAACGTATAAATAGTGAAGGGCTGAGATGATGAGAAGAGCTGACAACAGAAATTTATGATTTATTTAAAATAAATTTTTATTTTATTTTATTCCTTTTTTAAAAAAATGAAAGTTTTATAAAAAAATTAAGTTTTATAAATTAATTTTAATTTTAACCATAAATATTTTTAAAAAAATTTAAATTAATTTAAATAATAATATTGAAAAAAAAAATTATTTGATAAATATTTAAAACTAATTATAATTATTTTTTATTATTTTAATTTTTAATTTTCATTTATTATAAACCCTTAAGTGCTACTTGGGTCTGCGATGAAAATTCTGGGGTGAATTTTCTTGATTAATACTTGGGTCTGGGATGAATTTTCTCGATTAATACTTGGGTCTGCGGTGAATTTTCTCGATTAATACTTGGGTTTGTGGTGAAATTTTGCGGTGAAAATTTTCGGTAAATTTTATCGATTAATACTTGGGTCTGCTATGATTTTTTTCTCGATACATTTTCGGACCTAAGCACTTGAGGTCAGTTGTCGAGTTTGTTGATATTCAGGTGCACACATTTCTTATCTTTTTCTAATACATATCTGCTCATATATTCTCAAGTATGAATAATTCACCACACCTACCAAAGATTACCAAAGGTAGACCTAGCACAGTTACTCTACAGAGCCTTTATGAGTATATAGAGTCTTTAGAGAAACGTATAGAAGAAAGAGAAGTCAAGCTACAAACCCAGTTAGAAGTCATGCTAAAAAACAAATTCACATCTCTTGAAGATAAGATCCAAAAACAAATAGAAAATAAAATAGAACTATTGGAGAATAAAATGGACGCAATGGAGACTAGGTTGCAGGTCATAGAAAAACAAAACCAAGATACGAACCAAACATCCGAGCAAGGAGATGTTGATAATATAAAGAGTCTTAAAATGAAGGACATGATTAAAGAACTAGAAGAAAAAGTTAACAGTAGTCTCACCCTAAATAGTGGGGCAAGTAAATTAGATATCAAACCAATTAAATATGAAATCAAAAAAATGATCAAATTAGACCATGAGCGTAACAAAAGGGCCTTGAACCTTATAATCTTAGGTTTGAAAGAGGAGGTAGACGAGGATACTTTAGCCATAGCCCAGACAAAATTACATAATAGATTACAAATTGAAACCACGTGTCTCAGAGAAGCAACAAGGTTAGGGAAATTAACTGTGAATAAAGGAAGGTTGATCCGAATAAAGGTGAGCTCTATTGACCATAAGTATGACATACTTAGTAAAACCTCAAGTCTAAAAGGAACGAGAATATTTATAAATGAAGATCTCATTCCAGAAGATCAAGCAGAATTAAGAAAGGAGGTTCAAAAGGTAAAAGAAGCTAGGAAGGAAGGAAAATGGGCAATAATTAGAAATAGAAAATCCATTATTCAAGATAGAAACCAAAAAGATAGTAATAAATAGCAATTCAACATGCTTTGAATTCTTTCTTGGAACTATCGAGTCTTTCCATGGAACAAAGGCCCCAAGCTAAGTTGGATCTCAAATGATGTTGATATTATATTGCTTGTTGAAACTTGGGAGCATGAAGAATCTAAGGTACCTAACGTAGATGGTTTTGCATGGTCTACCTGGAACAAGCGATCCTCCCGTAGATGCATTGGGGGCATAGCTTGCTACATTAAGAAGAACATCTCCCCCCATGCTAGGATTTATAAAAATGACCCTTACAACCAATCTAGTTGGATTGAGATTACTGACATTAATGATAAAAAGACCTACATAGCAATCTGTTATTTTCCACCCATTAATTCTAACTTCTATAAGAAAAAGAATCTAGATAAATAGTCTTTACAATGGTTTAGAGAATGATATTTTTAGCCTAAGGAATGAAGGTAATATCCTTTTAATGGGTGATTTTAATGCTCGAAATTCAAACAACCAAGCTATTCTTACAAGCAATCATTCCAACCCCAATCCTCTTTGGTTAGACAAAGACCTTACTCTGGCTAGCCGGTACAAAAGGAGCTCTGAATACCTCGGGAATAATTTGTTTGGGTCGGAGCTAATCAAGCTCTATAGTGCTCAGGATCTCATAATTTGCAACTGTCTAAAGAAGTGACCCAATTCTAGCCAGATGACCCTGCATCCATGGGCTTGCCAGCAGCGTGGTAGACTATGTTATTTATGATCTCCCTTTATACAACGAAATAATAAATTTTGACATCTTAGACGACCACGAGCCTGACTCTGATCATAGGTATTTACTCATAACTCTCAATTTTGTTATGCATAGAGATCCCATTGAAGATAATCCTTATAGTCAAAAGAACTTAATCTTTGATAGAAATAAAAAATATCTCTTTCTAAATGAATTAAAAACTAATTTTCTTCCTTTATCTAGTATAGACAACATAGATGACCTCTATCGTAATTTTACTACAACCCTCTCATATTCTATTAAAAAGTTCTCAATTGAAGTCTCAAGTAATAAAAGAAATAGCAAAACCAACCCATGGTATGACAAAGATTGTAAAAGTGCGAGGAGAGAAATTAAGGAAGTTGTTGATGAATCTCTCAAAATTGACAAGATAAAAATATACAAAGCTCTAACTAAAAGGAAAAAAAGGCAATATATTCGTAAAAGACAAGAGAATCTCATACACCTCTCTAAGGTGGCTCCTAAGAAATTCTGGAGGTAGATTCTAACTAGGAAAACTAAAGATAATAATAAAATTTCTTTACACGACTAGAATTCCTATCTTAAAAAGCTTTATGAATCTCCAAATGCCAGGGATAACTTTGAAACCCTGCTCACAATGAAAGAAGTTTTCTCATTAGAAGACATTGATTTTGGGGTTAAATGCCTGGCAAATGGGAAAGCTAAAGACATTGAAGGTTACCAGGCGGAAATCTTAAAAATTGGAGGTCCTGTCCACATCCCCCACATCCACAAGCTTTTCAACCAAGCGGTCAAGCAAGGGTTCCCTAAACCTTGGACTCAGAGCCTCATTATCCCTATTTTTAAAAGTGGGGATACAAATAACCCCTCTAATTATCACACAATTATGATCAGCCCTCTCTTAGCCAAGTTATATGGTATTATTTTGGAAAATAAGTTGAGCATTTGGCTTGAAAGTGAAGGTAAGCAGGCTAAAGGCCAAGCAGGTTTTAGAAGGCAACACTCAACAATGGGCCACCTCGTTACACTTAGGATCATTGTGGAGGAATGCTACAATGATAAATCCAATCTCTTCTGTTGCTTTGTGGACTTTAGAAAGGCTTTCGATACGGTTCCTAGAAACAACCTATGGAATAGACTAGAAGGGCTAAATGTTCCTTTCAAGCTAAGAGCAGCCACTATAAGGTTATACGAGAATGTAATTGCCAAGTTAAAGAGCAATGAGTGGTGGTCGAAAGATATTAAGTGTAATATCAGAGTTAAACAAGGTTGCCCCCTCTCCCCTACCCTATTTGGAATTTACATTGACAAGCTAAAAGGTTGTTTAGAGGAAGCAGGATGTGCTGGCATGATCTTAGCTGGGATAGTCATCATCCTTCTTCTCTATGCTGACAATATTGTTTTTCTCGCAAGGTGCCCATCTGATCTTGATAAGCAACTTAGACTTCTTAAGGATTTCTGCTTTATAATGGGTATGTCTGTTAACACTGACAAAACAAAAGTTATGATTATCAAATCCAAGAAGGACGCTTACGCTAATTTTATGTATGACAATAGTAACTTGGAGGAAGTGTCTTCCTACAAGTACCTAGGAATTTATATTCATCACAAGCTCAACTGGAACTATAGCATTCATAAAAGGATTAATGGGCGGTGGAAAGCTTATTTTGGTCTTGAAAATAATTGTAAAATGGCAAACCTTGTAAAGTGGGATAGAAAGAAGTTCCTCTTTGAAACTTTAGTCACTCATGTTATCTTATATGGATGTGAGGTTTGGGGTTGCAGCATCTCTAGAGAATCCTGGAGAAAGATTGAGCAAATCCAGAAGCGTTTTATAACGTATAACCTTAAAATTAAAATAAATACACCCTATCCTATTCTCCTTATAGAAGTGGGTCTTTCCCCTATCGAGAGCCTAGCTATGACTAAGCTTCTGTTGTACAAGCACAAGCTCAATAGCATAGGAGACCATAGACTTCCTAAGCTAGCTTTAAATTCGAGCCAAAACCACCTAAGGCTTAAAAGAGGTTGGTATAAAGACACTAGGCCCTGGTTAAACCATTGGGAGATCGACGAGAATGTTGCATTGCAAAACATTAATAACATTAAAAAAAATGTTCCTTCTAAGTTCAAAGAAAAAAAGTTGTGTGAGAAAAATCTAGCAGCTAAAAGGAAATTAAGATATTATAAGGAGGTCATCAACCCCACCCTAGAAGATCAAAAGTATCTCTCTGTTTTAACTAGCTCAAAGAAGAAAATTAATATAGCCAAGATTAGAACGAAATCTCATGAGCTCCATAGTGAAATAGGTCGTTGGACAGTTCCTAAAACACCATGGATGGAAAGGATCTGCCATCTCTATGAGAATATGAACATCGAGGATGAAAATCACTTCCTCTTAGAGTGCCCCGCGTACAACCACATTAGAGCTCAATTTCATAATCTTTGTTGCAATACTAACCTTCCTAGCCTTTTAAGATGTCAAAATTATAGTGAGCTCGGGAGGCTTCTCTCCAAGCTTTTCGAGCATAGGAATAAAATCTTAAATCAAACTAAATAACTCTCTTTTTTAGGTCCAATAGACCAAAGATTGCTCTCAGTGGACATTAACCATCATCATCATCATCATCATCAAATTAATTTTAATAAATCAATTTTAATTATAATATAATAACCCTAAATTTTTAAATTTTTTAAATTATTGTTTAATTAAAAAAAAACAAAAACAAAAATTTATTCTTTATAATAATTTCTTAATATGTTAAGAAATTATATTTTAATGCCTAAAGTTTTTTACTATAATCTAAATTTTTACCTAAAGTAATATAATAAATTAACTATTTAAATATATGTTTAAATGTATGTTAATAAATAAATGCTAATAATTAATAAATATTAATACAACTAATGAATTTATATTAAATATATTTTATTAATTTAATTAAATCTTAATAAATTTTAATTTTTAATTTTTTAAATTAATTTTATTTGAATTTTTATCCTAATTTATTTCTATTTATTGATAATAATTACTAATTAATTAATTATTATTAATAGACTGAAATAATAAATGTTTTGTAATGAAACGTCAACCATTATTTAAAAATATTATGGATAATCTGAATTCTGCAATCATTAAAAAACTTATATTAAAAATATTTAAAATAATTTAATTAACATTGTATTAGTATTAGGCATAAATATAAATAAAAGTTATGTCTCTGTCGCTCGACACTTGAGATGAGTTATCTGCCAGAACAAACCAAAAGAACTAGTTAATGGATTACTTATTGTAACGAATGAAAATAATTAATTAATTCACACAATATTAGGAATATACATGTCATTAAGTTGGAATTCCTAAAATGTGATTATTACATGTACCCCACAAGATAGGTTAAAGTTCAATTTTCATCGTTAAGAAGCATAGAAGATCATTCCACGTTTCTTACTCCTAAGATGGTCAATCAAATCCACTTCTACTTAATTCCTCACGGTCCTATTCACATTTTTCTATAGAAGTTGATGTGAGCAGCATGGTTACTTCAAGATTATAATATCTTGATTTATACCAGTCAAGTTATATTATTTATAACTTGGAAAAAACCCTAGTTGTGATGGATCAATTAACTCATAGAAAACCTCATCAGAGGAGCACAAGACAAAATAAACGTCATTGTCGGTGTGCTTCCGTCAGGTTGGATACCTTAGTCATGGCCATCATTCATTGGAGGCATTGGAGGCACACTTTGATAGTGCATTTAGGATTCAGACAACGTCTTAATAAGTAGAGGGTTTGAAATAAAGAAGGCGTGAAAAAATGGCAGGTCGTACGTAGAGTTGAAGTTAGAACTTGTTAAAAAGTGTGCATATAGAGCATAGACAAATAACATATAAAATTTAAATGCGAGTTCTATTTCTATTTTTATTTTTATTTTTGGCTATTTGCTATTAAATGTGGTGTGGCATAAACTGTATTGTTAGATTTGAAGTCATTTAAATTTAACAGTGGGCAGTGTATGCTACACTGCATTAAATGGCGAATAACTTAGGGAATAAGTTTTGCCAAATATTAAACCACCCTAATGTGACTTATGTATTAATAAAATATTAAACCACCATAATGCAACCTATGTAATGTTGACCAATGATGTGATCTATATATTTTTGGTTGATCAAAACATGTTTTGCCAATCAAATTCTTGAAAAATAAATTAAAAAATTATCAAATAATACTAAATTTTAATGTGTAAAGTTAAACTATGGAAATTTTGCAAAAATTTTTGGTCAAACCCATAGTAATATGGGTTTGACCAAAAACTCAATACAATATCCCAATGCACCAAGCATACTAAAAATGAGAACTAAGAAGTATAGTTGTTATATCATTAAATTAAAATAATTCTATAAATATGAATAGTAGAAATTTTAAAGAAATATAGTTGAGATAAACTCGAGTCTTAAAAAGTTGTTGAGCATCACTCATCTTATATTATTATGAATAACACATTATATTAAATAATTATAAAACTATGTTAAATTATATATAGAGACAAAGTGTTATGTGATGTTATACTTATGTTAAATTAATTCGCATATGTTATGAATTTTATAATTATATATCTTTGGTTATATAGTTATTTTACATGTTATATTTTAGATGTTATATTATAATTATATCTAGTTATAATCATGATGTTATATTATATAGAACTATATAAAGTTATATATAGTTATGCTATATCATAGTTAATTTAGAATTATGTTAAATGTATATATAATTATGTTATGTCATAGTTATCTAGTTAAGTTATATATATAATTAGACATACTAAATATTATGTTATAGCTATACTATAACATGGGAGATCATAGACTTCGTAAGCTAGCTTTAAATTCCAACCAAAACCATCTAAGGCTCAAACAAGGTTGGTATGAAGATACCAGGGCCTGGTTAAACCATTGGAGATCGACGAAATTTTTGCATTGCAAAATATTAATAACATTAAAAATATTGTTACTTCTAAGTTTAAAGAGAAAATTTGGTGTGAGAAAGATTTAGAGGCTAAAATAAAATTAAGAATTATAAGGAGGTCATCAACCCTACTCTAGAAGATCAAAAGTATCTCTCTGTTTTAACTAGCTCAAAGAAAAAAATTAATATAGCTAAGATAAGAACGAACTCTCATGAGCTCCATAGTGAAACAGGTTGTTGGGCAATACCTAAAACACCATGGGTGGAAAGGATCTTCCATCTCTGTGAGAATATAAACATTGAGGATGAAAATCAGTAGTGTCTTAGTACACCCACATTAGATCTTAGTTTCATAATATTTGTTGCAATACTGACCCTCCTAGCCTTTTAACATGTCAAAATTATAGTGAGCTCTAGAGGCTTCTCTCCAAGCTCTTCGAGTATAGGAGTACAATTTTAAAACAAACTAAATAATTCATTTCTTTAGGTCCGATAGACCAAAGTTTGGTCTCAGTGGACGTTAACCACCATCATCATCATCATCATCATCATCATATATATATATATATATATATATATATATATAATGAAATTTAAGTAAATGAAGAAAAATATGATTTTGGCTTTTTAATTTAGTTATTATTTTATTTAATTACATTAATTTTTTAAAATAGATGATGATGATGATGATGGTGGTGGTGGTTATATTTATTATTAAAAAATATTTGAAAAATAATTTAATTTAAATTTAAAATAAAAATTGGAATAAAATTTCTTATTTGATAAATAGAGGTTCACCATGAGCAAACATATTCATCATGTCAATGTCAAGCTCCTAATTTATTTATTTATTAGTTATAGTTAAGTTGTTTTTTGTTTTGGAGTTTTTTAGGCATATTTTTGGTTTATTTTGTTCAAAATTTAAAATATACTTTAAATAAAAAATATCAATTTTTTTAAAATTTATTACACTTCCTAAGAAAAATTTTAAAACCTAAAACAATTAGAAAATAAAGTTTTTACCATTCAAAATCACAATAAAATGACAATAAACATGCTACCATTGTAATTATTGAAAACCCTATAAAATTAAATGAAAAAATACCTAAATTATAGTTTTTTTAGTGGTTTTTGTGGTTTTCGTAGTTGTTTTTTGTGGTTTTTTTATGGTGGGTTTTTATTTCAAATTAAATAACTTTATTTTGCAAAAATAAATAAATAAAAGAGCCAAAAAAGATAGAAAGAATACTTGGCTTGAGGCTCTGGGTCGTTGGCAGTGTCACTGGTTAGCTAGATCGAGTTCCTTTATCTTGTTGAATCCCCTAGTCGCGCGTTTAACTCCTTGTGGTCTGCACAAAAATGGATTGCGCAAACTGCAACCACGTTTTTAATAGGAATTAATGGCTCGATTGAGCCCTAAAGTGCGATCAAGCCCTATAGCTCGATCGAGCTCCTTTTACTTGGGTTAAACATGAGCTCGATCGACGATTTTTTAAAGACTCGATCGAGTTATCTCTTAGCCCTCAAGAAGCTTAATCGATCACTTAAAAAGGGCTTGATCAAACACTTAATGTTGCTCGATCGAGCTCATTTTTTTCAACTAATTACACCCTCCCTTTGCCAAAAATTGTAACCTATCTCCTTGCATAGACCTATATACCATAGTAATAATTTTGTAAGTGTTTGTCTTGGTAGAATTTTTCCATCATTGTAGTTCCTTTTGGAATAAAGACAAGTGATCTAACTATAATGATAGTTTGTGGGAAAAAATGAGTAAGGTGAGTGGTTTAGTCAAGGTTTTCCTGTGATATCCATTTTGATTTTCCTAACCTTGAGAAGTCTCCCTCAACACCTCTTATTAGTTCTTCATGGTTTTTAGAAGCAACATCATTTTCTTCAATCACTAGATCTTTGATCTCTTCTAAAATTCATTTGCTACCTTTTCATTCAAAGTATTTAGAGATGTATCAATATCATTTGCAGAGACTTAAAAAGTATCAATGTGTCGCTTCCTTGCATAGTCATTAGTAACAAAATTGTGTACAACCATCCTTCTAAAAACTATGTTTGTGTAATTTAGCTATTCTAATACAATTTGTAACTTTTTCTCTAAATGAGTTAACTGGGGTTGATTATTTGTAAGGACTAATGGGAGAACCATAGATTGTTTCTGATCTTCTTCTAGAATTGTGCCATTGAAGGGGGGGATGTAGAAATAGATTCTACTCCTTGGTCATCTGTAATTTTCCTTATTCGCCTCTTCATGAAGTTTTTACATTACTAGTTTTAGATATACCATAGTAGGACTTTTGTAAATGCTTGTTTTGGTAGAGCTACCTAATATATTCTTGTGGCCAACATTTCAAGTGTACACTTACCCATCTGAGCTAGCCACAAGAATATAATCCTCATTTGTACCAAAGAAAGCATTCACATTATGCTAAACTGCGAAAATGGATATTCTAATGTAATACAATTGTATCAATAATAATAAACATTCAATGCCCAAAGAATTTGTTGACACATGAATGCTCTATTGCATGTTCACTGCAAAAGTTATTCAGATGCAATTTTCACATGAATGCTCTCATATATTATTGCATGTCACAAGGTATTTCATATAATTGTAATTCAGTAGTCTTAGATATTTAGTTTCAGCATGTGTTATAGGCAGTTGTTAGATGATTGAGTATGAGATACCCAATTGCATATTAATCTCATTTGTATTGATTTGTTCATAGATTAAGATTGGGAGGTATTTTAGGAATTTATGAAATGAATTTGTATTAGATACCCAATTGGATACATGCTCTTATTTCTATAGATTTGCATATAGACTAATATTGGATATTGAAGAACAATATCAGTAGGACATTAAGTTATCTTTCTAAACAATGCTTGCTAAATTTCAAAGAAATTATTTCTTGAATGTTAGAAATTCAATGAGATAAAAGGAAGAACACACATAGAGCATAAATTTGTTTGAAATCGTGCACCCAATGACTTTCCGCAATGGGTGAATCAATTATTCCTACGTTGCGACAACTCGTTGGTCACCATTGTGGAAAAGCACTAGTAACTATTGCAACAACTCATTGGTCCTTCTTGCAGAAACTCACTGAATCTGTGTTGCACAGTAGTTTTTTTGGTTAGTTTATTGCATTTTGTAACATGAACATGAAAGATTCTAGCAACAATGAAAAATGTAAGTGAAATTTAACTTTTCTCGTTGGATTTTGAAATTTGGTTGGCCTCTTCAAAATTTTGAAATCGGCATGGCATAGTCTAATGAGCCGAGTTTGTTTTTTGTGCCCTTCCATCGTCGATAGTCATCCTTCGTCACGACAACTCACTTTCACCTTTGCAGAAATTTTTAATGAAAATGAGAAAAATTGTTAGAAATTTTGTAACAGAGTATGATTTGTTAGAAATATTGTAACAGGAGAAAATTTGTTAGAAAATTTGTAACAGGAACAAGGTAAGAACAAACCTTTGCTCATTGGCCCAAAAATCACTCTTGTCACTCTCGTTGCTTCATTTGCACAGGTCAGTATGGAAATTCTTCAATATTTTCTTACTTTCCAAAGGGAATGAACATGGGAGGAAGGATAAATGGCATAGTCAAAGGAGAAATGACATAGGCGCATGGCGTTGATTTAATAATTTGAATATTAAGGGAGAAAATTCAAACTTCCCATAAATGTGGCTTGAATGAAATCATTGACTCTTACAGGCTAAATAGTTGAATGAGTTGAAGAATTCATTCTATTAATTAGGTTCAATCCAATTCATTGCACTCTTTTTAGGCGTATGTTCTCCAGGTACTATGCCTGTACATAAGCCTCATCCACTGATTTGGGTTTGAACAACATCACTTCCTTACATAGATGGTGGTGCATACCCCCCAAATACTTGATGAGTACATCTAGATTCTTTGGAGAGATACCCAACATTATATCCATCTTTTTGAATTATGTGGTGTACTCCTGCACGCTTTGGCCCGACTTTTGACTGAAGTAATGCCACCGATTCCACTGGTCCTCCACCTACCCAATGGGATAAAACTGCGACTTAATGAGGGTTTTTAAATCCCCCCATTTAGTCATCGAAGGTTATCCATCAAGCCTAAGGGTTTCTGTGTGGCTCTCCCACCAAGTTAGTGCATGGCCCTCCAATTTCAGCCACACAAATGAGGTATTTTTCCCTTCCTCGAATTGATGGACACTGAAATAAACTTGTAGTTTATGCAACCAATGGTTCATCTTCAAAGCATCAATCTCACCGTGGCACAGTTTGATATCAAATTTTTCTTCCACTTAAAATGGATACTCCGATTGATTCACAACACTCGAATTGAGTTGATCTTTCCCAAGCTCTTTCTTCGGCTAGTTCTATGTTTCTTCTCAATCTTTTGTTCCACGTTCTGATTTTTCTTCTGCATTCAAACCCCTGTCTTCTCCAAATATCCCCAACTTATTTCTTAGGACCTCCATGAGGAGGTTTACATTGCAATTTATATCGACAAATTTTTATTCAAGTCGTGAAAAACTCACCTCTGCAGGATCATGAGGTTCATTTACATATTTGTTGCCCATGATTAGGGTTTTTACAATTTTCGACCCCGCTGACCTAGATCCCTACAATATCCACAAAATACCCAAAGAAAATTTCTATAATACCAAATGATCCGTAAACTATCGTGGATATTCCACTGGACATTTCGTCACAACAAATCTGATAATATTATATTAAAAATTTGAAATTCTACACTAATACACTTTTAGTAAACTTTAAGATTTATAGATCTAACTGTAATTAGTGCATGCATGCGAACATAAATTATGCAGAAAAGTAGAGAAGGAAAAAATAATCTCGCACACACATAAGACACAAAATATTCTATATGGGAAAGCCTTTCGAGAGAAAACCAAACTGGAAGGTGAGGCCACTTCGCTCTCTTTCTCTATCTGGAAATATGGATGCAAGTACAGAGAAGTAATGTCTGTGGCCCATGGGCTGATACAATGCATAGATCATCTCTCTACTCTCTACCCCCTATCCCTCCTGGATAGCTTTTCTCAACTATGGAACAAAATGCTCTGGGAAAAATGGAAATGCCTCTTCTCCTAGTGGCCTGGTTATAACACATCATGATAGCCTACTAGTGGTTAATTTTGACTACATTAACTCTTAAATAGAGATACAAAATAGACTCTTCTAGAGTATTTTAGATCAAAGACACATGGATAGCCCATTTTCCATGAATAATGGGTGCTGAAGCGGCATCCTCCCAAACTATAGGTGTGAAAACATGAAGGCCAATTTGTTAGTGGCATAACTTTTGCATACCGAATCTGATTGACGCGATTCTTGTGGTGTTGGAAATATCTTTGTGTGTAGAATAACATGAAAAGGTGTACCTTGGTGGGGCAAATGTTTACCCCAAAAAACATCGTTTGAAGCCTCAAAACGCTCCCATAATATTTCAGACCCTGTTTTTCCAAACTAGGTCCCGCTAGTAAAAATGGTCCCCTGAGCTGATTCCTCCACTTTTTCCACTCCAAATGCACTGATATGGATGAAAAATAATATAATGATCCAATCCGGATAAGTTGACTTAAGATTCGTGGGCCCAATCCGAAAATATATGAAACACAATCGAGAAGTTTTTGAAGGTTGGGGATTTTAGTGGCAAGTGGTGGTTTGTTGGAAAGTGGTGGCTTGCTGATTTAGGGAGTTGTGACTTCTTTTAGGTGGTGGCTAGAGAAAATATTTAGAGGTTGGGGCCTCCAACGGGTTGGGCCCTGTATAGTTATGGAAGTGGTGGGTTCTGTTAGTGCCAGTATTTACATCCTGCCATCAGTGATCAAAAATCCTCTTTTCATATCATATTAGGGTCTCATTTAGAAATTTTTCCATTCCACTAGTTCATCATTCCAAAATTTACTCACTGATGGTAGCCCTAAAATAAAATAAAAAAATTCACTTTTTCCTCAAATTTCCATTACTTGCTGGCTCATTTTCATAATTTGTTGAATGACCATTGTTAGGGTCCTATAATAATAGGATTCATAATTTTGAATTGACTATCATTAGTCTTTTAATATGTACATACTTTGCTTTCTGCAAATTGTTTTCCCATATTAAAAAATGTAAAGAGGGTAAAAGTCTTAAAAAAAAATCAAAGGACTGAAAGAAAAGGATAATATATCTATATATATATATATATATATATATATATATATATATATATATAATGAACCCCAACAAAAAAAAGAGTTAAAAATAAGATCATGAAAGTGATGCAAATTCAAATGCCACTACTTTTTACTTTACTTTGCAAAATAAGACTATGTGCAGCTTGTCAAAAATTCCACAATCCATGAAGGTCAAACTTCTTAATCTTGATCTTTCATGCTTTAAATTTAATGTTGATAGATACAGAATAAAGACCTAGCCAAACTGTTTAATCTTGGTAGATCAATAGTTAGGTAGAGAATAATAAATGAGCTCAATAGTTTAATCTGAGCCATTGGAAGTAATAAGGTTAGAATTAGATATTTTGTTGTTGAAAGAAAAATAAAAAGGGTCTGCAAGCTCAAATGCACCCAAATGAATGAAGAAAAAATGTTAGGGTAGATAATGGGTAGGCAGAAGCAGTTTTCACAAGGCATGGATAGAAGAAATTGACCATTTCACATTTACTAACTCCCTTCCAAATTCATTCCCCTTGTAAAAATACTCCTTCCCCTTCATTTTAACCCTCTCCCCTTACTTCACTCTTTTTCCCTACAAAAACCCCTTTTAATTAGTTAAAAAGCATATTATATTTGGAAAAATAAAAATCCCTTTAATAATTTCCCTTTATTCAAAAAACCCCAAAAATACATTTATCTTAAGTATTTATTTAAAATCATGTATCAAGTACCACTACGAAACATCCCTCCCCGATATAAGTTCTTACATTAAACTTAGTGTATTTAACCCCCCCATTTAAAACCCCTTGTTTAACATTATTATGTTAGTTCCTATATATAATACACATTTATCATGTGTTTAATTAATTCCCGAGAATATATATATATATATATATATATATATATATATATATATATATATATATATATATATATATATATATATATATATATATATATATATATATATGATCCCGAACCCATTATTTTATTTTATAACCTAAAGTTTAATTTCCCCGCATTTGATATATTTTGGGCCCACTTACTATAACCCCGCCTATTATAAAGTCCCCACCCCATGAAAATAACCCTTTGTATATCATATAAACCCCGCATTAACTTAAGACCTGGGCCCCATGCCTATCAAATCCCCGACCGATCCTGCTATTTGCCAACCATCAAATCTACATTGATCAGATCCAATGGCTAATAAGCCTTGTCGCATCCTCGATAGCCAAATTTTTAATGACCCCGAGGCCTTGCGAAAAGAGTTGTTTTTGGAGCCTCGCTCCCTGCAACGTGGCAACTTTCTATTGCATCTCATCCTTAGAAATAATTCCACCTACCACCTTCTACCGATGCGAAAATTGCCAAACGGTATTTCCGCCCGTTATCAAAACCACTGCTCTCGTTTGAATTGACCCCACGTATTAATGTTTAAACCAATGTTGGTTAAAATGCATAAAGCCGCTCTTTCCATCCTTTCACCATTATTTTTGTTACAATTTCCGCATACAGAGCATTTTTGACCTATTCCTGAGCTAAAGAATAGCTACCGACATGTTTTTAAGTCCTTTTGCACCAGAATTTGAGACTCTTCCTGCAGAAGTCACTACAGAACCAATTCAAAACATTATAAAGACAAATGAAGCTTCAAAAGGCCTCTGCTACATCCAGAACCACCTTTGCAAGCAAAACATCACTCTTTCGAGGTATTCCTCAATGCAAAGGCATGTTCCTAAAGCTATAAGAAAGTAACAAAATAATTGAATCAATCTAGGAACCTTTGCAGACCAAAAGAAAGCTCCTATTGCTTCCCAATCCTTTTTCTGCAGACCCTAGGCATTTTTTCACAGAATTCCCAAGGCCTAAGACTATTCTTGATCACAGAGATTAAAAATTTAATCAATTGAACCATTGTAGACCACAGGAAAAACCATTGTTTCTTTCCAAACACTGTTGCAGACTATAATAATCTTTCACAACATTCATAAAGGTCCTGAGTTTATTTCTTGAATCAGAGAGTAATCAATTAATTAAAATTAACATAAAAATGGCTTCCCAAGCCATTGTATCAGTTAATCCCCTGCAACCTCAAGTTGTAGATGTGGAACACACTCCCTTAGAAGACAGAGACTTTAAAATTAATGACCCTATCATTGAGTTTAACCTTCTTGAGCTCCACTGCTAGAGCCATGACAAATCAATTGACCAAGATGATCAGGTTTTCATTTGGGAGTCCAATTTCCCCAAGTACATTGTCCCACAGACCTTCCAGTGTCCAAAGGTGATTAGCCTTTGCCAAACTTTTTATTTCCCTGATCAAAGAGCCATTATAACCCCTGGAAAAGAAATCTTATTCACTATCACACCTGAATAAATAAATCAGATGCTGCAAGTTCAACCTAGACCTGATGAAACCCCTCTGTCTATTGAGACCCTCACATAGTTATATCTGAATCTAGATTTCCCCAAAATATTCTAGATATTCCAAACATTCACTCCTTCATCAGTAGAAGGTCCCAAAACTAGCCCTCCTTATCCAACAGTTATATTCTCTGAGAGAACCAGGCATATCGTTACCATGTTGTCTTATATTCTGGGTTATTTTACTAATGAGCATGTTGATGCATCAGTCTTAGGTTTCCTGTCTATTTTCACCCCTGGTCAGCCTCTTGCTACCATATTCAATTTTTCCCAGTACCTTGCTGACACAATCCATGAACAACTTGTAAAAATGCCTGAAGAGGGAGTCTTCAAGTATTCCTCTATTATGTTTCACATGTTCTTATACTTCCAAGCTGAAATATTTTCAATAAACCTTCAAAAAATGGATGTTTAAGGTAACCCACAATCAGTAATATTTTGGAACTCCTTAATAAGGAAAGACTCCACAAAGTTCACATATACAGACTTCATTGACTCTTTCATCCATCCAATTGTCAACATGCTGAGCAACAACATTCAACCAAGAGTCAGTGAGGAGATTAAAATGGTCCTGCAGTTATCAGAACATAGTAGGATAGGAGATTGGTACCTTTACCAAAACCACACAGAGATTAGGGTATATGGATCTAATCTTTTTCCATATAAGCTGCCCAAATACCTCCCAATGAGGTTATTTGCACTTGAATATATTAGGAAAATCCTTAATTCTAATGGAATAAATTTCTTAGCAGCCTAAAAGAAGACACAGTTTAAGATAAAGAATCAAGTTGGTCCTTTTATTTGCAACAGTAGAGATGCAGGTCCACAAGAAGAAAAATATTTGTAGGAATTTAAGTTCAGTCAGAGTTTCCAGTGGTATTATGATCCTTTAGGAGTAATAAGCAAGTTAAGAGTCAAATGTAAATTAACTCCTTATGTACATGAATTCAAGCCAGATATTGAAAAATACTCCAATAAGTTTGAATGGTTGGAGATCACTTTGAATGAGGCAGAGAAGCAAGGTGATACTAGTTCCATCTTGTAGACTCCAGCCCCACAGGATAGGAACTCCAAAAGAATTAGAGAAGAAGGATCATACTTAGTAGAGACTACTAGTGAAACTAAATTTAAATTAATGTACAAGAAGAAGCCCAAATTAAATCCTGTAAATGAAGAAGGGGAAACTATTGAAGTGATTGATACAGATATAGTGGTAAAACACAATGCTCCTCCTGCAGTTTCTCAAGAAACACATCAGCCTTCAACCTCTAACACTCAGCTTATTCAAAAGCAATATAGTCTTGAAGTTTCTTCATCCAGTAAACCAGCAGGGAAGGAACATGATATTATGCAGAAGTATAAAGAGATCAAGATCAGAAATGAGGCATTAAAGGCTGATACATATACCCAATACTGGAAGCAGTCACCTAGTGACCAAAGCATATTCTTTCTACATTTTACTACAAGACTAGGAAGATGTGGATAACCTTCCTACAACCCATAGTGAAGCATCCCAAATCATCAAGAGATTATAAAAATACATCATATGAAGTTCAAGCAAAAGATCTTCATCCTATAGACTAGATAGAATTTCACAAGCAAGCTGGTGAAATGATATATTCTACCATGACCAATAAAGCGATGAGTGTACAGAAGTTGCAAAACACTCCAGTGAACATCAAAGATCAGCTAAAGTTAAAAAAGGCATCCTCACAGGCTAAAGATAACATAATTAAATCTCTGGAAGATTTGGTTATTGAAGTAGGATATGATCCAAACAACATCAAATTTGCAGAAGAACTCATAAAGAAGAAGAATGTAGACATTGCTACATTAAAGAAGCAACTCAAATTGCGTCCTATTGAACATCCATAGGCAAAGGAAGTGTTAGAAGATTCAGGCCAAAAACATGAGATGATGAACCTCATTCTTTAGTTAACTGCCCAAATAAAATAAATGGAAAATGAGATGGACAAATTTGTACAGGAGAAAAAGGCCAGCTCAGAATCAGTCCCTGTCACTGTTATTCCTATAGACACTACAATTGTTCCTTCTACCTTAGCAGAATCATTGGCTCCTTCAGTTCCAATAGTTATAGCACTTCCTGTTACATTAGTAACTACTTCAGCTACAAATTCATCTACAGCAGCAGCACAGCCTATAGATGAGGCAGGTAAACTAGTGAAAGCAATGCAGGAAATATCCATCCAAACTAATGAAATCAACAGACTCAAAGAACAGTTAAAAATTCTTGCTAATGAGAAGAAACTAGTACAGATTATGCACAACAATGAAGTACAGAAGACAAACAGGTTGAATGAGAAATTGAAGAAGTTAGAGAAAGAACTAACACTGAAAGAACCAATGGCACAGGCCAAGCAGTAGCTGTGGGCCAATATCATTGAATCTGTCAATGATATTTGGCCATCCATTCAGATTATTTATGAGCAAAAAGATCTAATCAAAGCTTTAGGTGAAGCCATCCATAAAATCAAAGAAGAACTTGGTAAGAAGCCAGAAGAGGCTAATGAAATCATTAAGTTTCTTAATTCCAAGAATAAGCAAGAATTAGAGGAAATTGGAATTAGTGACAGGACATAAACAATCCTAGAAGTTAGGAAGGTGATTTATAAGAGAAATTTGATGGTACAACTACAAGAAAAATGTCAGAACATGGAGCTTGCCATAACCAGGTTCATGTTGAAGTTTGATATTCTGAGACAGAAAGGCTTGCCAAATCCTCTAGTTATCAATGACATATTGATGAAACAAGAAGACTATGATAAGAAAATCAGAGAAGTAGCAAAGGAGCAAGCTAACAATTCATCCATGCAAGGAATTCCAACAAGGAAAGTACTCTACAAAAGCTTTGAGAACATTTTTTACCTACAACATGAGGTAAAACATTTATTCATTAACAAGCCTACATTTTCAAAATATACAGAGGCTTATGAGATATTCAGAAGGATGCTAAAAATCAAGTTACCAGATGAAAATAATTGGGAAAATTTGACTGATTTACTTTGAAAGGTAAAATAGTAAAAGAACAATCAAAGGATAAAGGTAAAACAGAGCAGGCAGTGTAAAGTGAAAAACAATAGGAACAGTAAAGAGTATCAGAATAGTTAAAGTGTATCAAATGAAAGCCAGGTTGAAAGTCAAAATAGAAATGACAAAGCAGAGTTAAAGAATGCCAACGTAAAGGACACTCAAATAGCCTAAGAAGTCAGCCTTTGTTGAGCAACAGCTAGAGACAAATCAACAAAAGATCAAAGACAGCAAACAACAAAATCAATAAAAGCAGGGACACCTTGCATTAGTTAGATAGTTGTCTCTATCTTCTTGCATGAAGATATTTATTTTTCCTTAAATAATTCCTAAGTTTTTTTTAGGATATTTTGTAAGATTTTTTGTATAAATACTTCACATCTCGAAGAGGGTGGATTGTGGATTGCTAAACATTTCTATAGATATATTGATCTGAACCAAAGGGTTCTTTGTACCATTTTCAAATCAACAGACTAGATTGAGCAATAAAGAGATTATATTACATGATTCATGTGTTGGGTCACTTCCTTGAAGTACTCTCAATTGTTCTTTGTTTTTATCTGAAGTTTTCACATACTTGCATGTTTTCTAAATCTAAAAGTATATCAGGAATATTATGTCAGAATATGTTTAAAAAACACTCTGTCTTGAACTGTTATTTCATTTTTATGTTTTCTACTGATATCCAAATTATGGAATTCTTCATTGCTCCCTAGTTTCGATTTACCTTTGTCATTTCCCTCATTATCCGGATCTGAGAACCCTTAATTACTCTCTCATCCCGATTGAAACTATTTCACCATCAGCCTAAGCATCTGAAGTTACTCGGCTATCTTTCCCTATGAATACTTCCCTTTAGAACCTTGATTATGCTCTGACTTCTTGAAATTTGAATCCATTATCCCAATGTAATACAAACCTACATCTATCCATCTGAATAAGTGATTCCACCAGCAAACCAAACCCAAAATCAAATCCCGAGTAATCTTACATAACTAGCCTAAAATCAACTAAATCAACAAAGGTAAATCATATAGAGAGAGCCCTCTCTGAGCATTAGGAAGGCTAGATCCTAAGGCTTAAAAATAGGTTTGTGGTTACCTCTAATATTCTTTAAACCAAAAAGATTAACATCCCTGAGAATTATTGGAGTGATAACATTCTGGCGACACCACTAAGGAACTAACCAATCCTTAGTGTTTAAAATAAACCCTAAAGGAAATAATTTTACCTATCTTTTCACCTTAAGGTTGTTTTAGAGTTGTTAGTGAAATTTTTCATTAAAAATTAAAATTTTGGCTTCCAAAAGAACCTACTATACCAGGTCTAATCCTGATCCAAAACCTATTGTAATAGTAGATGATCATGACAGATTTTTAAAGAAAAACAAAAAAGTAGAAAGTTTAAGATATAAAAGTCCATTGATCAAAGCAAATTCCCTCATGTTGAAGCCCCGAAAATCGGGTCTACAACAAAGGGAGATACTCACTTGGTCCGGACCTTGGTTGGTAGTTCCTTTTCCGTTTGGTGTAGTAGGTCCGACTGAGGATAATGGGACCAATTTCCCAATATGTGTGTGTGTTGAAAATTGATATTTCCTTTCTAAAAAGTTCCTAAGTGAAATGCTTTTATTCTAATTCTAATCTAATAACATGCCAATTGTATTCTAATTAAACAGAAATATCTAATTCTAAAATAACCCGGGATGTAATCTTTCTATTATGTGATCTAAAATGATTTCAAATAACAATTGGTAATAAAGATCATTAAACTGTTGTAAGAAAAGAATTCAATAAAGATAAACCACTTCGTATAAAAAGTTAGATGAAACAGTTGTGAAAAACATATCACATAATAAGCTACTCATATATTAAGCATAAATAAATAGCTATCACCGTACAAAAGTGCCAAATGATAACTCAAGCATTCAAGCATCAACATATAAACAACTGAACATAAATATCACTTTAACACAAAGGCAGAAATAGTTAAAAGATAAAAGTACCATTTATAACTAGTTCTACTCATGAGCTTCAAGCAATAATGACTTATCTCTTCTTAATCCAACATCCACTAAGAGTACAAAAGTGCAACATCAGTAGTAGATATTAAACGCAGATATCAATCAATCATGTTCCATTCATTCATCAAAACCTCCTCAGAGGGTGCAAAAGTGCATGTTCTGAGGACAAGTTTTTGACAAATTTCAGGACCTTTCTCTAAATGCATGAGAAGGGTTTAAATACTACTAACTAAATCTAAAAATAATTTATTACAAAAATGTAGGATATGGTTTAAATGACAGTCCTCTTTTCAGGCAAAAAATAAAGCAAAATTAATACTAAATCTAAAATTAAAACTAACAACTAACTACTTGTGAATCTGTTCTTTGAAATTGCAAGCGTTCAACATTTGTTTGAGAAGAGTAGGCTGGCCAACTTCAGACTTTAACTATCCTATGAAAACAGAATCGGCAAGAGCTGGCGCTATCTTCTCGCCAGAATTGATGATACATTTGAGAGTCATGCACTGGCTGTGTGGTTTTACCAGACACACCCAGTAAGAATCCCAATTTAACTTTGTTAATCTTTTAATCAATTCTGCTTTTTCTTGAGCCTTCTGTCTCCAGTCTGTCTGCAGTTGCTGTGCTTTTGGTAGGTACCCTGGAGTAGTTTCTGAGATCAAATTTGCCTTGTGCAAATTTTCATTTATGCAATCAATAATATTGCTTACTGTTGTGGCTGCTTCTTCTGTCGCTTGCTCTGCTTTCTTGATTTGTGCATCCCAATTATTAAAGAGCATTTCTTTGTGATTGTCATTGATTATTGGTGCACCTGCTCTTTTCCCCTCCTCTGTTTCTTGCCAAGCCAAATAGTCAGTAACTCTTTTATCAGTTAAATCATAATCATGCCGTAAGTCTACGATATGATTAGTGATTTTATCACTTTCTTTACAATAAGAGTTCCACTGTGATATTCTTTGGCATAATATCTCTTGTTGCTGCAGTAGTTGATCATTTAAGGAAATAGACTCTGTGATAAATTCTGTAAGCTTGGGATCATCCTTCTGCATCTCTTGCATAACCTGTAGCTATTTTTCTTTTTCATTCAGTAATTGTCGTACCTCATATGCTTTATCAATGGCTGGAGAGGCATAAGCTCCTGTGATCTGAGATATTTTGAGATTTTCAATTGGATCAGTGGTAGGATCTTGCCATAGGACATCTAATTATTCTACATCATGAGAGAGCACATTTTCCAATTTCCTTTTCTTCCTTTGTCTTCTTACCACTGCCTTGTGTTGTGGACTATAGAATACATCAAGAGGAGGAATTTCCTCTATTTTGAGCATAAGTTCAAAGGATGGGGTAATGGGAATATGTTCCATTTCTGAGACATTGGTAGTTATTCCTGTGACTATATTTTTTGTTGTCTGTACATTACTCATAGGTGTCTGTGTGTTCTGTCCTTCAATATTAATCAAATCATTGAATGTCTCCCATTCCTTATCTAACTCAGTTCTGACTGATGGTTGTTGTACAATGAGAGGGGGAAGATTTAACTGTGGAGAGGTCAAAACCTATTATTGTGAGAGCTCCTTTGACTGGGCAGTATCCCTTACTGACCCTTCACTTTTATCATGGTCATTATCAAACCTCTTAGAGTGTTCAGAGGTTTCTCTCCCAGACTTAGACTTAGACCTGTCTGTACCTCAACTTCCACTGAGACTAATACTGGGAGTTGGTTCCCTTATGGGTTCCAAGCATAATTTATCCATAGGAATAGTAAGTTAACCTCCTTTCCCTGTATATCTTGAACTCCTGAAATTCTTCTAGAGGAAACCGCATTTGGGCCAAATGTAGCACTTCTTTAAATGTGCCTTTTTCTTGGAACATATCATCAAAAAAATCATATTCTTTAGAAAACACTCTTATTTTGACTGCAGTAGTGAAATTTTTAGCAATATCATAAGGATCGAACAATCTTTTTGGAAATTTGAACAAACGTAAACATGTAATGTTGTTTACTTCTTTGAAAGCATGGCCTACATCAAATAGTGAAAAGGTTCCACAGGCCACAGGAAATTGTGGCCAGATAGCCTTCTTTTTGTCCTTCAAATCTTTATTCAAACCTCCTTCTCTGCAGGTTTGATAAGAAATTTCTCGTGCCATGAGTTTATCAGGAACATACAAGGGTAAGACATGAGGGGAAGAGAAACTTCCAAAAACCTTGACATATGTAAACAATTCTTCTCCAAACCATCTTGCAACAGGAAGTATGTCTACCTCTGCTTCAAGATAAAACCTAGGAGCATCTTTATCATATAACACTTTGTACAGGGGCAACATGATTCCATGGAAAATATTGTAAAAATAGGGAATGAACTTTGAATCCCACAATTCTTTGTGATAAACATGAATGGGTAGGGGATCTTGAATTGTCCATTTCCAACCCATTAAAGGAAACTTGGAAATATAACAGATTGAATACATTACATATGCAGATAAGTAAAAGGGGGGATAAATTCTCTGAGAAACAGTTCTTTTAGACCGGTAATTCAAAATATCCATGGCTAAGTTGTCAGATAAAATCTTAGCCCAATCCACAATAGTAGCATTAACAGCAGCATTCAATAATGGTAGCCATTCAAATGAAAACTTATTAATGTCTGGCTTTCCAAAACGCCTACAGAGCATAGCAGTAGCAAAGCAATATGGAGAAGTGAGAGAACCAGTACTATACATACCATGTTTATCCTTCTTTAGTGGTTCGTCTCTCCTTGACCAATGCTTGGTGCTTTCTGCTAGGTTTTCATTTTCTTTGGCAAACTTCTCCATGAACTATTTGTTATAAGTTGCCTATGGCTCCGGCAAATGATACATGAGTCTCAAATCTTGTGGAGTAAATGAGCCAATGAGTTCTTGACCTTGATTCTTAAACTGTCTGTTCGTAATATCAGTGTTGTCGAGTATCCATTTGACCATGTCTGTGTATGGAAGAATTTTAGGCCTCGCCGCTATCCGGTGCAAGAATGAGCAAGCTAGCTCAGTAATAGATGCCTTAGAAGACCCATGTGAGCCTGTAGTAGTTGTAACTTCCATTACTCTGGGGTTCTCTTCTTCAAGTAAATTGTACATGCCCTCCCAAGTAGTAATACCAGCATCTTTGTTACAGGCAGTGTCTATATACAAGGGCATCATTTCTTTGTCCTCAGAACTCAAAGCCCTGTCTTTCTTTCCCATAATACCCTGAATACTGCTTTGTATAGTTCTCTGTTCTTCGCTCCTGCAGTTTACGAATTAAGTGAGAATAATGATAGGAAAAAAGGTGACAAGAAAGTTTTAAATGTTGAAGACGTATAAAATATACCACCTTACGTGAAATAGTTCTTCGATCAGAACGAAACCATTTTTCATTAATGAGTGACAACCAATTCATTTATTAACATTAAAGCGCATAGGCAGGTATCAGTTTATGGAAAGATTTTTTCATATAATGAGCCTTAAATATCTGCGATAAAGCGATCTACGATTTGCTTCGCAATATCGCAAATTGCAATCTCGTGAAATTACATTATCATAATACTGCAATATCGCAATATCGCAAAATTGCTGGATCACATCAAATAACAAATCTTCGTTAATGTGTTTTTCTGCGAAATGCGATTTGCGATATATGTCATCGCATATTGGCGGTTTGGAGATTTCTCAATGTAACATATGGCATTTAAAGCATGCGATGCGATGAATGTTCTTTTAAGTGCATAGTTTTGTATCGCGATCTCGCAATCTTTATAATTCCGCCTGTAAGGAGATATCCATTACCTTCTTGCGATGTGATATTCCTTTAAACAACGATTTTATTTTATCCTATCATAAAACTTAAGTTTTTTAAATATTTTTCAAGGGGTATTCTCCTAAGTCTATGATAGTAAGTTTTATTGAAAAAAGAAATATAAGCACTAATTGATTTTTAAATTTTTTGAGGGTCCCCACTTATTTAGTATTAGTGATAATATTAAATAAGAAGGGGGGTTGTTTCTAGCCACAACAATTGGTGATTCAATCGGAAGAACTAGTTATCTTTGTTTTTCTTTTGAATTTTCTAAACTTTCAAAACAGAACATTTTTCAGAAAATCAAACTTTATTATAGAAAGACAAAGTACATTATGCTTTTATCTATCAATGATATTTCGTCTCTTCTATATTCAAATTTTGATTGTTTACTTCCTCAAGCTAGTCCTTGTATCTACATCAGTCATTACTTGGTTTATAAAGATAAAAACAAAGACTTCTCTGTAAATCAGTTTTAAATATGCTCATTTGTCGTAGGTAGAGCCTCTGCTGCCAGTAGGCATTTATAGCCTCGACAGGGTTACCTGTTACCCAGCAATGATCCTATATCCTACTTAGAAAAATATATAATTTTCAAAGAGAAATCCATATTCACACTTATTGCTTTCATTTTCTTTTTACCCTCAAAGAACACTGTCTTGGTTTGGTAGCCAATTTATGACAATGCCATTCACTAGATTTATAACTTTGCTGAACAAGTTGGCTCGTGATGAGACCCCTTGTCTTTTGATTGCAACAATCTTGAGTCATTTCCCTGTTGTGGTATGCAGTATTGGAAAAGTCAGCAAGCTATAATATCTATGATCATGATAAGTCGGCTCGTGATGAGACCTCTTACTCCTTAAGTTAAAGTGTATCATTGGATTATTCCTTGAACATTATAATTTCCTAGGTGGGGAGGAAGTCATTGTTTCCTTAAGATAGCTCTGGACGACAATGATAGAGTTTTTGGAAAGAACTTTTCTACAGAGAATCTTTATTTTGTTATTGATACCTTTCATTGAATTGATATAAAACAATTTCCTACTAAAGGTCGCTTTTTATCAAAATTTACAAGGTTGAAACTAGTATCATTTCTAGGTTTAAAGCTTTTAACTGTATCTTTCAATAATAATGATCAATTTTCTAAAATAATTCTATTTATACAAGTGAAAAAAAACAAAATCTAAAAGAGAATTTGTATCTTTTTCGTGAATTCCAAATGTAACCATTAACAACTGGTTTTATTATGAAAATAAAGAAAACTAATATACAAAATAGAAGAATGATTTTCTATGGAAAATATTTTTTGAGGATCTGTCCATTAACAGGTAAAGACTCTCTTTTTCCTGTTAAATCCTATAACATAAAAGTAGATGGACCTATGACTTCTGCGATTTGGAAAGGTCCAAGCCACATTCGTTGAAATTTCGTATGTTTCCCCTTTTCCTCATTAGCCTTGTCCCATTTTAAAACTAGATCTCCGATCTGAAATTCCTTTCTAGATATCATGTTTGAATCAAAAGAAGCTTTCACTTAATGCTTGGTGATGAGCATGAGTTATTTTGGCCTTTTCTTGTTGTTCTTCTAGCTTAATTATTTCCAGCTGCCTTAATTGTAAGGAAGAAGTTGGTGCTTCATCAATATATTGAACTAAGGCCAAAGAAGGAATTGCTAGATGAGTTGGAAGAACCACTTCTTTCCCATAAACTAAATTAAAGGGAGAAGTGCCAATGGAGGCTTTCTGCATTATTCGATCTACCCATAAAGTATATATTAAAGAATTATGCCAATTTTTGTGATTTTGATCAATGGTTCGCTTAATTATTCTGATTAAGTTTTTATTTGTGGATTCAGCTAACCCATTCCCTTGTGGATAATAATTGGTAGAGTATTTAAGTTTGAAACCCCTTTTGAGTGAAAATTCAGTCATAGCATTAGCATAAAAATACAATGCATTGTCAAACATTAAAGCAGAAGGTAAACCAAACCTGGTGATTATGAACTGATCTATGAACTCGATCATATGCTCAACATTAGCTGTCTTCAGAGGAACTAATTCTACCCATTTAGTAAAATAATCAGTTGTTGTAAGGATATACCTATGTTGCTTAGAAGAGTGAGGAACAATCTCACCTATTATGTCCAATCCCCATTGATCAAAAAGATGTTCAATGTTGACTGGTTGTAATGGCAATGATGGTTTCTTTTGTCTCCTAGCAACGGTTTGACAAACTTGACATTTCCTTACGTAAATATATGAATCTTTGAATAGTGTGGGCCAGTAATAACCTATGCAGAGGATTTTATGTGCAGTAGCATCTCCAACATAATGTCTGCCTGCTGGTCCATCATGGAGTTCCTACAAGACTTTTTCAGCTTCAGATTTCTCAAGACATCTCTGGAGAACAGAATCATAATTCATTCTAAAAAGAACATCATTCACAAGCTGATATTGTTTAGCCTTCAACCTTAGAGCTATTTTCTTGGTGTAATCGAGATTTGGAGGAGCATATCCATTCTTTAGATAAAATATGATATCAACATATAATGATTCAACATCGTTTAGGCTTACCTCATACATTTGTATCTTTGCAGATGGTTTCTTGGAAATAAGTGATGCTCCAACTAGTATTTTGCAAAAGCCTTGACCTCTTACAATACTTGCCGGTTTGATTTCTACATCATATTCTTGTAAGGCAGTAACCCAATTGGCTCTTTTCTCACCCACATCTTTCTGAACCAAAATATTTCTTACCGCTAGAAACGGTACTATGATTTTTGTATGGGTTTTAAGTAGAAAGGGTCTGAAATATTTAATTGCTTTGAAAACAGCATAAGCTTATTTCTCTACATCTGAATAATTCAACTCAGCCCCCTGTAAGTTTGAACTGAAAAAAGAAATTGGGGGTTCTGCCTTATCTTGATTTGCTTGAGTGAGTATTGCAGCATATGATTTATCAGAGGCAAATGTATACAAAATAAAAGGATCGGAAAAATTTGGAGTTGCTAAAGATGGAGCATTAACAATTGCTTGTTTGATTAGATTAAATGCTTCATATTCGTCTTGGCCCCATTTGAAGTTTGAATTCTTTTTAATCATTGCTTGTAAAGGAGATACAATCCTTGAAAAATATGGCACGAATATCTTTACAAAATTAATCTGGCCAAGGAAAGATTGCATAGCTTTCTTGTTGTGAGGTAAGGGTATTTCAGAAATCTCCTTTCTATCAGGATCAATATGAATTCCAGATTTTGACATTATGAATCCAAGAAGTTTTCCTTCACTTAATGCAAAAAATGATTTTTCCGGGTTGAGTGAAATTCCATACCTTTGACAACGTTGGAAGATCTGTTTTAAATCTCTAAGATGATTGTTTCATTTCTTGGAATACACAGCTATATCATCCAAGTGAATTACCACTGATTTGTTAACTAATCCCTTGAATGCGATGTCCATGGCTCTCTGAAATGTGGCACCAACATTGATTAGACCAAAGGGCATCTTTTGATATGCATAAGTGCCCCATTTGGTTCTAAATGTGGTTTTCAATTGATCATCGGGATGGACCAACACTTGGTTGTAGCCAGAGAAACCATCTAAGAAGGACATTAATTCTGATCCTGCAATTGCCTGCAATATTTGCTCCATAGAAGGCAAAGGAAAATTGTCTTTTTGGCAAGCTTTATTAAGATTTTGAAAGTCAATGCAAATTCTTATGTCTCCATTCTTCTTTCTAACAGGAACCATATTGGAAACCCATTTAGAATGTCGAACGGGAAAAATAATCTTGGCTTTCAATAACTTATTGAGTTCATATTTGATCTGATTTTCTAGATTGGGATGGATCTTTCTCAGCTTTTGTTGGACAGGTTTTTCATCGTTTATCATTGGGATAGTATGTTGGATGATAGAAGTGTCATAAGTTTTGAGTTCATCGTACTTCCAAGCAAAGACACTTTTGTATTGTTTCAAGAGACGAACATACGCTAATTTTTCCTCAGGAGCTAGGCCAAGGCCTAGGTTGATATTCTATGGTTTAGTATTAGTTCCTAGATTTAATAATTCATAATTCAAAGTTGAACTTTGCAGTTTTGAATTGGTAGATCTTTTGAATCGATCTTTCAATTCATAAAGGTCTTCTAACTTGAATACTGACTTTGGCATAGCATTATTAGTGCTATCTTGTTGCAATTGTCTGTCATGTTGGTCTTCATCAATTTTCTGATTAGTGTAAGATCCTTCAGATGTGAGGAAGCTTACAATATCAGGATCATCGTTGAAAATCCTCCAATTGGTAATGTTATCAGGAATTGAGGGTCTAAATATTAATTCGATTGAAAATCGATCAGGGCTGTAATCTTCTGAAGGAATGAGTTTGGAAGCTACGTTAGCTAGGAGGTCTGCACTAGCATTCTGGAGTCTAGGGATTGATGAAATATTAAATGCTATAAAGTGTTCAGTTAGATCTTGAACTAAAGATTGATAATGCTTTAAATGACCTGATAAACAATGTATAGTATTGCTTACCTGTCTGATTACAATTTCAAATTCTCTGAAAACTTGTAGATATTTGACGTCTAATCCGATTTCTTTGTATAATCCTTGGACTAAAGCCTCGTATTCTGCTGTATTATTGGTGCAATCGAAGTCGAGTCTGCAAGTTAGCATAATTGTGTTTCCCTCTGGAATAATTAACACGCATCCTGCTCCTGCTCCTTCATTAGACTTAGAACCATCAAAATATAACTTCCAAAATAAAGATTTATTTACAGGAGTATCTACAAAATTAATACATTTAGAACTATCTGTTTGAGAAAAAATTTCTATTTGAGATAAAACAGAATGTTCTAAGTAAGGTGAAATATGAGCATTGAAATTTCCTAAGAAAGAATCAACTAAATAGTTGCCAATGATATTATTGCTGTATGCTACCGGTTCATTTTCTCCTTCCAGTTCTATTACTATGTATTTCTGATGTTTTTCTCACTCAACCTTTATCTGATTTGGTTTACCATTGTAAGGAAGCCACATGTGTGACCAATCAACTGCAAAGTATCCATGAAGTTTTTCTGACCAATCTCTGCTAAGAATTAATCCATAAAATTCTGGAATATCTGCAACTTAAATATTGATAACTTGACATACCTTTGGATTAGATGACAGTCTTATGGTAACCTGATTTAATTCACCGATCACTTCAACTTGCGATCGATCTAGCTGAACTATGCGCACAACGGATTTTTGCAGTTGAATGTTCAACTTTGCACAAATCGATTTTGGTAGAATATTAGATGAAGCTCCAGAATCCACTAAACAATTATGCAAATTTTTATTGAAAACTTCATAAGTAAGAAGAAATGGAGGAGTATGAGATCTTGACCTTCCTCCAATTAAAGCGATATTTTCTAGATCAACTTTACTAATCGCATTAGTTGGAGGTCTTCCCATCTCGTTGGAAGCTTGAGAGATTACAGGATTGGGCAAAGGTTTTTCTAGTACAGCATGCAATTCTTTCAAAAGTACATTTTGCTGGTGTTTTAACTTGCTCAATTCATAAAAAGTGATGTTAACCCTAGTCTTCTTCATGTCTTCTATGATATTATACTCCATTTCATCCGAAACGATCAACTTTTTTGATGGAGTTGATGAATCTGTTTGGACTGGGCTAGTTTGAGTTGCTTTAGATGTCGTTTTCTTGGGTGCAACTTTATCCTTAGTCATTGAGTTTGCACTTTTTGTCTTAGGAGTAGGTTGAGGAGGATCAAGTTGATTTCTACTTCGAGTGCTAACCAGGGATGCCTCTTGATCTTCTTCATCTCAGAGGATGAAATCCCACATACCTTGTACTTCTATAACTTCTTCTTCATCGGTAGTTTCTTCAGTAGCAATCTCCTCTTCTTCTTCTTCTGATTCAGCATTTGTGATAGCATTTGGCAGTTTTGAATCAGTTGAAGGGTTTCTTCTATAAGGCTTGAAAGACTTTTTAGAAGATGTTTCTGCCACTTGTTTCTTAATGTCAACCATTTCGTTGGACATAGTTTTGAGAACTTTCTGCAATCCTTCTAAATCAAACGGATATTTTGATTGTTTTTTCTTGGGGTCTTCCTTAAAAGTAACCTTCTTGGATTTTCGCTCCTCTATCGCATTTTTCTTTTCAAGAGAAATTATATATTTCTCTACTGCTATTGCTTCCTTCATATTATCAGCTAAAGTTGTTTTGTTAGCTCTATCAATGAATATTGCTATGTTTGATGGTAAAGCATAAATATACCATTCACTTTGCACTTCTTCGCTAGGCTTGGAAGTAGTAGGAATTTTATTTAACAGTTTACTGAAACGTGAATTAAAATACTTGATAGGTTCTTTTGACTCAGCCCTAAGGTTAGATAGGTCATTGATCAGTGTCGCTGTAGACCTATCATCACCGAATTTAGTCAAAAATTGATCTTGGAAGATATCCCAACTAGTGATAGATCCAGATGGTAATGAGAAATACCATGATCCGACTGCTCCTTGTAGAGTATAGGGAAAAATTCGTATGACAGCATCTTCACTAGTAACTCCATTGATATTTATGGACAACATAAAGTTATTTATATGCTCTTCCGCAAGCATACCTGCTTCAGGATTAAACTTAGGCAGCCATTTTTCAGGATGGGTCGGTATTTGACTCAAGGGTGCAAGAATTAAGACTGCCCCTGGGTTATTCCATGGATGGGCCATCACTGAACTGCTAACAGAGGAAAGCGCAAAAGATTATCCCTATGGTTGGGACGGTGAGGATATTACGATTCTAGATGTTTGAGAAGGAGATGTGGAAGTTCCAGTGGACTGATGGACAATAGTTTGAAGTGGAGGGGTGGATGGTTGACTTCACGGTGAAGAGGTTGAGATGGATGATGATGATGAAAGAGTCTCGCTATCAGACCCTTTAGGTGATTTCCTTTCTCTCTTTCTTGTAGGTAGAGGTAACTCAGTTGGCTAAACACCAAACTTTTTGCTTTGTAATCTGGTAAGAGGATGACCAGGGTTATATTGTGAAGTCACACTGCCTTGAGATTTATCATATCTTTGAGGTGATATTGAAAATCGTTGAAGTTTATGGATCAAAGATTCAACTTCAGGAGGTTCAATAGCAGATTCTTCTAAAAAGTCAGGGTTTGTGGCAGCGGCTATTGTTCTTTCAACTTCTGGCTCTAGATTTAAAGATTCTAAGTGTGATGGTGAAGTCGGGGGAGATGGTGAGGGCGATTTACTCTCAGAATGGTATTTAGATTTTGACTTACTTTCCATTCATAGTTCGGGGCCCTCCTTCTAGCGCCAAATATGTTGAAGCCCCGAAAATCGGGTCTACAACAAAGGGGGATACCCACCTAGTTCGGACCTTGGTTGGCAGTTCCTTTTCCGTTTGGTGTAGTGGGTCCGACTGGGGATAATGGGATAAGTTTCCCAATATGTGTGTGTGTGTTGAGAATTGATATTTCCTTTCTAAAAAGTTCCTAAGTTAAATGCTTTTATTCTATTTCTAATCTAATAACATGCAAATTGTATTCTAATTAAACAGAAATATCTAATTCTAAACTAACCCGGGATGTAATCTTTTTGTTATGTGATCTAAAATGATTTCAAATAACAATTGGTAATAAAGATCATTCAACTGTTGTAAGAAAATAATTCAATAAAGATAAACCGCTTCGTATAAAAAGTTAGACGAAACAGTTGTGAAAAACATATCACATAATAAGCTACTCATATATTAAGCATAAATAAATAGCTATCACCGTACAAAAGTGCCAAATGATAACTCAAGCATTCAAGCATCAATATATAAACAACTGAACATAAATATCACTTTAACACAAAGGCAGAAATAGTTAAAAGATAAAAGTACCATTTATAACTAGTTCTACTCATGAGCTTCAAGCAATAATGACTTATCTCTTCTTAATCCAACATCCACTAAGAGTACAAAAGTGCAATATCAGTAGTAGATATTAAACACAGATATCAATAAATCCTGTTCCATTCATTCATCAAAACCTCCTCGGAGAGTGCAAAAGTGCATGTTCTGAGGACAAGTTTTTGACAAATTTTAGGACCTTTCTCTAAATGCATGAGAAGGGTTTAAATACTAATAACTAAATCTAAAAATAATTTATTACAAAAATGTAGGATATGGTTTAAATTATCGTCCTCTTTTCAGGCAAAAATAAAGAAAAATTAATACTAAATATAAAATTAAAACTAATAACTAACTACTTGTGAATCTATTCTTTGAAATTGCAAGCATTCAGCATTTGTTTGAGAAGAGCAGGCTAGCCGACTTCAGACTTTAACTGTCCTATGAAAATGGAATCGGCAAGAGTTGGCGCTATCTTCTTGGCATAATTGATGATACATTTGAGAGTCATGCACTGGTTGTGTGGTTTTACCAGACACGCCTAGTAAGAATCCCAATTTAACTTTGTTAATATTTTAATCAATTCTTCTTTTTCTTGAGCCTTCTGTCTCCAGTCTGTCTACAGTTGATGTGCTTTTGGTAGGTAACTTGGAGTAGTTTCTAAGATCAGATTTTCCTTGTGCAAATTTTCATTTATGCAATCAATAATATTGCTTACTGTTGTGGCTTCTTCTTCTGTCGCTTGCTATGCTTTCCTGATTTGTGCATCCCAATTATTAAAGAGCATTTCTTTGTGATTTTCATTGATTATTGGTGCACCTGCTCTTTTCCCCTCCTATGTTTCTTGCCAACCTAAATAGTCAGTAACTCTTTTATCAGTTAAATCATAATCATGTCGTAATTCTACAATATGATTAGTGATTTTATCACTTTCTTCACAATAAGAGTTCCACTGTGATATTCTTTGGCATAATATCTCCTGTTGCTGTAGTATTTGATCATTTAAGGAAATAGACTCTGTGATAAATTCTGTCAGCTTGGGATCATCCTTCTGCATCTCTTTCATAACCTGTAGCTATTTTTATTTTTCATTTAGTAATTTTCATACCTCAGATGCTTTATCAATGGCTGCAGAGGCATATTCTCCTGTGATCTGAGATAATTTGGTGAGATTTTCAGTTGGATCAGTGTTAGGATCTTGCCATAGGACATCTAATTGTTCTGCATCATGAGAGAGCACATTTTCCAATTTCCTTTTCTTCCTTTGTCTTCTTACCACTGCCTTGTGTTGTGGACTATAGAATACATCAGGAGGAGGAATTTCCTCTATTTTGAGCATAAGTTTAGAGGATGGGGTAATGGGAATATGTTCCATTTCTGAGACATTGGTATTTATTCCTGTGACTATATTTTTTGTTGTCTGTACATTACTCACAGGTGTCTGTGTGTTCTGTCCTTCAATATTAATCAAATCATTGAATGTATCCCATTCCTTATCTAACTCAGTTCTGACTGATGGTTGCTGTACAATGAGAGGGGGAAGATTTAACTGTGGAGAGGTCAAAACCTGTTGCTATGAGAGCTCCTTTGACTGGGCAGTATCCCTTACTAATCCTTCACTTTTATCATGGTCATTATCAGACCTCTTAGAGTGTTCATAGGTTTCTCTCCCAGACTTAGACTTAGACTTGTCTGTACCTAAACTTCCACTGAGACTAATACTGGGATTTGGTTCCCTTATGGGTTCCAAGCGTAATTTATCCAAAGGAATAGTAGTTAACCTCCTTTCCCTAAATATCTTGAACTCTTGAAATTCTGCTAGAGGAAACCGCATTTGGGCCAAATGTAACACTTCTTTAAATGTGCCTTTTTCTTGGAACATATCATCAAAAAGATCATGTTCTTTAGAAAACACTCTTATTTTGACTGCAGTAGTGAAATTTTTAGCAATATCATAAGGATCGAACAGTCTCTTTGGAAATTTTAACAAACATAAACATGTAATGTTGTTTACTTCTTTGAAAGCTTGGCATACATCAAATAGTGAAAAGGCTCCATAGGCCACAGGAAATTGTGGCCAGATAGCCTTCTTTTTGTCCTTCAAATCTTTAGTCAAACCTCCTTCTCCGCAGGTTTGATAAGCAATTTCTCGTCCCATGAGTTTATCAGGAACATATAAAGATAAGACATGAGGGGAAGCGAAACTTCCAAAAACCCTAACATATGTAAACAATTCTTCTCCAAACCATCTCACAACAGAAAGTATGTCTACCTCTGCTTCAGGATAAAACCTAGGAGCATCTTTATCATATAACACTTTGTACAGGGGCAACATGATTCCATGGAAAATATTGTAAAAATAGGGAATGAACTTTGAATCCCACAATTCTTTGTGATAAACATGAATGGGTAGGGGATCTTGAATTTTCCATTTCCAACCCATTAAAGGAAACTTGAAAATATAACAGATTGAATCCATTACATATGCAGATAAGTAAAAAGGGGGATAAATTCTCTGAGAAACAGTTCTTTTAGACTGGTAATTCAAAATAGCCGTGGCTAAGTTGTCAGATAATATCTTAGCCCAATCCACAATAGTAGCATTAATAGCAGCATTCAATAATGGTAGCCATTCAGATGAAAACTTATTAATGTCTGGCTTTCCAAAAAGCCTACAGAGCATAGCAGCAGCAAAGCAATATGGAGAAGTGAGAGAACCAGTACTATACATAACATGTTTATCCTTCTTTAGCGGTTCGTCTCTCCTTGACCAGTCCTTGGTGCATTCTGCCAGGTTTTCATTTTCTTTGGCAAACTTCTCCATGAACTTTTTGTTATAAGTCGCCTGTGGCTCCGACAAATGATACATGAGTCTCAAATCTTGTGGAGTAAATGAGCCAATGAGTTCTTCACCCTGAGTCTTAAACTATCTATTCGTAATATCAGTGCTATCGAGTATCCATTTAACCATGTCTGTGTATAGAAGAATTTTAGGCCTCGCCGCTATTCGGTGCAAGAATGAGCAAGCTAGCTCAGTAATAGATGTCTCAGAAGACCCATGTGAGCCTGCAGTAGCTGTAACCTCCATTACTCTGGGGTTCTCTTCTTCAAGTAAATTTTACATGCCCTCCCAAGTAGTAATACCAGCATCTTTGTTACAGGCAGTGTCTATATACAAGGGCATCATTTCTTTTTCCTCAAAACTCAAAGCCTTGTCTTTCTTTCCCATAATACCCTGAATACTGCTTTGTATAGTTCTTTGTTCTTCGCTCCTACAGTTTACGAATTAAGTGATAATAATGATAGGGAAAAAGGTGACGAGAAAGTTTTAAATGCTGAAGACGTATAAAATATACCACCTTACGTGAAATAGTTCTTCGATCAGAACGAAACCATTTTTCATTAATGAGTGACAACCAATTCATTGATTAACATTAAAGCGCATAGGCAGGTCTCGGTTTATGGAAAGATTTTTTCATACAATGAGCCTTAAATATCTGCGATAAAGCGATCTGCTATTTGCTTCGCAATATCGCAGATCGCAATCTCATGAAATTACAATATCATAATACCGCAATATCGCAATATCACAAAATCGTTGGATCGCATCAAATGACAAATCTTCGTTAATGTGTTTTAAGTGCATAGTTTCGTATCGCGATCTCGCAATCTTTAAAATTCTGCTTGTAAGGAGATATCCATTACCTTCTTGCAATGTGATATTCCTTTAAAGAACGATTTTATTTTATCCTATCATAAAATTTAAGTTTTATATTTTTCAAGGGGTATTCTCCTAAGTCTATGATAGTAAGTTTTATTGAAAAAAGAAATATAAGCACTAACTGATTTTTAAATTTTTTTAGGGTCCCCACTTATTTAGTATTAGTGATAATATTAAATAAGAAGGGGGGTTGTTGCTAGCCACAACACCTCCCCAAAAAATTATCAAGTTTACAAGACATTGAATTTGATTTAGCTTTTGAGCAATCTTTGTTTAGAAAAAAATCAGAAAGTTCCATCGATGATAGTGTTATAAATCCTAATTTCATTTCATTTATTGAAACTAAGAAGGAAATTGTTTCACTTGATTTTGATCAACAAGCTCTAGAACCATTTGATAAACTTGATGCTTTGGCTGCAATTTTGTTTAAGGAAATTGTTGAAACCTATTTTCAACATTCTGTTGAATTGACTGCTTTATCTGACTATACCCCTAAGCCTTATACCATTCATTTAGAATCTATAAATTCACCTTTATTTAGTACCACCTCATCTATTATATCCACTTAACTTCATTCCACTGAATCATTCATTCCAAAGCTTCCCCTTCAACCTAGAATTTTATTTCCATCTCCAAACACTTCAAGTTCATCCCCTAGCTTTTCTGCTACATTTTCTAGTACTTCAACCTCATTTCCAAGCTTCTCTTCCAGCATCCCAACTACATCCTCAAGTGTTCCTACATCATCTGCAAGTACTTCAAGCTCATCACCAAGCACCACAAATTTACCTCCTAGCCAAGCTAGAATCCTTGCCATGGCTGCCAGATATGCTCCTTTGGTCCTACCAGGTTGTAGAAATTATATAACTGATATGTTATATGTCTAAGATTCTCCTGATCACAAACTATTTGACTTCATGCACAATACAGAATCTATTCCACCATTGATCATTACATGTGGAAATTAACACAATTGCAATGCACACATGAAACCATAAAAATTCACACACATTAACACAGTGATTTAACAGGAAAGACTGAAGCTAAGAACCCCAACTATTTGTATATAATATATGTCATAGATATCATGTAACAATCCTCACACAAAGCTTAACATGTCAAGCTCTCAATACAATACAATCGCTACACACTAATCAGGTCTGATCTAGAAAATCCATGCACCGATCTCTGCCACCTGCTAGCCTGCCTCTATTGCTCAATCCCTGTTGAAGAATGGCTCTGAATGAACTCGAATCCACCTATCTTGCACTGCACAATCCTCATTGGCATCTCCACTGAGTGTTGGATGAAATCAATGCATCACTATAGTCACAACTGATAGTCACACTTACTCTTTCACCTACCTCTCCACTGGTCTCCACTGAAACTGTCCATGCACTGTAGTTAACTGATGTATTCTTCAGTTGATTAATGAGTTAATATTTAGTGAATTAATTAATAATTAATTCACACCACTCTCACTAGTGTATCAATTGGGTAGACTAGATACAACTAGCTCAATTGTGTCTAACTGAGTTAAACTGAACACAACTCCACCAACTACTTCTATAACTCCACCAAACTTTGTCACATGAGTTCTAGCTAAATTCCTCATGCATTAGCTCTATTAAACCCTCAGGAATAGCATGATTCCTTCTGTCAGCTACTGTGCCACATCTGTGCACTCAACTGAAGTGCTCCAAGAAAATAAGATAATGTTTAGACTCCAAATATTATTAAGAGCTAATAATGTTCAACATATCTTATTTTTAGACTGGCAGTCTAAAAAATAGATTCCGCCCAATGTCTAAAAATATAAGTCCATCTATTTTTCCAACTTGACCAACCATCCACAAATAGCATCCTGCAACTCATAGAATATGATCAACATGTCTAAAAATAGACTTTTCACCAAAAATAGCCTGCAGGCCCACTTAGTGAAGGCGACTCTTTTCACTAAGCTCATCATCTTGTTGAATCTCAACACAGGTCAGTTACATAACATGCCCCAAGATTATCAAAACAAAATCTTTCAATTTGATGGAACTGGTCAATACACTGCACAACAACATGTTAACAAAATGAATGATTACTTCGAATTACATGAAATTGATGAATCTGATGTCCAAATGAGATTGTTTTCCCAAACTCTCTTAGTAAAGAAATGGTTTAAAGCTTTACATGCCAATCATATTGTTGATTTAGAACATTTTCATAGATTGTTTATCAGTAGATGGGAGAAAGAGAAGAATCCTTTACAAATATTGTCCGAATATGAAAACATAAAAAGAGCACGTAATGAACCAATTCAGGACTATTGTACAAGGTATAATAGTATTTATAATTCAATCCCTTCCAACCTCAAACCTCCTCCAAACTCTGCACTGATCAAATTCCCTGATGGATTTTATACTGATATGGCATACCAAATGAGAGAGAGAAATCCTGAAACATTAGAGCAAATGAAAAGTAATGCTGTAAGTGTAGAATCAAACTTGTTAGCTAAGAAATCTAGATTGAGAAATGAAAGAAGAGTTACAATAAAGGAGGAATCATCAACCTCAGACCTTAAGATAGATAGCTTAGCAAAAACCTTAGAAATAATGATGGATAGATTAGAAAATATGGAAAGGAAGCCACAGTGGGATAATCAACAACAAGGTCCTCAAATAAGAAATCCCAATTTCAGGAAGAATACCAACATTGGTAAATCTAGAGAATCAGCACCTGATCAAACAGTAAGACCACCTTTCCAAGAAAACTATGTTGAAATTTCTCACCAAAATGAAGAAGATGAAAACACTCATTTTAAATTAATGGGCATCAACGATGATAATACTATTTTTCTTACACAAGAAGAACATGAATTATATGAGCTAAAACAATTACAGTTAGAATCTGGGGAGTCTTTTGATTATAAGCAAGGTTATAAATTTTCCATTAATGAATTTCACAAGAAATATAACCTTAGAAGTAAGAAAAATGTAGAAGCCCTTATTAAGAAAACTGCCAAAACTCAGACCAAGAAAACAGTAAAAGCTCCTACAACCAAAGTACTACAAATTATCCCTAGGGAAACCTAGCAAAACTCTAGTTCAACTCAAAAAAATTCAAGTCCTAATCAGAAAATTTCTAGTCCAAAAATTGCACCTAGTCCTAAAATTGTAGACATTACAGATAATGTTGTTCAAACATCAGCTGATCCTCAAAAATCTGTTGCTGCTAAAACAACAGCCTCTGCTAAAACTACACTTGCTGATAAAACAACAGTTGATCCTAAAAAATATGCTGCTGTTAAAACTTCAGTAGACACTAAAATAGTTGATCCTAAAACATCTGCTGCTGATCCAAAATTAGCTGATCCTAAAACAGCTACTGAAACTGCAAAATCTACCAAAACTTCCACTGCAAATCAAACTCTCCCAAAAAAGAAGATTGAAAACAACAAAACAGTGGAAACACAAATAGAAAAACCAACTGTAGGTAAAGAAGAGAAACACACTCAAACTACAGTTGGTAAAGAAGAAATCACTCAGTTATGAGGACCACAAGCACCATTCAACATCCAAATTGAAATTTCCAAACTGAAAATACCAATTCCTTTAACAGAGTTGGTAAAACATGATTTATACAAATCACATATCACTAACACATTGAACATTAATGAAGGAGAAGATTCTGTTAATTTGAATGATGACCAACCAGAACTAATATTTGGTCCTGAGGTAACTGGAAAGCACCAAGAAGGTCGTGTTCCTCCTTTTTGCATTAGCTTGACTATCCATGATCAAAATTTACATAATGCTATGCTAGATTCAGGAGCCTCATGCAACTTGATGCCAAAAGAAATCATGGAAACATTGAATCTAGATACCAGAAGACCATATAAAGATATTTTCTCATTTGATTCCAGTAAAGTAAAATGTTTTGGCCTAATCAAAGATTTATGTGTCTTTTTAGTCCAATACCCAAGAAAAAGTATAGTCATGGATATTGTAGTAGTTGACATCCCTCCAAAATATGGAATGCTATTATCTCGCTCATGGGGAGAAAAATTGCAGAGATCTCTACAATTAGACATGTCTTATGCCACACTTTCAGAATTTGGCCAACCCAAAAATCTTTACATAGAGACTTTAATGAAGTACATGGTCAGTAGTGTAGAAAGACCTCGAAACTATCCCATTATTTTGTACCTACTGATATGGACTCATTCATTTTATGTAATTCAAAAACTGGCATGGATAAAAACACAGCATTAAAACAGAAAAAGAAGGAAGTTGACAGTGAAAACATATTTCATGAATCAATGTGGCACTTAGACTTTGATGGCTCAGTGAACAAATTAGGAGAAGGAGTAGGAGTTTGGATTCATAACATGGAAAAGAATCATTCTGAAGGTCATGCCTTTAGATTGAACTTTAAATGTACAGACAACATGGAAGAGTATGAAGCTCTAATCTTAGGACTGCATATTGTGAGAAATCTAAGAGGCAAAAGAGTTTATATCATGGGAGACTTTGACTTAATTGTAAAACAAATCAGAGGAGAATATTATGTATATAATCCTAGATTAAGCCAATACAGAGAAACAGTTTTAGATTTGATTAAAGAGTTTCTTGAAATTGACTTTGCTGTAATTCCTAGAAAATAGAACATGTAGGCACACAATTTAGCAACTTTTTCTAGCACCTGCAATCTTCCTTTTCAGCCAAATCACCAATATACAACAAAGGTAAGACACAGGCCTACTATACAAGACAACTTGAAATATTGGCAGATTTTTACACAGGATACTAAAATCTATCACTTTATGAATGTTGAGGGAGAATTCCAAAATTGTAACATAGATACAGATTGTACTGTTGGAAATGTTGTCATTGATGGCAAAGGAGATGGCAAAGGAGGAGCACCTGAAACAGCAACAAGTCAAAGAGAGAAGCAAAATAGCAGAGAGGTAGAAGCAGCAGAGAGGTAGCAGAGGCAGTAAAAAAGAGCAGCAGAGTTAGCAAAATAAGCAGAGATGGTATCAGTATTGTTGAGCTCAAATGCTGTGTGACAATATAATGGGGGTTCTGCATATAATTGAAGGAAACCCATATAATTGTTGAGACAGGGTTGAATATTCATTTGTGTAAATTTTGTGAGTAGATCTATGCTACTTGTGAAGTTTCCGCATACTTTGAATTAAGTCTAAATTTGGTTGTATGTGTTAAAACAGAGAAAGGAACCTTTATAAGGCTTTTAAGTCAGAAATGAAATACAAATTCTCTATAAACAGAGTAAGAGGTCGAACACTCATTCGGGGTTTATGGTAATTGAGCTTATATGTATAAATGAGGAATTTGTTCTAAATTCTGTATGAAACTTATATGCATTCTTGGTCGAACTCTGTGTGAGAAATAATTGAGCTCATGTGGCAGTTGTGAAACTCTGTGTTTTGATGAAATGCACTGGAGCATAGGATTGCGGAGATCCTGTAATGTAATCCAACCAATTATTCAAGTTCGGGACTGAGAAGGCACTATTGGCAAGAATACTCAATTTCGATGAGGATCCAAACTCTGATAACATTGCAGAGTTCGAAGTCCAAAAAAAAGGGGAGATCGATGGCACAAAGGGAATCGGGTCTGTTTGGAGACCTATTCTAATCCAATGAGGAATTGGCGTTTAAGGGAATCATTGCGGATTAATTGAATGGAACAGTCCTTTCAGTAAATCAAGGATCGATGGAGTTGAGATTATCATGGGCAATGAAATGAATTAGAATGGGGGCGCACAGTCCTTAATTAAAAGAGTAGATTTGTATTAGCTGAAGGGCGAAACGAGAAGTTATTAGTCCACTGGATCTGTTCGAACCAAAATATTGAACCAGGTATGCAAGAGTGCAGTGTTAAATGTTTGAAGTGGAACGTTGAATGGAGAGGCGGAACCGTGAAGCATAAACATGTGGAGGCGCTGTGTTATAATGTTGAGAAAGCAAGAGGAAACAGGAGTGAGAGCAGGAATTCCTTGTAATAAGACGTAAAATGAATGGTGCAGAACCTTGAGGCAGAGGCCGCAGAACCGAATGGTGTGAACAGTGAAACCAGAGTTTTGGAAACCGGCAGTATCGCATTATTCAAAAGTGGTAAGCAAAAAATCTCAAAAAAAAATACGATCCCACACACTGGATGCCACGTGTCCTAAGGTGGTTTTCTAAAACCATTTCCATCACACGTTTTTCAGAAGTTAAGGTTCATGCATCTAATTTGCACGATATTGCACGAGGACCGTCGGATGAGGGTTTAATTGGAGGTTGGAGCATGATAAGATATGCATTGTTGGATGTGAATGGAAAATGGATTGTTGTGAACGACCACATATATATGTTAGAGCTGTGGGACCCAGAATCTAAATACAATTCGGCATTGGGTTTTTAAAACCAATTATGAGTTCAAATAAAGTCACATACGAGAATTAAAAAGGTTCGAGCCTTTGAGTAAAGGTAAGGTTATAAAGCCATGGGTCATCATATAAAACAACTTTGTTATAAGTCGAACATTTCAATATACCAAGAAGTGTTCCGTGAACCTTGAAAATAACCTCATACATATGACAATTGACAAGCAGTGGCACATATCATTGAAGAATGTGATTGCGATTAATCGCATCGGAACTATTGCAAAGGAATTAATCACATCGGAGTGTGTAGAAATTTGCTAAATAAATCACTTATTCAATGGAGATTAACCCGATTACACATCAATTTCGAATTGCATGCATAACACATAATCTCATCTACAATTAATTGTCACATGTGGAAAGAATAGAAGCGATCGCACATCAAATCATTCACACATTAACTCAGTATGTATGGGGAAAGCATATAGCTGAAAACCCCGCAGCTATATGTGTATATTATAATGGAGAAATCATGTAAAAAAACCAGTACAATACTCCTCACAAGTACTCAGTACTTTCTCATAAAGTCACACACAATCTAGCTCAGTTTTGAACAGGTTACTGGTTCAAAACTCACCGCCAATTGCCTTGCCTCTATTGCGAAATCATGGCCTGTCTATATAGAGATCCAAGGTTCGAATCTCCTTGTCTTGACTGCGCAATTGTCATGGAAAAATCCTCCAAGTGTGGTGCAAATCTCATGCACAACTGATGTCGCCACTGATAGCTAACTCCACCCTTTCATCTACCTCTTTCACTGGTCTCCACTGAACTGATCATGCACTGTAGTGAACTGATGTGTTCCTGAGTTGAATAATGATTTACTAATTAATGAACTAAATAATATTTAATTCACTCCACTCATAACTAATTGATTAGCTAGTTAAACTAATCTCAACTAGTTCAACTAAAATAAACAGAACACAACTCCACTATCTGTCTCATTAAATCCTCCAAAACTTCTGCCACTAAAGTCCAACTAAAGTCAACCATGCAAGATGCCATCAAACCCTAGGAACCACGTGATTCCTTTGTCAGATGCATGAGCCACCTCTGTAGCTCGAACTGAAGTGCTCCAAGAGAGTAAACTATTGTTTATAGTCTAAATATTATTAAGGGTAAATAATATTTGACTTCCATATTTTTAGGAGAGGCAGTCTAAAAATAGACTTCGACCTCTTTCGACCTAAAATATGAGTCTCATCTATTTTTACCAACATGTTGCATACTCCAAGAATCTCAAACTGGAATCCCCGAACCATGCTCTGTATGTCTAAAAATAGACATAGTCTAAAAATAGACTTTGCGCCAGAATTTGCCTGCGGGCCCACTTAGTGAAGGCGACTTCATTTCACTAAGCTCCATCATCTTGCTGCATTCTCAACACTCCCTCTCAGCAAGATATGGATTATCTTCAACCCCTATCCTGCCTCTGTGGAATTCGAACTTGCTCCTGGTGAGCGCCTTCGTCAGGATGTCGGCATCCTGATCCTCCGTGGGAACATATGAAAGCATCATGATTCTTCGCTGAACACAATCTCTGATATGATGGTACCTGATGTCGATGTGTTTGGACCTATCATGAAATACTAGATTAGCCGAGAGTTTAATGCAACTCTGGTTATCACAGTAGATCACTGTAGGCTCCAAATGCAACCTGAACAAACCTGCGAGGATCTTCCTCATCCAAATAGCCTCGCATGCAGCCAAACTTGCTGCCATGTACTCGGCCTCTGTTGAACTGAGTGCCACGGATCTCTGCTTCCTGATGTACCAGGAAACTGCTATCGACCCAATGCTAAAAACTCCTCCAGAAGTGATCTTCCGGTCCATTGGACTCCCTGCCCAATCTGCATCAGTGAAGCCAGAAAGCTTCACTCCATCCTCCTGTCTTTACCATAGACCATATCCCGATGTGCCTCTGATATAGCGCAATACATGCTTGCCCGCCTTCCAAAAGAGCTTGGTAGGCTTAACCATGGCTTGCGAAAGCTGGTTAACTGCATAGCATATATCGGGTCGTGTATTGACCAGATACATAAGCGACCCCACCAACTGTCGATAGACAGTGGCATCCACTACCTCCGCTGAAGTAGCATCCTCCTTCCTCCAACCACCAGGAAGGGGAGTGTCTGCAGGCTTGCGGCCTTGCATGTTGAACCTCTCCAGAATCTCCCGGGCATACTTGCCCTGAGAAACAAACAGTCCTCCACTGCGCTGCCAAATCTCCAATCCCAGGAAATAATGAAGGATGCCCAGGTCCTTCATCTCAAACTCTCGTGCAAGATCCTCCTTGCATGAAAGTATCAACTGCTCATCGCTAGTCAAAATCAGATCATCTACATACAGTACGATGATCAACATCTTCCCCTCCACCACAATCTGGTACAGGTTTGGATCCGCCTCACTCTTGGAGAATCCAAGCCCGGTGAAGTAGCTGTCTATCCGAGTGTACCAAGCACGAGGTCCTTGCTTCAGCCCGTACAGTGCTCTCTTGAGTCGGCACACATGCGACTCACTGCTGAAGATCTCAAAACCTTCAGGCTGCTCTATGTACACCTCCTCCTCAATAACTCCATTGAGGAACGCAGTCTTCACATCCATCTGATGAATGTGCCACCCCATCTGCGCTGAGAGAGCAAGGATCGTCCGTATGGAAGAGTACCTTGCGACAGGTGCAAAAGTCTCCTCATAGTCAATCCCCTCGATCTGTGAGAAGCCACGGGCGACAAATCTCGCCTTGTGCTTCTCCACACTCCCGTCAGCCGCCTGCTTCACCTTGTAGATCCATCGCGAACCTACAACTGATTTCCCAACCGGTCTTGGGACAATCTCCCATGCACTGTTCCTGATGATCGAATCATATTCTTCGATCATGGCATCAACCCATGCGGGTTCCTCCACAGCTTTCTCAAAAGAGGATGGCTCTGTCACAACACATTGACTCATAAGAGCCATGTATCCAGTGTACCGATCCGGTGACTGTCTCTGTCTGCGTTGTGTTGTAGGTGGTCCTACAACCTTCTCTGCATCCCGAGCCAGTCGCTCAGCTTCTGTAGTGCGCATGCGCCCTCTGATGGTTGGCGCTGCATGGGTGGTTTCTTCCACCTCCTGAACCTCCTCTTATGGCTGATCCACATCCGGAAGCTCCTCCTTAGGAACTAACAGCTCCTCATCTGCATGCAAGTGTAGCTCCCTCTCAAGCGAACATTGCATGGCTTTCTCCTCCTGAAATTTTATATCCCGTCGCACAACAGTCTTGCGACTGTCTGGCACATACACCCAATAGTTGTGAGGTGTATCAGTGTACCCCACAAATATTCCAACCTCAGCAGTTGGATCCAGCTTCCTTCTCGCATCCTTCGTCACATGCATGTAGATAGGAGAACCAAAAATCCGCAAATGGGAAATATCAGGCCTCTTGCCAGAATAAGCCTCCTCCGGTGTACTCATGCCAAGAACCTTGTGAGGACAACGGTTCTACACATACAATACTGTATTGCATGCCTCAGCCCACAAGTGAAGGGGTAGGCCCTGATCATGCAACATCGCCCGTGCAGCACCCACGATCGTTCTGTTCTTCCGCTCAGCCACCCCGTTCTGCTGTGGGTTATGGGGTGCGATGAGCTCTCTCCGAATCCCTTCTGCGCTGCAGAACTCCTTGAATTCAGCCGAGATGAATTCACCACCGTTATCCCTCCTTAGAGCAATCACCTTCTTCCCCGACTCCTTCTCGACCAGTGCTTTAAACTCACAGAACTTCGCGAATGTATCGCTCTTCTTCTGCATGAAGAAGATCCAGCACTTTCGAGAGAAATCATCGACAAAGATCACATAATACTTGTGCTTTGCTGTCGAAGCAACTGAGAAAGGACCACACACGTCTGTGTGAACTCTCTCAAGGATCGTCGTGGCGCGACTATCCTTCTCGTGAAAGGTGGCTTTCACATACTTCCCTAAAGTACACCCCTTGCACTGATCTGACTGCGCAAGGGTGCCCTTAGGAAGTCCAGTAGAAATCTGCTGCAGAATCTTCAAAGCTCCATGGTGAAGGTGGCCCAATCTCCTGTGCCACAGTTCGCCCTCATCATCCCGGCTCACCACTTCTCCCGCCTTGCATGCCATAGCTGCATAGCCATCTACCTGCAACTGATAAAGGTTCTTGGTTCGAACCCCTATCTTCCGGGTCTCTCCAGTAGTCTTACTGCGCAGGAAGGCTTTTCCTTCGCTGAAGACCACATCATACCCCTTATCCTCCAACATCACTACTGAAATCAGGTTCTTCTTCAATCCAGGTACATGCATGACATCCTTTAATACAAAGGGTTTACCAGACTCCCTCTGAAAGGATACGGTACCGATACCAGTCGCACTGTATCTACTGTCATCGCCCATCTCGATGTGCATACCCAAATCCTTGTCCTCCAGATCTGAGAACAACTCCCGATCTCCCATCATATGAAATGACACACCGCTGTCCAAGAACCACACCGATCCCATCACACTTGAAACCAAGCATGCAATCAGTGAAAAGTCAAGCTCGAACTGTGAAGCCAAATCTTCTCCATCTGTAGATCTTCCCGCTTGCTTATTCTTCTTCTTCTTTGGACAATTGGTAGCATAATGTCTGTGATCATGGCAGTGAAAACACTTCACTTTCCCATATCCTGCTTCTTGCCCTTTGCACCAGAATGAGAGGTTTTCTTACCCTTCCCCTTCTTTGCTTTGGCAACCAAAGCGCAGTTTTCTTCATCAGCTCCCTTTGATGAAGATCCATCTCGAGTAGTCCTCCTTATCTCCTCCTGCATGAGATCCGCCCAAAGGCGCTCCCATCTCGGTAGCTTCTCCCGACCATTGACACTATCTTGATATGAGTGCCAAGCCTTCGAAAGACCAAGGAGAGCCAGGTCGACCATGTCCTCGTCTTCGACAGTCACCCCCACACTTCCCAGCTCATCTCTGCATTGAGTGAACTTCGTGAGGTATTTGGCGATATTGTCGCCTTTCTCCATCTTGATGTTCCTGAGCTTATCTTTGAGCGCCGGCTTCCTTTGGTCGCTCTTACTCTCGAATATATCCGTCAAAGCTTTCCACATTAAATATGGAGAAGCCTTTCCATGCAGGTTGGATACAATATGATCCTTGACGCCCTCCAATAAGATCCTTCGACATTTCGCCATCTTCTTTTGCCATACTTCGACTTCAGCAGGATCAGTAGGCTTTTGGACATCCGTATCTACGAACTCCTTGAGACCATTATCTTCTAATACTGCTTCCATGCGATCCTTCCATGCAACATAATTTGAACTTCCTTCAAGAGCATATTCGAGTCGCAAACCGTTGAAAAACATTTTCAACACCGGCACCAAGAAAACAAAGCTGCTGCAAAATTCAAATTCCAAACTCCAAGCTCTATCGCTTCCGATCTACACTTGAGAACAAATTATTTCCAAATCAGAGATTGACTGCAAGGGGCGTTTACCAGACCTTTCACTTTCCGAAGAAAGATGAATCCGGAGGCTTCCTGGCCCGTATGCAGACTCTGTCCGAGGAAATAAGTTTGTAATCACCGTAATAGATCTCGACAATTAATCTTGCTCCGATACCATGTAGAAATTAGCTGAATAAATCACTTATTCAATGGATATTAACCCGATTACACATCAATTTCGAATTGCATGCATAACACATAATCTCATCTACAATTAATTGTCACATGCGGAAAGAATAGAAGTGATCGCACATCAAATCATTCACACATTAACTCAGTATGTATGGGGAAAGCCTATAGCTGAAAAACCCGCAGCAATATGTGTATATTATAATGGAGAAATCATGTAACAAAACCAGTACAATACTCCTCACAAGTACTCAGTACTTTCTCATAAAGTCACACACAATCTAGCTCAGTTTTGAATAGGTTACTGGTTCAAAACTCACCGCCAATTGCCTTGCCTCTATTGCGCAATCATGGCATGTCTATATAGAGATCCAAGGTTCGAATCTCCTTGGCTTGACAGCGCAATCATCATGGGCAATTCCTCCAAGTGTGGTGCAAATCTCATGCACAACTGATGTCGCCACTGATAGCTAACTCCACCCTTTCATCTACCTCTTTCCCTGGTCTCCACTGAACTGATCATGCACTGTAGTGAACTGATGTGTTCTTGAGTTGAATAATGAGTTACTAATTAATGAATTAAATAATATTTAATTCACTCCACTCATAACTAATTGATTAGCTAGTTAAACTAATCTCGACTAGTTCAACTAAAATAAACAGAACACAACTCCACTAGCTGTCTCATTAACTCCACCAAACTTCTGCCACTGAAGTCCTAACTGAAGTCAACCATGCATGATGCCATCAAACCCTTGGGAATAGCGTAATTCCTCTGTCAGATGCATGAGCCACTTCTGTAGCTCGAACTGAAGTGCTCCAAGAGAGTAAGCTGTTGTTTAGAGTCCAAATATTATTAAGGGTAAATAATATTTGACTTCCCTATTTTTAGGAGAGGCAGTCTAAAAATAGACTTCGACCTCTTCGACCTATAGGTCACAAAAATAGAGTCCCATCTATTTTTACCAACATGACCAATACTCCAAGAATCTCAAACTGGAATCCCCGGACCATGCTCCATATGTCTAAAAATAGACATAGTCTAAAAATAGACTTTGCGCCAGAATTTGCCTGCGGGCCCACTTAGTGAAGCCGACTTCATTTCACTAAGCTCCATCATCTTGCTGCATTCTCAACAGAGTGAAAGTAGAACATCGGAACATACCATTGAAAGTTGCGATTGCGATTAATCGCATCAGAACTATCGTAATCGCAATCGGAAGTATTCAGAGGCGATTTATCGCATCGGGGAATAAGAAAAGTTCAACAAGTGGGCCCGGAAGGGTGTTTTCTATGTTAAAAGGGTCTATTATTATATCGCCGAGAGTTATTTGGGTTATATGTTAATATATGTAGTGGGGCTGAGACTTATATTGCCGCTTAGCAAGGTCATATGCTTTGACTTCCATTCATAAATGAGTTGATATGTCTTGAACCATAGAAATTGTGAGTAGAAGAAAAAGCCTCCAAAATTGAAAAGAACATTGGTCAGGTTTTATTAAAAGAACATCGTATATGCTTGAGGTTTTATAACCTTATTAAAGGAAAGTTCCGCACAGTATTGAAATTGTCAATTGAGATTATTGTGAGTTTCCCAAATTGTGCATTATATTGGAGGCAAAATTTGGGATGCATTTTACATGCACAGAGAGAGAGAAAATGTGAGTTTGATAAGTAGGCATGCCATCATATTACATGTTGGTGTTTGGGTCTAAATAAAACTTAGTTTTAATACATGCGTGGGTGCGTTGGACACACCAGAGTCAAAGATTGTGCATTAAAGCTTCAACATTAATTTAAACTACCAAATCTGAAGGAAAAGCAGGGGTACATGCATAGAAAGCTGGAGAATATGCAGAACTAAAAAAGACAGTGAACAGAGTATGCAAAACAGTTACATGACAGCTGGAGATACACAATTGCAGTGAATAGCATTACCTGACAACAACAGAAAAGACAAAACCAGCAAGCCAAGTGATGGAAAGAATACTGAGTGAAATTGATATATGTAACTGAAAAAAAAATGAATGTATATGTTTTAATTGATTTTATATTGTTTGTGATGCATTGGCAAGTCTCCGGAGGAAAACAAAAATCCCACTGTAATCTTGAAATTAGTACATATTGCTATATTTTTCTGAATGAGCTCGACAAAGAAAAGAGAAGGCAGAAGTCAAAGAGTCAGGGCTATTCACTTCGAATTCCTTGTGAGTCATGTGATGAACTCTATAAATGATATCACATTGATATGCATAGAGAGGTTAGAGAATGCATAAGTGAAGCAGTGAGGTAGAGAAGAAGGAGGAGCTGATAAAGAATCTGAGAAAATGCAGAGATGATGCAGGGCAAATATGAAGGCTGGTCCACAACAGTGAAGATGGTACAGAACAGAGCTGATATCAAAGGTAAATCAGCAAGTGTTTTCTTTTGAAAGAGTAAGGAAGTTGGAGCTTCCCTATCAAGTTGTAGCTTGATAGATGTCAGTTGTAGCTGACTGAGGTAGGAGCCTCCTGTAGGTTGTAGTCTGCAAAAAATAGATGGGAGTTGGTGCTTCCACATCAAGTTGTAGCTTGATAAAATGTCAATTGTAGCTAACTGAGGTAGGAGCCTCCTATAGGTTGGTGCCTGCAGAAAATTGATGGGATTTTGAACTTCCTTGCAAGTTGTATCTTGCAGAATTGAAGTAGGAGCCTCCTGTAGGTTGGTGCCTACAAAAAATCAGTGGTGAGAGGGAGTTGGAGCTTGCCTTTGCATCACAAAAATAATAAGATGTGGTTTTCTCCCTTTATGGGTTTCCACTTATATCTGGTGTCTTTGTGCATGATGTCTATATGTTGATGTGGTTTATCAAATTTGCTTAATACTTGTTGCTCACATATTAAGACTGCTGTTACATTAACAAATCTGCTTGATACTTGCTGCTCACAAATTAAGATTGCTCACATATTAAGTTGATCTTGAAATGAAGGTGTAAATTAGTTTTAAGAGGTTAAAAGTCCATGAATGTGTTAAGCCAGTTCAGCCCCCCCCCCCACCCTCTCAGTTTAACTAAGGGTTCAACATGTATAGTAGATGAAAAGATAGATAGTGAGATAGATGTAAATAATTTAGATTTTACTGAACCTGTTATCACAAAATTGGACCTGATAGGATGTTTGATAGAAAATCTCATGTAACTATTTCAAACCTAATATTTTCACTGAGGCTTAGCCTCCTCAGCTTGAGAGGACTCTCTCAAGGGTTAATGATACGGATAAAAATATAGATGGCTAACTCTATTTGGGAAATAAACTGATAATGATAGTTGTAGGTTGAAGATAACATTAGTATGTATATATTGGGATTATTAAATCAAAGCATTTAGTAATTCAGTGAATCTACTTAACATGGAAGTTGAGGCATATCAGAGTTTTTAGTGATAAGGCACACAAACATGAAACATGTAAAAACACAGTCAGTTCACTTATAAAGGAATTCAAAGCATCTAATAGATGAATTCTGAGTAATATAGATGAACACCACTACAAATGAGATATATAAGAGACACAGATAGAATAGGAAAACACTAAAACTCCTTTAGAATCTCAATTTGGTCAAGTAGAAGATCTTTGTATTAGCTGAAAACGGTCAATTCACAACAAGCATAGTTTTGCCAAAAATGTCCAACCCCTAACAAATTCGACACAATGGCCTTTAATAGACCCCTTACATCATCAGATGATCTACCTCTAGGCTAGATACATCAAATTTATTTCCATTGACACCTTGCATATGTTAGGTAAACATGACTCGGGGTAGAGTCAATGTTGACTAGGGTAAATAGTAGTGGTTTTGGGGCACATGGTTTTGTGCACCCATGGTTTTGGCCCATGGTATTGCATGTAATGGAGCCTATAAGAGGCTAGAAATACTTCATTGTAATGTACGCCTGGAGCTGAGCGATGAACGCTCACTTGGCCGGATTGGCCAGGATTTTGGCCAATGTTTAATGAAATTTCATTGGTTGGGTTTTTCCCCGGATTTGGGGTTTTCCCGGATAAACATCTATGTTTATTTTTATGTGTTTTTTTGTTGGTTATGCTTATGTACTCCTCTCGGTAAATTCTTTAATATTTATGCAGTAATTTCTAACAACTGGTATCAGAGCTGGTGTAATAATTTTATTATGTCCATAGTTTCCCTACTGCTGTGTAAGAAGCAGGAATCATCTCTGTGCAGTTTGATTGGACAGATATAAGCTTGAAGGTGTTGGATCTGTTGTATCACAAATGAATTTGCATATGAAGAACACAGATCTTGTCAAATCTGATGTGGAACTACTACTGAAAAACAGTCAAGCAATGGGTAAACATGCTAACTATGCAAAAGAGAATATTTGAGTGGTGCATAGGCAAATCCAGTGCAAGGGAAAGCGAGCCAACGCAAATCTGCATTGTGACAGAGAGCTCATAGATGCGTTAGAGAGATCGATGTTGAGTTTATTTGAAGATAAAATCTGGGCGCAAGTAGCTAGTGAGATCCACAAACGATGTGAAGTTTTTATTGGTCTTGTGAGCCGATGTGTATGCAAATCAAGATAAGGTGGCCATAAAATTGCGAACTTGTTTCTCTTATGATGATCTCCAGAGATCTAATATGAATAGAGGCTTGGATACAAGGGTTACGCCACAGGAGCGCGTTCCAGTTGAGAGCGCATGTTGTAGGAGCAGTCTAGGTAGGGACTTGCTGAGGTGATGACAAAAAGCGTGGTGATGTCTCAGGTGGCATTGAATAGGACAGATCTGCGTGAGATTTGAGAAAAGTAGTTAGGACAATCATGTTCAATTTAATTCTATACGTGATGGCTCAACTTCTTGTCCGTGATGATTATAAATCGAAGGGCCTCAATTGAACACCATTGACATTAGTGATCAAATCTGATCGAGCGATGTTGAAGAATACTAGTGGTCTGGATATTGGCCATTGGGAACAACATAGATCCCATACAATGATGGTGGAATTGTGGAAGAGTGCAGAGTCAACTTGCGATCTACCCGGTTATGGCTGTAGTTCAATGAACGAAAAGTTTTTTGCGGAACTGCGATGAGCCGGAGGTGAAGATGGCATTGTGCTCGGTGCCTTCGGCGCTATGGAAAGAGGATGCCAATGAGATTGAACAAGCTTGTGATGCAACTAACATTGCTTTTGTAAAGCTTCATGGAGAACGTGCATGCAGTGCCCTTTCAAATCTGATACAACATCACCACATTATTTATGTCTTTCATGCAGAAAAAGATGGAGAACTATTGACCAAACCCCCAAACGGGAAATGCTCAGATTTAGTCGATTGGTTTTTTGTTTGGCTGGAAGAAGTCAAAAAAATCAAAGAAGATTTCCAAGTGTCAATGATAAGACAATATGTATGTATTTACATGTTGGTAGAGATTCTTCAATAGGCATGTTTTCTTCACTAGACTCAGCTGTAGATTCTGATGAATCTGTTCCTATGGTAAAGATGTGTGGGATTACCACCATCCATGATGCATTTCTTGCCACCGAAGCAGGTGCCAAGTTCATAGGGATGATTTTAGTGGGCCATTTCAAAGAGGAAAATTGTGGTCGAGGGTGGAGAAGAGGAGCTTCACCAAGCAACCAAGCAGAAAATTAGAATGGACCAGCAAAAGTGTAGAGGGCAGATTTATGTACAACTATGATGTCCTCTTTGGAGAGGACATCATGTAGAAAATGAGAGAGGATACGAGCACGTGGATTAATTAATTTATGAACCATGTATCTGAGGAGAACTCCTAGAGGACTGGCGATTGCAGAGGCTGGTGACCCATGTAATCCGGTAGATGGGTATTTTTTATATGGACATTGATTTCATATGTACAAAGACAGCAACAATGAAACAAAAAATAAAAATTATTATTATTATAATGGAGTTAATTTTACATGTAAATGGGCATACTACTATAAGACCTGGTATGGCATGCGTACCCTTGGGTAATCACTAGTAAATTTTGGGTTAGACCTAGGTGATAGGGGGGATGTCAAGTTTACAATTACCCTGGGTAAAAATTTGAGGGGGGGAAGAGCTAGAGTGAGCGGGGTTGTCTCATCTAGCAGGTTTGGCTGGATTTAGTCAATAATCCCCAAGTCAAGTTTAAGGGGGGAATTGTTAGGTAAACTTGACTCGGGATAGAGTCAAAGTTGACTAGGGTAAATAATAGTGGTTTTGGGGCACATGGTTTTGTGCACCCATGGTTTTGGCCCATGGTATTGCATGTAATGGAGCCTATAAAAGGTTGGGAATACTTCATTGTAATGTAGGCCTGGAGGTGAGCGGTGAAGGCTAACTTGGTTGGATTGGCTAGGATTTTGGCCAATGTTTAATGAAATTTCATTGGTTGGGTTTTTCCCCAGATTTGGGGTTTTCCCGGATAAACATCTGTGTTTATGTTTATGTATTTTGTTGCTGGTTATGTTTATGTACTCCTCTCGGTAAATTATTTAATATTTATGCAGTAATTTCTAACATCATAACCATAAAACATGAAATTTATTACAAAAAGACACGTATCCTACTTGACAGTCCTATTTCAAAAAGGACTCAAACTCCTTATTACTATCTATAACAACCTTACCCATTTGAAATTACATTATTGACAAGTATAAAATCACATAGTCGAATTTGGATAATGATATTCAGTTCTTCATGACCACTTTGCTGACCTCCACAAAAATAGGAAACAGTACCTTGTTTTTTAGGCATAGCATCTTTTTCCTTCTCTGAACATTCTGGCCATCATTTAATATTCATTTCGTGGTCCTTGGTTGTTGGAAGTTAGCTTAACATATCCCATCACTCTTTCCTAGCCTCTAGCTATCCAAAGCCACTTCAAAAACTATTCAAAAGGCTTTAATATGTTGCGCTACAAAAATACAGCAGTTTCGTAGCGCTTTCTGTAGCGCTGCCATTTCAAGCCTTTATTCTCCAAAAAATTGACTCTTTCCTCTTGCATCATCTTAATCACATTTCAACACACCCTTCATAGAAATTTCAACTCTTAAATCATCTTTTAACACCTTAAATATTGATCAAAAAAAGTAAAAAAGGTAGCTACAGTAGTTTCGTAGCACTTTTCTGCTTTTTAAGCCTAGAGGCGCTACGAAACTACTGAGTATGCATATTTTTCATAAAATTTGTCAAATGAAAACTGTAGTTTCCCAAAAACTCAAAGTATAACCTGTCCTCATCATCTACAAACCATACAAACCATAAACCAACTTCATTTTAGTTTCCTTGAGGCATTTCTTCCTCATTATTTAAGACATCCTTGCAGATTTTTCATGTTTTTTCCTGAAAAATAAGTCTTGGAACATAGCCTATATATCCTAATCCATGATGTATTTTGAGAAACTGAAGGCGTTTTTTGTAGGCCATTATGTCTTGAATAAAAACCTCTCTTTGTTTTTTGAAACACATCTCTTGCTGTCCAGAAATTGCATTTTCAAAACATGTGTAAAACAGGAAAACTCTGTTTCTGAAAATAGGGCTTCAATGAAATCCTTGTATCACCCAACTGATAACACTTGTGAGAAACTTGAGAGAGTTTTTCGTAGCTACGGATATGATGAAGACAAACCTCTTTCGGAATTCCAAAACACATTTTCATTTGGCCAGAAACTGAACTTGAAGTTGACTGCTAAACAGTCATGTACAGGACTGTTTAGTAACAGCAGTTTCATAACGCATTTTAATTTATCAATTTATGCCACCTCCTAATGAATTGGAAGAATCTGAGAGATTTTTTTTTATTTAGGGTAGTTATGAAGAAAAACCTCTTTCATATTTCCAAAATTCGTTTTCAGTTGCTCAGAAACCGCCTTTGAAGTTGACTGCTCCAAACCATAAAATAGAGAAATGCTTCACATTCGCTACGAAACTATTAGCCAATTTCGTAGCGTTTTCTGCCTATTTTACACTGAATGCGCTACGAAAGTAGGGGTTCTTAGCTAAAATGAAATTTTCGGTACAGAAATCTTGAAAACTGAAATCAGTCAGAAAATTATGAGTGATGTGACATGAGGGAGTTTGAAAGTGAGTGGGTTTAGACCTTAGGGTAAGATTTAAACAAGAAAAATTGAAAATTTCCCTTGACCAAGTAATGAAAAATAAATTATATGACCCTACCATTGACACATGAACCTCTAGGACTTTGTCAACTGATGCTTCATTTTTATAAGTGATAACAGTGGCTCCACTTGGGATGGTGTGCCCCTGTGGTACACCAAAGAACCAGTAGTTCCAGTGTTGCTATCTACATTCTTGGAAATAAAAACTCTTGAAATTTATGAAAACTTCACCAAGCTCTTATGGCCTTTACCTTGGGCTCAAGCTTGATGATCACTACAAAAGAACCAAATTTGCATCTACTCAAAATATGCTCAGTCAACTTTGAACTTATTCACACACTCCTACCTACCCTAACAACTGCAATCTCCATTTTTAACTCAAGCAACATGAAACTTCCAATGAAGTCAGTCATTGATCTGATCTGACACTTGAACCTGTTGATTGCACTTGAACCAACAGTAAGAATGATACTGAAATGACCAAGGCAACATAAAATAGATCTGATCCTCATAATGAAAATATAATTGACAATCTAGACTATAGAACCCTTCCATGTAGTCAGCTATAGGATCAAAGAAGACATGACTTGTTTGATGCTTCTCATGACATTCTGCAGCTTTGGACAACTCATGTATGCTTTGCTCAGCCACACAAGATTTCAATTGTGTGCTATCAAACTGTTGTTCAAATTGATTTTCAAAAACAATGCATTCTTCCTCAATCTCAGAAGAGAAAGGAAGTAACACCCTCTCTTTTTGTTCTGGCATGGAAAGCTTTTGAAAAGAATTATCATGATCATGAAGACTATATGATTGAATTTGACCTTGAAAAACTTCAATGTCTTTCTCAATGTTCTTAGCAACTTCATCCAAAAATTGAATTTTATCTTTTGACTTGCATTCAAATGATTTTAGATAAGAAGACAAGGAAAAAGAAAAATTTTCATCTACTTCCTCATTAATATGATCATTCCATTGTTTAAAGCCTTGCATTGAAGGAGAGTCTTCCACCAACTTTGTTCTGTCTATCCATTCTTCTAAAAACATAAGCCAAAAATCTGCAAATGACTTAATAGATCTGACAGGAAAGCTTTCAATCCACTGTTTACATTTTCCTTGAAATGAATCATAGAACAATATGATGCAAACATCTTCATGTTTGACTCTAAAAAGCTCAGTAAAGTCACAGAAATTTGATATATGCTTCAAATTCAAACTCAAATCTTCTCCATTGAATTTTTGACCATTCCTTAAAAAATATGCATCCTTGGGAAAATGATTTGGGAAACCATGAATTCCTAAAAAGTCTATACATACATACCTTGAAACAATAATGGCAGCATCTGAGCTCTTCATATGTACAGTGGAATCACCATGAATCTATGAATTTTGAATTCTTCAACAATGGAGTCGCCAAGGTAGTTGCAGCCTCGAACAGATTCTGAGCTCCTGCTACCTTCAAGAGTTCAGCTTCATAATTTTCAGGAGATGTATATCTTCATACTCCCGACAGATGCACCAAAATGTTATCACAAAATTGGACCTGATAGGCTGCTTGATCAAACAATCTCATGTAACTATTTCAAACCTAATATTTTGACTGAGGCTTAGCCTCCTCAGCCTGAGAGGGCTCTCTCAAGGGTTAATGATATGGATAAAAATATAGATGGCTAACTCTATTTAGGAAATAAAGTGATAATGATAGTTGTAGGTTGAAGATAACATCAGCATGTATACATTGGGCTTATGGAGTCAAAGCATTCAGTAATTCAGTGAATCTACTTGACATGGAAGTTGAGGCATATCAATGTTTTTAGTGATAAGGCACACACACATGAAACATGTAAAAACACAGTCAGTTCACTTATAAAGGAATTCAGAGCATCTAATCGATGAATTTTGAGTAATATAGATGAACACCACTACAAATGAGATATATAAGAGATACAGATAGAATAGGAAAACACTAAAACTCCTTCAGAATCTCAAGTTGGTCAAGTAGAAGATCTTGTTGGCAATATGATGCTGAGTGTTGTCCTTGATGGCAACACACTTGATGAAGATGATGGCAACCTACTTGATGAAGTTGTCCCTGATGGAATATGTCTTGATGAACTTGTTAAATGATGTAAATCTGATGTATATACAATGAGTACAGAAGGTAATGATGGAAGGAATGTCAGTATGTGCTAGAACATGATAAAAGAGTATGTCTCAAGGCATACGCGGATTTGTCTAGACAAAGTAGCATATGCACGTGGGAAATAACGTGCCAAGTCGCGTATGGGAAAAAGCGCTCTAAATATGTAAAACCAAGGGTAACCACCATGGTATTGACCCATTGTATTGAGTAATGATTCATCTATGTGACCCCGTCCAGGAATACCATCGAAAGTAATGTGGTTTTGGCTCATGGTATTGATAAAGGGTAAACCTATATAAGGAGAATAAATTCATTGTGCAAAGGTGTGCAAGATGTCTGAGTCTGAATAAATACTTCTCTCTGAAGTATATCTGAATGGAAAGGGTAACAATTGAATGATAGATCTGAATGCATGATGCACCAATGAAGTAAATGATGAAGAAGGGAATCTAGATCTGAAATGTATTTGTATTTGCTAGATTTGTTTATGGAATGATTAGATCTGAGATGAGGAAAACATCTGTCTGAAGTAAAGGGTAAAATATGAGTGATGTATCTGTTCTGAAGAAATGCTATGACCTAAATGTCTGAAGAACTATACGCTAGTTCACCGCAGAGGAAGCGCGTACATACGTGGGTTTTCTGAAGAGAAAGCGTGTATGGGAAGTAAAATTAGCTCTGTAATATGTATAGAAGTATACGTGGGTTTTATGGTCGAAGGCGCGTATATACGCAGGATCAGTGAAAGGAAAGCGCGTACGAAGATTAGGGTTTGCTAAAGTATGTGGTATGAAAATGTTTGATCTATTCTACTGTGTTACTACTATCTGTTGATGATGTATGATTGTGCTTAAATGTATGGAGTGGGTCCAGTCTGAAAATATGATGAAACGTGGCCTGCAAGTTGTGTTCTAAAGGAAGCTTTCAATCCAGTGTGAAAATTGATGAAACGTGGTCCATGATGGTGCTGAGGGTTGTAGCCTTCAGTTAGGGGGTTGTAGCTACCTTCTAGGTGAGGCTGGTAAACGAGATTAGGGGGTCATAGCTCCCTTCCAGGTGAGGCTGGTAAACGAGAGCAGGGGGTCGGTGCTCCCTTCTAGGAGAGGCTGGTAAACGAGCGCAGGTGGGTGCCTGCGTACTCGTATGAGTCTGCGCCAGTACATAAGTTGTAAGATGTTTTCTTTATAATAAAATATTGAAGGCTGAGCAACGGCAGCAATGGTTTTCTCCCGACTTGGGTTTCCACCTAAAAATCCTGGTGTTCATGTGTGATGGTTTATTCTATTGTTACTGTACATGTTTACTATTAACTTAACATCAGATGAATGAATGTTGCAAAGAACTAAGTTAAGAAATAGCTGCATAATTAGATCTCTATTCATACGCGATTTTTATGAAGGGTATCCGCGTATATACGCGAGTCTGGGTCAGGAAAGTAGCGTATGGGTTTTGAAGTATGAAAAAGTAAAAATATTTGAGTAATGCCAAAATACTGATTCACCCCCCCCTCTCAGTATTTTTCCCAACAATTGGTATCAGAGCAGGTCCTTCTGCAGAAGCTTGATCGCTTAAAGGAGATCCGTCGCAATGGGAAGTCATGAAGGAGTAATGTCTATAAGGCCACCTCTATTCAATGGAATTAATTTGTTATTTTGGAAGATACGAATAAAAGCATATCTGCAGAGTCTTGGTGCAGAAGTATGGGCAATCGTGGAAGAAGGTTATCAATATCCGGCAAGTATTCCTACAGATGCAGCAGAAAGGAAGAAGTATGAAATCAATGCCAAAGCAGTCAATGTCTTGTTAGGAAACATGTCTGAACCAGAATTTGCTAAAGTGATGCAGCTAAATTCAGCAAAAGAAATATGGGACAAAATCATTCTGAGCTATGAAGGAGATACAAAGGTAAAAAGTGCAAAACTCCAAACCCTCATAATTGAATATGAAAATTTGAAGATGCATAGTGATGAGAGTATTACCAGTTTCTTTTTATGTCTAGATGATATTGTAAATAGTATGAGAAGTTTGGGTGAAACTATAACTGATACTACTCTGGTTGAAAAAGTCTTAAGATCTTTGACTTCAAAATTTGAGTCAAAAGTAGCAACTATTGAAGAAAGGCAAGATATGCAAACCCTTACTATTGTTCAACTACATGTTATTCTGACTGCTTATGAAATGAGACAAGGAGGCCCCTCTCAAATCAAAGAAGCTGCTTTTAAGGCGTGTGCAAAAGGAAAAGAAAAGGAAGTTGTCAAGGAATCAAGTTATATATCAGAAGAAGAAGAAGCCAATTTTGTAAGGAGACTCCAACCAGGTACTGGAAGATTCAAAGGTAAGCTACCCTTCAAATGTTTTGATTGTGGAAGAGTTGGTCATTATGCTGCTAAATGTCCTTATAGAGAAAATCATGATAAAGGGAAAGAGTTATTATGCAAATAAAGATGATATGTCAAGTGAAGATGAAGAAGATTCTGACCAAGATCTACAAGTGCTCATGGCGAAGAAGCAAAAGAAGAAGGCCACTGAAAAGGAGATATCTCAGAAAACATGTGCTGCAGAAAATGAAGAAGATAAAACAGGTATTGATAATTGTTCTTGTGATTCACTTTCTTGTGAATGAAATGATGAAGATAGTGAAAGGAATGTTAAGGATCTAGAAGAAGCTATCAAGATCAAAGTTGAAGAAAAACAAAAGGCAATTGATAAGAAAGATTCTATCGACAAAGAGATGATCTCTCAAATGAAAGAGCAAATAGAAATGTTGAATGGACAGGTAGACAAGTATCAAAGGTTTCATACTTATGCATCCAATCGAATTAAAAGACTAGAAGCAGAAATCAACGATCGAAATGCAGATCTTGAAAAATCAAACAAGAAGAATGCAAGACTTGAAGCTGAAATCATCTCTCTCAAAGAAGTTCTGAAAGAACTTGAAGAAGAAAACATCTCTCTGAAAGCAGATCTAGAAAAATCAAATAAGAAGAAAGAAGGTCTTGAAGCAGAAATCATCTGTCTGAAAGCAAATCTGGAAAAGTCAAATAAGAAGAATGAAGATCTACTACAAACATTTGAAGAACAAGAGAATGGTTTGAAAGAAGAGATTTTAAACTTGAATGATCAAGTAGAAGAAGGAAGAAGGGTTGAAGAAAGTATGAAGCAGCAATGCCAAAAATTGGAGGTTGAGGTAAATATTTTGAAAGGTAAATTAGAAGAAAAGGATAAACTCATGAGGTTTCAAGATAGTACTAAGATTCTAGACAATATTCTTAGTAGTCAAAGGTCTCCTTCTATTAAACTTGGTCTTGGTTTTCACGAAACTGTTAAAGGAGAATCTAGTTCCCAAGGAAGTGCTAAAGATGCAAAGGATATCAATGCAAAACCTGAAGTGTTGAAAGAAACAAAAGGTCAACCAACAATCATGAATTCTCAAAGGAAATCATTCAATAATTTTGAATGCTTTAAATGTCATAATTATGGGCATGTTGCAGCAAATTGTAGAAGCAGATCATTTCAGTCACAATCAAACAGATTCTACACAGAAAGGTACTTTGGTTTCTTCAAGGGATATTGTTTTTCATGCAACAAGTATGGTCACAAAGCAGCTGATTGCAATAGAAGGAAGAATAGAGAAACACATTATGATTCTTATGCTTATTTCTCTGGTCATATAGGATGTTATGCTTGTAACAAGTATGGACATGTGGAAAAAAAATGCAGGATGAACAGATCTGAGAAATTGGATAATTTTCAGCACACAATTAGAAATTTCAAGCAAAGCTGGAATAGGAAGGAGGACCGGTCAGAAACATAGGAAATACTGATCCTACAGTAGTCATCCAATTTTGAAGCTTATTTCTCATAATGACTGCATGAATGATGTGAGATACATTCTGGTGATTAGTAATGTATCATCACAGGGGGAGCAATGTATGATGATTCCCATGGTTGTTCTGGTTATATTTATTTCTGACAGTGCATCTGATGTGAAGAAGACAGGTACAGGAGGCATAATTTCAGGGGGAGATGAAGGAATGTGAAATTTTCAATATGTCACTTTCCATACACGGGTTCAGTGAACTAAAGCCGCGTATACACGCGAGTTCCAGCAGACACAGTCGCGTATGCATTGATGATAAGAAAATTTTTATGACAGCTGAAGATCAGGAGCATAGGTTCAGGGGGAGCATCAGTCTGACTACTAATGATTGTATTATTGGCACTGTATCTGCTTATTTCTCAGTTCTAAATGATGATGACATATTACATGGTTTATTATGATAAGGTTATGGATGAGCCCTGTTTGCTGTTTGCTGAAGTTTATCTGTTGGATGAGTTGGAAGTCTTATGATTCAGAGATAAGAATAGTTCATGCAGAGTTTGTTACTATGGTTGAGATCTTTTCCCTACATATGTTACATGATGTTAAAACTTGAAGGTCTTGGTGATATTGGACCACATGGATGATTTCTTGACACATATTTGAAGATGTTATTCTGGTATGATAATTTATCTTGGAAAGAATATATTGATGCTGCAAAGAGTCTGAAGGCTTGGTCACTAATGTGCTTATGCTACAACTGTTGGATGACACTTGAAAACACAACTACATTTTCCTATTTATTTTCTCTCACTTAGTCTGAGGAAGCATTCGAATATCTCAAACAGAAGCTGGGATTAGTCTCTTCCACTCAGAATATTAGATATGCTTAAACTCAGAAGATTAACTTGATTTCAGAAGGTTAATTTGGATACGCGGTTTTCCTGAAAGACAGTCGCGTGTATACACTATTTCATGCATATAAAACCGTGTATGGATGGTTGCTGACAAATTTTGTTTGGGGTCGGAATTCTTCAGCACAGCTGCAGTACTGTTTGGTATCTTTGAGACTGTTTGGTATCTCTGGTGGTGTTCCAGTTCTGTTTCATTCTCTGCTGATTTGATAAAGATGCCTTGATGATTTGTTGTTGAAATATTGCATTGGATGCACAGTTTCAGGGGGAGAATTAGCCTTACTGAGTATAATGCATTGTATGATCTCTCTCTTGAGATATTTTTGGTATTGGTCATAAAATGTCTTATTTGTAATGTGATGTAAAGGTCATGATGAGACCCATGATGTAAAATTGTAATATTCAGTCTTGTAAGGACTTGTTCAACGTGTGTAAACCCACTTGGTTGGGTATTTGAGTCTCATAGGTAAATCCACTTGGTTGGATCTTTGATGTAAGTATGAGTCCTTGGTGATAGGAAGGTCATAAAGTCATGTACTTCATTGAAAAATATATTTGAAGATTCAGCATGAACTCAGGGGGAGCATGGTCACTTCAGTGTACATCAGATCTGCAGAGTGCTTCCTTCTACATGAGGAGAAAAACCTTGTGTTGGTTTTGATCTGCCCTTTTCCCTTGATGTCAAAGGGGGAGAGTGACATGGTGTTTGAATAAAGGAAAAGAATGGTGTCAAAGAATGGGGAGAGTGACATGGATTCTCAATGTATCTATCTGTTGTGGTGATCAAACACCATCGTCGTTGCCATCAAGTCCAAAAGGGGAGATTTTTGGCAATATGATGCTGAGTGTTGTCCTTGATGGCAACCCACTTGATGAAGATGATGGCAACCTACTTGATGAAGTTTTCCCTGATGGAATATGTCTTGATGAACTTGTTAAATGATGTAAATCTGATGTATATACAATGAGTACAGAAGGTAATGATGGAAGGAATGTCAGTATGTGCTAGAATATGATAAAAGAGTATGTCTCAAGGCATACGCGGATTTGTCTAGACAAAGTAGCGTATGCATGCGGGAAATAACGTGCCAAGTCGCGTATGGGAAAAAGCACTCTAAATATGTAAAACCAGGGGTAACCACCATGGTATTGACCCATTGTATTGAGTAATGATTCGTCTATGTGACCCCGTCCAAGAATACCATCGAAAGTAATGTGGTTTTGGCTCATGGTATTGATAAAGGGTAAACCTATATAAGGAGAATAAATTCATTGTGCAAAGGTGTGCAAGATGTCTGAGTCTGAATAAATACTTCTCTCTGAAGTATATCTGAATGGAAAGGGTAATAGTTGAATGATAGATCTGAATGCATGATGCACCAATGAAGTAAATGATGAAGAAGGGAATTTAGATCTGAAATGTATTTGTATTTGCTAGATCTGTTTATGGAATGATTAGATCTGAGATGAGGCGAACATCTGTCTGAAGTAAAGGGTAAAATATGAGTGATGTATCTGTTCTGAAGAAATGCTATGACCTAAATGTCTGAAGAACTATACGCTAGTTCGCCGCAGAGGAAGCGTGTACATACGCGGGTTTTCTGAAGAGAAAGCGCGTATGGGAAGTAAAATTAGCTCTGTAATATGTACAGAAGTATACACGGGTTTGTATGGTCGAAGGTGCGTATATACGCAGGATCAGTGAAAGGAAAGCGCGTACGAAGATTAGGGTTTGCTGAAGTATGTGGTATGAAAATGTTTGATCTGTTATGTTGTGTTACTGCTATCTGTTGATGATGTATGATTGTGCTTAAATGTATGGAGTGGGTCCAGTCTGAAAATATGATGAAACGTGGCCTGAAAGTTGTGTTCTAAAGGAAGCTTTCAATCCAGTGTGAAAATTGATGAAACGTGGTCCATGATGGTGCTGAGGGTTGTAGCCTTCAGTCAGGGGGTTGTAGCTCCCTTCCAGGTGAGGCTGGTAAACGAGAGCAGGGGGTCGTACTCCCTTCCAGGTGAGGCTGGTAAACGAGACCAGGGGGTCGGTTCTCCCTTCCAGGAGAGGCTGGTAAACGAGCGCAGGTGGGTGCCTGCGTACTCGTATGAGTCTGCGCCAGTACATAAGTTTTAAGATTTTTTCTTTATAATAAAATATTGAAGGCTGAGCAACGACAGCGGTGGTTTTCTCCCGACTTGGGTTTCCACCTAAAAATCCTGGTGTTCATGTGTGATGCTTATGTGTGATGGTTTATTCTGTTGTTACTGTACATGTTTACTGTTAACTTAACATCAGATGAATGAATGTTGCAAAGAACTAAGTTAAGAAATATCTGCATAATTAGATCTCTGTTCATACGCGAGTTTTATGAAGGGTATCCGCGTATATACGCGAGTCTGGGTCAAGAAAGTAGCGTATGGGTTTTGAAGTATGAAAAAGTAAAAATATTTGAGTAATGCCAAAATATTTATTCACCCCCCCTCTTAGTATTTTTCCCAATAGATCTTTGTAATAGATTAAAACAGTCAATTCACAATAAGCATAGTTTTGCCAAAAATGTCCAACCCCTGACAAATTCAACCTAATGTCCTTTAATAGACCTCTTAAATCGTCAAATATCTAACTCTAGGCTAGATACATCGAATTTCTGTCCATTGACACCTTGCATAACCATAAAACATGAAATTTATTACAAAAAGACACTTATCCTACTTGACAGTGCTATTTCAAAAAGGACTCAAACTCCTTATTACTATCTATAACAACCTTATCCATTTGAAATTACACTATTGACAAGTGTAACATCACATAGTCTAATTTGGATAATGATATTTAGCTCTTCATGACCAATTTGCTGACCTCCACAAAAATAGGAAACAGTACCCTGTGTTTTAGGCATAGCGTCTTTTTCCTTCTTTGAACATTCTGACCATCATTTAATTCTCATTTTGTTGCCCTTGGTTGTTGGAAGTTAGATTAACATATCCCATCACTCTTTCCTAGCCTCCAGCTATCCAAAACCTCTTCAAAAACTATTCAAAAGGCTATAATATGTTGCGCTACGAAAATACAGTTGTTTCGTAGCACTTTCTGTAGCACTACCATTTCAAGACTTTATTCTCCAAAAACTTGACTCTTTCCTCTTGCATCATTTTAATCACCTTTAAACACACCATTCATAGCAATTTCAGCTCTTAACTCATCTTTTAACACCTTAACTACTTATCAAAATAAGTAAAAAAGACAGCTACAGCAGTTTCATAGCGCTTTTCTGCTTTTTAAGCCTAGAGGCGCTACGAAACTGCTGAGTATGCAAATTTTTCATAAAATTTGTCAAATGAAAACTGTGGTTGCCCAAAAACTCAAATTATAACCTATCCTAATATTATTCAAACCATACAAACCATAAACCAACTTCATTTTAGTTTCCTTGAGGCATTTCTTCTTCATTATTTAAGACATCCTTGCAGATTTTTCCTGTTTTTTCCTAAAAAATAAGTCTTGGGACAGAGTCTATATCTCCTAATGCATGATGTATTTTGAGAAACTGAAGGAGATTTTTTTAGGCCATTATCTCTTAAATATAAACCTCTCTTTTTTTTTTGAAACACATCCCCTGCTGTCCAGAAACTGCATTTTAAAAACATGTGTAAAACAGGAAAACTTTATTTCTGAAAATAGGGCTTCAATGAAATCCCTGTATATCCGAACTGATAACACCTGTGAGAAACATGAGAGAGGTTTTTGTATCTGGAGATGTGATGAAGATAAACCTCTTTCAAAATTCGAAAAAAAAATTCATTTGGCCAGAAAATGAACTTGAAGTTGACTGCTAAATAGTCATGTACAGGACAGTTTAGTAACAACAGTTTCGTAGCGCATTTTAATTTATCAATTTCTGCCACTTCCTAATGAATCTGAAGAAACTGAGAGATTTTTTTTTATTTAGGTCTGTTATGAAGAAAAACCTCTTTCAGATTTCCAAAATTCGTTTTCAGTTGGTCAAAAACTGCCTTTGAAGTTGACTGCTCCAAACCAAAAAATAGAGAAATGCTTCACATTCGCTACGAAACTATTAGCCAGTTTCATAGCGTTTTCTGCCTATTTTACACTGAATGCGCTACGAAAGTAGGGATTCTTGGCTAAAATGGAATTTTCGGTACAAAAATCTTGAAAATTGAAATCAGCCAGAAAATGATGAGTGATGTGACATGAGGGAGTTTGAAAGTGAGTGGGTTTAGACCTTAGGGTAAGATTAAAACAAGAAAAATTCAAAATTTCCCTTGACCAAGTAATGGGAAATGAATTATATGACCCTACCATTGACACATGAACCTCTAGGACTTTGTCAATTGATGCTTCATTTCTTATGAGTGATAACAAAACCCACTAAATTTACTCAAGTAGAAATAGATAAATTAGAAAAAGTAGAAATAAAAGGAATAGCATATGATGATTCTGACATTTTAAACCTTAAGAATAACTTTTTACCTAATGGATTAGCCCCATTAGAAGATCTTTTTTATTCAAATGATGTTGCAAGAAAACCAAAAATGGAACCATTAAGATCAAACATAGAAGAATTCAATATAGGAACAGAACAAAGGCCTAAGATTATCAAACTTTCCAAAGCATTACGTCAAGAAGAAAAACTGAAATATATAGCTCTGTTGAAGGAATTTCGGGATGTATTTGCATGGATTTATGAAGACCTTAAATCTTATGACACCAACATAATACAACTTAAAATACCTATCAAAGAAGATCAAAAACCTTTTAAACAGAAGCTTAGGATAATCAATCCAGTTCTTATGCCTTTAATTGAAAAAGTGGTAAAGAGAATGTATGAAGCACAAATCATTGCACCTATCACATATTTTGATTGGGTTTCAAACTTAGTTCCCACTAGGAAGAAAATAGGGGAAATCAGACTTTGTGTTGATTTCCGAAACTTAAACAAAGTGTCCCTAAAAGACAACTATCCCCTCCCCAAAATGGACCATATTTTACAGAGGGTGGTAGGATCATCCAGGATTTCATTTCTTGATGGATTATCTAGATACAAATAGATTTTAGTTCAAAAAGAAGACCAACCAAAGACTGCATTTACTACTCCTTAGGGTACTTTCATGTATTTGAAAATTCCTTTTGGATTAATGAATGCAGGAGCCACTTTCCAGAGAGATATATACATAGATTTTGCCAAATAAGTTCATGATTTTCTTGTCATTTATCTAGATGACATAACAGTATTTTCAAAAATAGACAATGAAAATTTAGATCATCTGAGACAAGTGTTTATTAAATGCAAAAAAATTGGTATTTCTTTGAATCTTAAAATGACTCTCTTTGGACTTGAATAAGGTAAACTATTAGGACATATAATCTCAAAAGAGGGAATTAGGATAAACCTAGCTAGAATAGAGGCCATTTTGAATATAAGTCATCCTAGAAATATCAAGGAATTTTAGGCTTTCTTAGGTAAGATCAATTTTCTCAGAAGATTCATTTCAAATTTAGCAGAATCGATTAGAGAACTCAATAACATGTTAAAGAAAGACTCAGCACTTAAATGGATAGTAGAGGCCAAACAATCCTTTGAATCAATCAAACAAGCCCTTACAAGAACACCAGTCCTAATAAGTCCTAATTTCAAAAAAAAAATTATCATTTTTTCTTTTTCTTTAGAACATACCATTGCAACAGTCTTGCTGCAAAAGAATGATCAGGGCTATGAGCAACCCATTTCTTTTTTCAGGAAATCCCTAAGAGATGCCACACTAAATTATAACATAATGGAAAAACATGCACTTGCTTTAGTGAAGGCTATTAAATACTTTAGAGTGTACATCTTGTATTCTCACATTATTGCATATGTTCCAAATTCAGTAGTGAAGGACATTATGACTCAGAATGGGCCTGATGGTAAGAGAGGAAAATGGATTACCACTATTTTGGAATATGACATGGAAATTAAGCCCACCAAACTCATTAAAGGCCAAGGTTGAGCCAAACTCATGGCTGAATCAAACTGTCAGGCCTTAGATATAAATTTTATTGCTCAAATAGATGATCAGGAAGAGATGGCGACTCCACAGAACAAAGAAACTTTCTTAGATTCACCTTGGTATGCATATATCATATTTGTATTACTAAACTTACAAGCTCCTCCTAGATTGTTAAGAACTAAAGCTATATTCTCAAAGTTAAATGAAATGAAATATTGTATCATAGATAATGCTCTGTTTTGGAAAGATCATGGTGGCATTTTATTGAATTGTTTACTTAAAGATGAAGCTGATAAATTTATGGAATAATTTCATGCAGGTGACTATGGAGGACACCTTTACTAGAAATCAACTACAGATAAAATATTGAGGGCTTTTGCCCACCTCTTACAGTATGACCTTTTCTTGAAGGGAACTACCTTTACCCCTCAAACGCATCTCCACAGAAATTCCATTTCAGCAATGGGGTCTTGACTTCATTGGTGAAATTCACCCACCCTCCTCAACCCAGTATAAATGGATTTTGACAACCACAGACTATTTAACCAAGTGGATAGAAGCCATTCCTTCTAGACAAGCCATTGATTCTGTCATAATCTCATTCCTAGAAAACAATAAACTGTCTAGATTTGGATTTCCTCAAAAGCTCATTACTGATAATGCAGCTGCTTTCAAGTCTAAGAAAATGATTGAATTCTGTAACAAATGCCACATTAACCTTGGCCATTCCACTGGCTATTACCCTCAAGGTAATGGAATTTCAGAATCCTCCAACAAAATCCTGGTTAATATCATCAAAAAATTGTTAGAAGACAATAAGAAGACCTGGAAAAAAAAATTAGTTAATGCCTTATGGGAAGACAGATTGACCACAAAGAAGTCCATTGGTACATCACCCTATCAGCTTTTATATGGGATGGATGTTGCTTTTCCATCCTCTTTAGGAGTACCAGTGATGAAATTGATCCAATAACTGCAGGTAGAAACAAATGATATTCAGAGAAGGATAAATCGGACCATACACTTGCAGCAATCTAGGGAAGAAGTCTATGTCAAATCACAAGTTATCCAAGATAAGATTAAAAATATATTTGGCAAGAAAACAAAGGAGGATGATTTTTACATAGGTGACAAAGTTCTTAAGTGGGATTCAAGAAGAGAAGATAAAGGTAAACATGGTAAATTTGATTTCCTATGGAAAGGTCCCTATATCATTTATGGTTACAAAGGTAACAATGCATTCTTTTTTAAGGAGTTAGATGGATTAGATCTGCCAGTTGGACGTATCAACGGTAGGATGCTGAAGCATTACTATTCCCTAGATTAACAATAGTTCACTTTGTTTACTTTGCTCATTTTACATAACATTGCAAATTTTAGATTGGATTGGATGTTTTTCTTGCAAAGTTGAAGCCCGGAGAGAAGGCCCTAAACTTTGAAGGACAAAATATCATAAGTATGAATAAAGCATAGCTCAGAAAACAGTTTCAAGGCAAACACAGTAAAAAATTCAAGGCTACTGATCTTAAAGTTCTTGACATTTCACCAGGAAATTCCATCCCCATGTGGAGCCACTGTTAGGGTCGTATAATAATAGGATTCATAATTTTGAATTGACTATGATTAGTCTTGAAATATGTACATACTTTTCTTTCTGCAAATTGTTTTCCCATATTAAAAAATGTAAAGAGGGTAAAAATCTTAAAAGAAAAATCAAAGGACTGAAAGAAAAAGATCAAAAAAGAATGTAAAACATGAACCCTAACAAAAAAAGAGATAAAAAATGATCATGAAAGTGATGCAAATTCAAATGCCACTAATTTTTACTTTACTTTGCAAAATAAGATTGTGTGCAGCTTGTCAAAAATGCCACAATCCATGAAGGTCAAACTCTTTAATCTTGATCTTTCATGCTTTAAATTTAATGTTGATAGATAGAGAAGAAATATCTAGCCAAACTGTTTAATCTTGGTAGATTAGTAGTTAGGTAGAGAATAATAAATGAGATCAATAGTTTAATCTAAGCCATTGGAAGTAATAAGGTTAGAATTAGATAGTCTGTTGTTAAAAGAAAAATAAAAAGGGTCTGCAAACTCAAATTCACCTAAATGAATGAAGAAAAAATGTTAGGGTAGATGATGGGTAGGGAGAAGCAGTTTTCACAAGGCATGGATAGCAGAAATTGATCATTTCACATTTACTAACTCCCTTCCAAATTCATTCCCCTTGTAAAAATACTCCTTCCCCTTCATTTTAACCCTCTCCCCTTAATTCATTCTTTTTCCCTACAAAAACCCCTTTTCCTTAGTTAAAAAGCATATTATATTTGGAAAATTAAAATTCCCTTTACTAATTTCCCTTTATTCAAAAAACCCCAAAAATACATTTATCCTAAATATTTATTTAAAATAATGTATCGGGTACCACTACGAAACATCCCTCCCTGATATAAGTTTTTACATTAACTTAGTGTATTTAACCCCCCATTTAAAACCCCTTGTTTAACATTATTATATTGGTTCTCACATATAATACACATTTATCCCATATTTAATTAATTCCCCGCACCCCCACCCCCCCCCCCCACACACACACACATATATATTATCCCCAACCCCTTATTTTATTTTATAACCTAAAGTTTAATTTCCCCACATTAGATATATTTTGGGCCCACTTACTATAACCCCACCTATTATAAAGTCCTGACCCCATGCAAATAACCCTTTGTATATGATATAAACCCTGCATTAACTTAAGACCCGAGCCCCACACCTATCAAATCCCCGACTAATCCTACTATTTGCCAACCGTCAGAACTTGATTAATCAAATCCAATGGCCAATAAGTCGTGTCGCATCCCCGATAGCCAAATCTTTAACGACCTCGAGGCCTTGCGAAAAGAGAAGTTTGCGGAGCCTCACTCCCTGCAACATGACAACTTTCTATTACATCGAATCCTCGGAAATAATACTGCCTACCACCTTCTGTCTATGCGAAAACTACCAAATGGTATTTCCACTAGTTATCAAAACCACCACTCCCATTTGAATTGAACCCGCACATTAATGTTTAAACCACTGTTGATTAAAAATGCATAAAGCTGCTCTTTCCATCCTTTCACCATTATTTGTTACAGTTTTCGCATACAGAGCATTTTCGACCTATTCCTGAGCTAAAGAATAGCTACTGACTTGTTTTTAAGCCCTTTTGCACCAAAATTCAAGACTCTTACTGCTGAAGCCGCTACAAAACCAATTCCAAACATTATAAAGACAACCAAAGCTTCTGCAAGCCTCTGCTACATCTAGAACCACCTCTACAAGCATAAAATCACCCTTTCCAGGTATTCCTCAGTGCAAAGGCTTGTTCCTAAAGCTATAATAAAATAACAAAGTAATTGAATCAGTTTAGGAACCTTTGCAGACCAAAAGAAAGCCCCTATTGCTTCCGAATCCTTTTTTTGCAGACCCTGGGCATCTTTTCACATAATTAACAAGGCCTAAGACTATTCTTGATCACAGAGACTGAAAATTTAATCAATTGAACCACTGTAAACCAGAGGAAAAGCCACTATTTCATTCCAAACCCTGTTGCAGACTGTAATAATATTTCACAGCAATCCTGAAGGTCTTGAGTTTATTTCCTGAATCAAAGAGTAATAAATTGATTAAAATTAACATAAAATGGCTTCCCAAGGCATTGTATCAGTTAATCCCCTACAACCTCCAGTTGTAGATGTGGAACGTACTCCCTTAGTAGACAAAGACTTTAAAGTTAGTGACTTTGTCATTGAGTTTAACCTTCTTGAGCTCCACTGCTGGAGCCATGACAAATTAATTGACCAAGCTGATGAGGTTTTCATTTGGGAGTCCAATTTTCCCAAGTACATTGTCCCGCAGATCTTCCAGTGTCCAGAGGTGATTAGACTTTGTCAAACTTGTTATTTCCCTGATCAAAGAGCCATTATAACCCCTGGAAAATAAATCTTATTCACTATCACACTTGAATCAATAATTCATATGCTACAATTTAAACCTAGACCTGATGAAACCCCTCTGTCTATTGAGACCCTCACACAATTATATCTAAATTTGGATTTCCCCAAAAGATTCCAGGCATTCCAAACATTCACTCCTTCATCAGCAGAAGCTCCCAAAACTAGCCCTCCTTATCCAGTAGCTATATTCTCTGAGAGAACCAAGCATATCATTACCATGTTGTCTTATATTCTGGGTTATTTTACTAATGAGCATGTTTATGCATCAGTCTTAGGTCTATGGTCTATTTTCACTCCTGGTCAGCCTCCTCCTACCATATTCAATTTTTCCCAGTACCTTCTGACACAATCCATGAACCACTTGTAAAAATGCTTGAAGAGGGAGTCAGTAATATTTTGGACCTCCTTAATAAGGAAAGACTCCATAGAGTTCACATATATAGACTTTATTGACTCTTTCATCCATCCAATTGTCAACATGTTGAGCAGAAGCATTCAACCAAGAGTCAGTGAGGAGATTAAAAGGGTTCTACAGTTATCAAAACATAGTAGGATAGGATATTGGTACCTTGACCAAAACCACACAGAGATAAGGGTATATGGATCTAATATTTTTCCATATAAGCTGCCCAAATACCTCTCGATGAGGTTATTTGCACTTGAATATATCAGGTAGGTCCTTAATTATGATGGAATAAATTTCTTAGCAGCCAAAAGAAGACACAGTTTAAGATAAAGAATGAAGTTGGTCCTTTTATTTGCAACAGTAGAGATGCAGGTCCACAAGAAGAAAAATATTTGCAGGAATTTAATTTCAGTCAGAGTTTCCAGTGGTATTATGATCCTTTAGGAGTAATAATAAAGTTAAGAGTAAAATTTAAATTAACTCCTTATGTACATGAATCCAAGCCAGATATTGAAAAATACTCCAATCAGTCTGAATGGTTGGAGAACAATTTGAAAGAGGTAGAGAAGCAAGGTGATACTAGTTCCATATTGCAGACTCCAACCCCACAGGATAGGAACTCCAAAAGAGTTAGAGAAGAAGGATCATACTCAGCACAGACTACCACTAAAACTAAATTTAAATTAATGTACAGGAAGAAGCCCAAATTAAATCATGTAAATGAAGAAGTGGAAACTATTGAAATGATTGATATAGATACGGTGGTAAAAGACAATGCTCCTCCTGTAGTTTCTAAAGAAACACATTAGCCTTCAACATCTAACATTGAGCTTATTCAAAAACAACATAGTGTTGAAGTGTCTTCATCCAGTAAACCAGCAGAGAAGGAACAGGATATTATGCAGAATTATAAAGAGATCAAGATCAGAAATGAGGCATTAAAGGCTGATACATATACCCAATACTAGAAGCAGTCACCTAGTGACCAAAGTAGATTGCTTTCTGCATTTGACTACAAGACTAGGAAGATGCAGATGACCTTCCTACAGCCCACAGTGAAGCATCCCAAATCATCAGCAGATTATAAAAAACATCATATGAAGTTCAAGAAAAATATCTTCATCCTATAGACGAGATAGAATTTCACAAGCAAGCTGGTGAAATGATATATTCTACCATGACCAATAAAGCCATGAGTGTACAGAAGTTGTAAAACACTCTAGAGAACATCAGAGATCAGCTAAAGTTAGAAAAGGCATCCTCACAGGCTAAAGCTAACATATTTAAATCTCTAGAAGATTTGGTTATTGAAGTAGGATATTATCCAAACAATGTCAAAGTTGCAGAAGAACTCATAAAGAAGAAGAATGCAGAAATTGTTGCATTAAAGAAGCAACTCAAATTGCCTCCTACTGAATGTCCATAGGCAAAGGAAGTGTTAGAAGATGCAAACCAAAAAGATGAGATGATGAAACTCATTCTACAGTTAACTGCCCAAATAAAAGAAATGGAAAATGAGATGGACAAATTAGTACAGGAGAAAAAGGCCAGCTCAGAAGCAGTCCTTGTCACTGTTATTCCTATAGTCACTACAGTTGTTCCTTTTACCTTAGCAAAATCATTGGCTCCTTCAGTTCCAATAGTTATAGCACTTCCTATTACATCAGCAACTACTTCAGCTACAGAGTCATCTATAGCAGCAGCACAGCCTATATATGAGGCAGGTAAACTAGTGAAAGCAATGCAGGAAATGTCCATCCAAACTAATGAAATCAACAGACTCAAAGAACAGTTAAAAAGTCTAGCTGATGAGAAGAAACTAGTACAGATTATGCACAACAATGAAGTACAGAAGAAAAACAGGTTGAATGAGAAATTGAAGAAGTTAGAGAAAGAACCAATGGCACAAGCCAAGCAGTAGTTGTTTGTTGAGATTGCAACAAGATGATGAGCTTAGTGGAAATAAGTCGCCTTCACTAAGTGGGCCCGCAGGATATTTTTGGCGCAAGTCTATTTTTAGACATGTCGATCGTATTCTATGAGTTGCGGGATGCTATTTGTGGATGGTTGGTCAAGTTGGAAAAATAGATGGACTTCTATTTTTATACATACTGGGCGGAATCTATTTTTAGATTTCCAGTCTAAAAATATATATGTCGAATATTATTAGCTCTTAATAATATTTGGACTATAAACATTATCTTATTCTCTTGGAGCACTTCAGTTAAGTGCACAGATGTGGCACAAGAGCTGACAGAAGGAATTACGCTATTCCCGAGGGTTAAGTGGAGCTATTGCATGGAGACTTCAGTTAGAACTCATGTGATAGAGTTTGGTGGAGTTATTGAGGTAGTTGGTGGAGTTGTGTTCGGTTTAACTGAGTTAAACATAGTTGAGCTAGTTGTATCTAGTCTAACTGATTGATACACTAGTGAGAGTGGTGTGAATTAATTATTAATTAATTCACTAATTATTAACTCATTAATGAACTAAATAATACATTAGTTAACTACGGTGCATGGACAGTTTGAGTGGAGACCAGTGAAGAGGTAGGTGAAAGAGCAGTGTGACTATCAGTTGTGACTATACTGTTGCATGATTTGCAACAACCAGTGATTGGAGATGAAAATGAGGATTGCGTGAGCAAGGCTGGAACAATTCGATTTCATTTAGAGCCATTCTTTAGCAGTGATTGCGCAGTAGAGGCGGGCTATCAAGTGGCAGAGATTGGAGCATGTGATTTGCTAGATCGTGCTTAATCAGTGTGTAGCAATTGGAGATTGTACTGAGAGCTTTCTGAGGAACTCTGTATAATGATTGTTACATGATCTCCATGACATATAATATAAAGATAGTTGGGGGTTTTCAGCTTTAAGCTTTCCCATAAAATATTGTGTTCATATGTGTGATTGTTTATGGTTTTAATGTGCGCATGCGATTGTTTTTATTTCCGCAATTAATGATCAATGGTACAATAGATTTTGTATTGTGTGTTAGAGTCGGTCTTTACATCCCTCCGTCAGAGATCATTTCTCTTGTTTGCATTTCATTTTTAGGTGTCTCATTCCGCTCATTCATCTGCATTCCGTTAGGGGCATGCCATTATCTGACGGAAGGGTTTCTTTACTCGTTTCCCTCATGCTTTGTACCTGCTGGCTCAGGTCTGTTCATCGAAGTTCATTAAAGTTGATGTCAGTCATTTACAATCATATATGATCTTGTGGTCAAAAAAGAGTCTTTTCAGTCACTAAGGTCTATGGTTTGGTCTTCAAAATGTCAAATAATGCCTGCAGGCCATGAGGATGTCTTCAATAAGTTTTCATTTCAAGATTTTCATCATTAATAATGCTCAAGGATGTTTCTTCTTCAAAACTATGTTTGAAGAAGAAATCGTCAAATTTTAATGTTTGTAATAAATATGTAATTTTAAAGTTTTTCAATCATGCAATACTTCAAATGCAGCCTCTGGTCATCCTTTTCCGAAATCCGATGCCACCATCCCTGCAAGAAATCAACCAAAAAACCATCATTTCAAGCCAAAAATCAATGAGGAAACTTGAAGAACAGAGTTGTATTAAAAGTCAAAAAATGCCAATTCTAAAACATTTCAAAAGTGGGTCTTTACAAAGAGAAAATCAAAGCCATGACTTTATATAGATATTTCTATGTTTATCAATGCCATTTGCATTCAAGAGATCATTTGAAAGCTGACTCAAGCTGTGAGAGGGCGAAGCTGTCATTTTGAAAACCAAGACTATGTTTAGTAGTGCGCGCGGTGCATTGGAGGAAGGCGTGGCACATCCACAAGACGCGGCGCATTGGGCCAAGTTTGACTGAGTTAATTTGCTCGAGCGCAACGCACAAAGCCGACGCGGCGCACAAAGCCAACAGGCTTAAATTCATCAATTCTTCATCAAAAAAATCAAATCGACTCACTCTTTTGCTCCAAGTAAGTGTTTGTGCACCCGTGCCATTAATTTTAGTGTGTTTTTGTTGCGTTTTAAAGAGGAAAATGTAAGAGTTTGAAGGCCAAACTTTAAACCCTATATCCATATCAAAATCTTCTCCCTTAGGGTTCGAATTGAAGTGTTGAAATTTGACTATTGGTGCTAAACGCTCCCACTCCATTGTTCATTTGTGTTCCCATCACTGTCACATTGTTATCACAGTCCTTTCCTATTCCCCTCTGTCCCAAACTACTTATACCCTTTATTCCCATGTTTCATCCTCAAACCCTACCGTTGTCTATCACTTCCCTTCCTTCATTTCAGTTATAAATTCCCAATTCCCAAAACATTCAATGGCTGTCTCTATATCCTTGATTTTACTTAACTTAAATATATCTTGTCATTTCATTTATCCCTATCCCTAAAAACTACATTTCCCATCACTATCTCCCACTCCCATATCACTTATAAAATCCCCAAATCCCGAAGTCCCCCAAGCAGTCAAGTGACTGTCCTTCCACTAAAATTTCACTTGAAAGTCCATTATATTCATTGTAATATTTCCTCACAGTCCCTCATTTCCTACTTGGTATACATTGGCATTGAAACAAAGGCACTAATTCATCATTTTCAAACCAACCAAACATACAGTTGACAAACACATTGCAGCACCATGACAGATAGTGAGTCCTCCTATGAGCAGGATAGTGATTCAACCGTAGAACTCAATGTACCAAGGAGATCTCATAAAAGTGGCAAGCACGTCAGAGAAGAGCCTACTTCCTTGACTCAATTGCAGGCATGCCTGCTTGCAATAGCATGCTTTCAGCAACTGTCATGTTTTCAGTACTGTGAGATGATTGCTCAGATTCAGCATCATCATGAGTTGGTTCGCTTATTTGTCCTACATTTATGTGACGGTCATGTAAACCTTGCTAGAGTGAACTTCACCTTGACACCAGAAACCATCTCACAGGCCACAGGGATACCGAACATAGGTGAAGAGTGGAACAAGAGCCAGCAGCTAGATAGAGCATATTATGAGCCATACATCAGACCTGGCTATTTGAGGCAGCTTAGCAGGGTATTCCCATTCCAATTTCTGAAGGAGTCTTATGTGCCATTAATGAAACTCATCATTAGATACTTCAGCTGCGAAGGCTGCTTCTCACGCCTGTATGCATACCACATTAGGCTATTGATGCACTTCACCCGAGTGTGAATGATGAATATCCCATATTTTATGTGCCATAACATTGAAAGGATGAAAGTCCTTGTGTAGAAGAAGACTCCCGAACAACAACACAACAACATCTATCATTATGCGCTCATCAAAATTATTGTGGTACATCAGCTTGGTTTGCAGGGCATTGCTTGGGAGGATTTCATTTCCCGTGACTTCTTTACAGCCCCTCAGCCTCCTCCCGAGAAGGTTCATGAGCATGGTGAGCCTTCCCATCAGTTTGAGAGTCCCGAGATAAAGCATAGAAGTGCACCAGTAGTGGTTACATATCAGAGAGGCATGAGGACATTGTTTGCAGCATCACGACGAGTACTATCTCCACCAGGGGTGGAAGGGGTCTCGTTACCTTCATCAGCAGCGCGAGTACTATCTCCACTTGGCATGGAAGGGGTCTCGCCTTCTACATCAGCACAGGTACAGGTTCAGGATAAAGGCAAGAGGCCTATGCAGGATGAGGGCCCATCTGGAGGTCAGCATACTGAGTTTATATTGATTGATTATGATGCGAGCTCTCCTAGCTCAAAGCTAAGAGAGGTCATTCAGGAGCAGAAGGCCCAGATTGATACATTGACCGAGAAGTTGGAGAGAGCTCAATATGTCATCAAATACTTGGAGCAGCGATATAAACAACTAGAGGATCAACAGACACTTACGGAGTTGCAGAGAATCCGTGAAGATCGGGAATTGGCCCGAAAGAGACCCGGTGACATGACACCTTTTGAGCATAAAATTTTGCTTGAGAGTGTCAAAAGACACCTTGAGAAGCAGTTGGAAAAGGCCAATAGGGACAAATACTTGCTTAGGCACATGAAGAACCACTATTGGGCCCGCACACACGTTTGCAGAGCCAGGATGAAGATCCTAAAGGCGAGGTTGAGGAGAGCACTGACACGGTGAAAAAGGCCTGATCCACTCAAAATCTTGGCCAAAGCTTCCTTGGCTGAGCATGGGACATGATGGGAGACCTTCACTCCAAATTTCAGCAAATTTGGAGTAAATTTTGTCATTTTTGAAATTTTGGTTGCAAAACAGGTTTTTTTGCCCGACGCGTCGCGCCACCTGATGCACGCTTATGATTGGGACATCTTCTGGATGAAAACTTGGTATTTTTGGGTTTTTTATAATAAATTATGCATGCTCAGGAATTTCTGAGAGATTTCATCAAGTTCTGGGTGGTCTAAAGGGCCAAAAACACTCCAAAAATCACCTTTCTGCCACCTTTTGCACCTGCAGGAAGTAGTCTTGGGAGATTGAAGTTTTGGAGGGTCAAATTACATCCAAATAACAATATTCCACTTGGGTTGGATAGCATACATCCAGGGCTTTCCAACAAGCTATCATGAGCTTAATTTGGACTTCAGGAAGTGCCCCAAAAATAGGCTCAAAGTGGCACGGCGCGTAGAGAATTTGGGCGCGGCGCATAGAGGACTTCTGCCTATTTTTCACCTTTCAGCTCAGAAATTCGGCCAGTTTTGACTAGTTTCACTTTTTGATGTAACTATTGATCTATATTGATGTAATTTTATTTCTATGATGTAATTTTGGCTCACATTTACTTTTTATAGAGGATTCATTCACTAAAAAGTGAAAATTAAATGAATGAATCAGTTTCCTTCCTTTTAGAGGCAAGTTGTTTGGCTGCCTAGATTTCAGTTCCATGCTTAGAATTGGTTGAAACAGCTCCTAGAAGGAGGAGCTAGACCCCTAGAGGCATGGGAAGGGGTTAGGATGGTCTATATCATGTATTTTCTGAGTCATTTTCAGGGTTGGATACTTGGGAATAGTTTGGCACTCTATTGTACATCACTTCTGCATTTTTGGCAAGGAAAGACCAGGGTTTTGCAGCACTTGTTGGGATCCCTGTGGCTCTGTGTTTGGATGGTGTTTTTCTCCATGTATTTTTAAGTTCATTAATTTTTATGTATGCCATTTCCCTTCTCTGTGACCTTCTTAAATTAAACAAATCAGTGTTAAAGGTGGAATTCAATGGATTTTCTTTGCTCTGCCTTGGGTTTTGTTTGATTTTACATGTTTTCTTCAGTTTGTAAGAGGATCCTTGATACCATCTTGCCCTCTTTAGCTTCTCAGTAGTCCTTCCTATCCGTTCATTCAATTTAAGGCATCTAAACCTTTGCTTATCCCACCCCAACTTGAATTCAGCAAGAACTGGCCTTCATCCCCAGACCCAAATTTGCTTTTCCCATTTTTTCCAAAAAAACTCTCAAAAAATAAAATCAAATCCTTGCACTACATATCTAGCCTAAAATTAGTTTTTATTACAGTCATCTCAAGCCCCATTGAATATATTTAACTGAGATTGACCCGAAGAGAGCCCTCTCCTGTCCTCATAGGGCTAGCTACGAGGCTGAGCGTGGTTTGATGTTACCTTGAATTCTACCTTCCTTCAGCCTGAGGTAGATTTAGGCTATAACATAGTGGCGACCATACAAGGGAAGAAAATGGTTTGCTTGTTGATGTCATTTGTTTTATAAGCTACAGACAGAGCCTGAAGTTATGCCAGGTAGCCTTCGAAACGCTTTTGCTATGCATCAGCGGAAGTAGATAAACGCTGCTTCAGTCAATCTCTGGTCTAGCTTGTAGACGTGACACTTGACTTGTGAATTACCCCCAGTATATCAGATCAGTTTAGACTTTTGGGTGATTGAGTCTAGAATTCAAATAGGCTGAAAGAGTTCGTTTTGTCCTTTGATTTTTGAAGAGATCAACACACTGGCTTCCAGAAGACATACTAGAGAAAATCTCGATCCTGATCTGCCTCCAGTGTATGAGAATCCAAATCTAATCACAAGAATCCATCGTCGAGAAAGTCCCGTGATTCCTCTATTTAAATCTCAATCATGTCCCACAGTTTTTGAAGACCTTGAATTTGATGAGCAGTTTGAGTTGTCTTTGTTTGAAATGAAATCTGAAAGTGCTCTTGATTCCACTGTTATAAATCCTGATTTCATTAAATATCTTGAAGTTGAGCAAGCCAATAGATCCATCGATAATTATATTTTGAATATTCAAAACTCTGTTGTGGCAACAAATATTCCTGAGTGTATAGAGTTTGCATCTGAGACTCTTGGGCATTCCGAAATCATCTCTGGTTCATAAGTTCAGTCCGAACCTCCTTTTATTCCTACCATTCCCGTGCAACCATCCATATCTGATCAAAAATCTGCAGAAGTTCCTCCTCCATACACACCACATACACCTCGTACATCTACTGCTCCTACTCCACCTATTTCTCCAAGACTGATTGTGAATCCACCGAGAGCGATGGCTGCTAGATTCACACCTCTTGTCTTGCCCCAGAATTTGGATCCTATGCCCGGAGATTATCAAAGTAAGATCCCATTATTTGATGGCACACCTCAAAGTGTTCCCGCTCAAAAACATATTGACAGAATAGCATAATTCTTTGATCTTCACGAGATAGATGAAGAAAATGTGTCTATGAGATTATTTGTGCAAACTTTTGGAGGAGAAGTACGAAAGTGGTTCCAAGCTTTGCAGCCTAGAACTATTGCTACATTGGCAGAGCTTTAGAGATAGTTTTTGGATCAGTGGGAAATAAAGAAAGATCCACTTCAAATCACTTCTGAATATACTAAGATCAAGCGCAATCCTAGTGAGTCCGTTCAAGACTATATTATCAGATTTAATGCGGTTTATAATGCAATTCTTGATGATTTGAGGCCATCTAAAAAGTCAGCTTTGCTTAAGTTCCCGGATGGTTTTGATCCAGAGATAGCTTATTCATTACGAGACAGATCCAGAGATAGCTTATTCATTATGAGACAGAGATCCTCCCACTTTGGAGGACATGCAGAAAATTGCAGTAAGTGTGGAAGCGAATTTGAATGATAAGAGAGCAAGATTGAAAGCAGAAAAGAAAGTTGTGATAAAGGAAGAAGCTTCTACATCAGATAAAATACTTCGCAAGGTTGAAAATATGTTCGAATGACTCACACTTGATAAGCCCGAACCACAGATCAGAAATCCAAATTTCCATGGACAGCAACAACCACAATTCAAGATCAAACAACGTGAGCAGCGAGCCCAAGAACCGGCACCACAGTAGTAGGTAAAGACCCCTCTTCAGCAGAATTGTGTTGGTCCCAAATCAGATAATGAAGATGATGTAGTAGGGGAGGAAAATTACTTTTTTACTCCTGATGATTTTCCCATTTACATTACCAAAGATGAAGAGTATGCAGAAAGTTCAATGGTACAAAGAGATAAGGATTTTATCTTGGCCAATGACACAGCTCTTGAGGAAGAATCAGAAGAGTATCAGAGAGGTTATATGAATGCTTTGTCCGCCCAGCAGAAGCAATATTCTCTTAGGAACAGAGATGTGCCTGTCAATCCAATTCAGAAAAGAAAGGAAGCTTCAGCACCTAAGAGTGATTCACCTGTGGCACAAAAGAAAGGAAAAGAGACAATTGATCCCGCTGCCAGTAAGTCATCATTAGCAGAAAAATCAAATCAGCCAATTGTATCAAGGGAGAAGGCTGAAAAGAAAGATGTTCCAGCCAAAGAGATAGAAAAGACTTTAGCTTTTAGTTTCGAAAATGAAATTTCTAAATTGAAAGTTTCCATTCCTTTGACTGAACTAATGAGGAACAATAGTTATAAGGGTCAAGTTTTTAAAATTTTGAATGTTGATTCTGTTAGAGTCAGTCCTTATAGCCCTCCGTCAGAGATCATTTCGCTTTTTGCATATCATTTTTAGGTGTCTCGCTCGTTTCACTTCGTTGCATTTCGCTAGGGGCATGTCATTGACTGACGAGGGGGTCTGGTTGTCTTATGTTTCCTCATGCTTGTACCTGCAGGGCTAATTAAAATTCCTCAAAAATCACTGAAGTTCAGGTCACTGCATTCATGGTCATAAATGATTAGTTTCGTTAAAAAGATTCTTTAGTCCTAGAGTCTAGGGTTTCAGTCCTTTGCATACATGTAATAAAAGCCCGCAGGCCATGAGGTTGGTTTCAAACGATTCTCATTTCATATTTGTATTCTCAACAACATTTGAAGACATTTCTAGTCCAAAACTCTGTTTTGGAACTAGAAATTGTCAAATTTCATTTTTGTAATAATTGTGTATTTGTTTCATCATAAGAAATTTGAAGGCAACCTTTGATCTGTGCCAAAGCCAAATGCCAAATCCCTGCAAAAGCAACCAAGTATTATCAGTCCAAGACTCAGAAAAATAATAAAAAGCCAAAGGACAGCATTGTATTAAGTGATCAAATGACAAAGTGCCAAACATTATTAAAGTGGGTTATGGAGAAAATTTAAATCAAAGTTGATTTTTATGAGATATTTTACAACCCATATAAACCATTAGAAGACAACTCATTTGCATAGATTCCAAAGCAAAGGTCGAATTGCAGATTAGAAGGGTGAAAGCTTGTTTTCAGAACTATAGACCGGAGGTGGAAGTGCGCGCTACTCACAGAGGAGGCGTGCTAGTCACAAGAGGCACGCTACGCATATAGCTTCACTGGCCTGTGCAAAATAGCACGCGCGCTACGCACATACCGCGCACTACAGACTGGGTGAGCGCGCTACTCATACAATCTCAGAGCCAGAAATTTTCACTCTTGCGTCCAGTTTAATGCCAAATCGCCTCAATTGGCTTGCAAGTAGGTTTTTCATGATTGCTCAGTAAATTTTCAACATGATTGTGGTGTTTTGAGAGTGGAGAAACTAGTGTGTTTGATGTGGAGAAAAGTGAACCCTATGTTCATTGCAAATTCATTTCTTAGGGTTTTGAAAGACATGTTGATAGTCTTGTAAAGGATTTCTAAGCTTGTGTTGTTGATATATATGCTTATGCATCTACTGTCAAAAGTGTCACTGCCCTCACGCTCTCAGTTTGCCATTTCATCACTGCTGTCATCGCCATTATATTACCATTGTCATTTCTATTGTTTTACTATGGTCATTGTCACACTGTTTCTCATTCTCCATTGACAAACACAGTCCCATACTCACTTCCCCTTTGACAAATCTTAGCCAGCATTGCAAAGTCTATACACTACATTACACTTTTTCTACTCATTTGTCAAATCCCTTGTGATCAAAGCAGTGAGTGTTTTTCATGCAAACTCATTTGACAGAGCCATTACCACTGTGGCTTGCTTTCCTATGATACTTTGATACATATGTGACATATTTGGGTTTTGAGCATACATTGAAACTTTTGTCTTCACTACACCTATATCAACATATATATTGCAAACATCTTGTTTTCAAAGCCATGTCAGAGACGGATTCAGTTTATGAGCAGGAGTATGACAGTGATTCCACAGCAGAGGGTAATGTACCACGGAGGTCTCACAAAAGTGGCAAAAGTGGTAAGCATCTCAGGGAGGAGCCTACTTCTTTGGCTCAATTGCAGGCTTGCCCGCTTGCAATGGATTGTTTTCAGCATTAGTCATGTTTCCAATACTATGAGATGATTTCACAAACCCAGCATCATCGTGAACTAGCTCGTCTATTTGTTCTACATTTACATGATGGCCGTGTAAACCTTGCAGGAGTAGATTTCATTCTGTCACCAGAGACTATTGCTCGGGCCACCGAGATACCAAATATAGGAGAGGAATGGAACAAACGACATCAGTTAGAGAAATCCTACTATGAGCCATACATCAAACCTGAGTTTATGAGGCAGCTGAGTAGGGTATTTCCTTTCAGATTCCTGAAGGATGAGTTTGCACCTTTGATGAAACTCATCATTCGATATTTCAGTTGTGAGGGCAGATTCTCGCGTCTCAATACGTACCATGTCCGTTTGTTGATGCATTTCATGAGGGTACGTATGCTAAGCATTCCATACTTCATGTATCGCAACATAGAGAGGATGACAATTTTTGTACAGAAGAAGACCCCAGCACAGCAGCATAGAAGTATATATCATTACGCGCTGATCAAAATCATGGTGGTAAATCAGTTGACACAGCAGGGCATTACTTGGGAGGATTTCATCTCCCGTGACTTCTTCACAGCGCCACAGCTGCCTCCCGAGGTAGTTCATGATGAGGGAGAGCCTTCACATCAGCCGGACATCCCTGAGATCAAGCATATCAAGGCTCCATTGTATGTGACATACCAGCGAGGCCACAGGGCCTTATTTGCAGCTACACGACGAGTATTATCTCCACCCGGGGTGGAAGGGGTCTCGTTGACTTCATCAGCAGCGCGAGTATTATCTCCACCAAGGGTGGAAGGGGTCTCACCTTCTTCTTCAGCACAGGTACAGATTCAGGACAGAGGCAAGAGGCCTATGCATGATGAGGGCCCATCAAGTGGTCGAGACACTGATTTCACATTCATCGATGTTGATGCGAGCTCTCCTAGCTCGAAACTGAAAGAGATCATCCAGGAGCAAAAGGCCGAGAATGACACGCTGAAAGAGAAATTGCAGAGGGCTCAGTGGGTGATAAACTACCTGGAGCAGCGTAACAAACAGCTAGAGGATGAGCACACACTGTTAGAGCTGCGGCGAATCCGTGAGGATCGACAATTGGCCCGGAAGAGACCGGGTGATATGACACCGGCTGATCGAGATTCTTGCCTCACGCATGTTAACATTCATCTGGAGAAATTTTTGGCAAAGGCCAATAGAGACAAAGACATGCTTTGTCACATGAAAGGTTATTATTGGGCCCGCATGCACGTCTACAAGGCAAAAATGAAGATTCTAAAGAGGAGGTTGAGCAGTGCACTAAAACGGCGGAAGAGGCCTGATCCACTCTGAATTTTGGCCGAGGCTTCCTTGGCTGGGCATGATACATGATGGAGGGTCTTCGCTCTGAATTTGAGCGAATTTGAAAATTTTTTTGTCATTTTGGAAAATTTTGGTCTCAAAACAGGTTTTTCAACCATACGAGTAGCGCGTCGACGCGCTCGCTTATGATTGGGACACTTGCTGGAGGAAAACTTTATATTTTTGGATTTTTCATGGAAAGTTATGCATGCTCCAGTAATACCAAAGCATTTTACCAAATTCTGGATGATCAAAGGGGCCAAAACACCATGAAAATCACCATTCTGCCACCTTTTTCAGCAGCAGGAAGTACTTGTGGGAGGATGAATTTTTGGAGGGGCAAATGAGCTCCAAATTGGGAAATTCCACTTGGGTTGGATAGTAGACATCCAGGGATTTCCAAAAATATATCATGAGCTTGATTTTGATGCCACGAAGTGCCCCAAAAGTATGCTGAAAGGCGTGCTGCGCATATAGCTCAGGCGCGCTACTCATACAGATTTTTGGTCCATTTTTCATCTTCCAGCTCAGGATTTCGGCCAGTTGGACCAGTTTTTCTTGTGGATGTAATTTTTGAGTTATCTTGATGTAATTTTATGGTTGGAATGTAACTTGGACTCACTTTTACCTATTCTAGATGATTCACTCCTAAAAAAGTAAAAATCAAATGTAAGAATCAGTTTCCTTCCTTTTAGAGGCAAGTTGTTTGGCTGCCTATATTCTAGCTCCTTGTTTAGAATTAGTTGTAACTGCTCCTAGAAGGAGGAATTCGACCCCTATAGGTGTGGGAAGGGGTTAGGATAGTCTATATGATATGATTTCTGAGACTTTCTACAGGTTGGACTCTTGGGAAAACTTTGGCACACTATTGTACATATTTTTCATATTTTGGCTAAGTAAAGATCAGAGGTTTTGCAGCACCTGTTGGGATTCTTGTGGCTTTCAGTTCTTGATGGTGTTTTCTCTCAGCTTATTGTAATTTCTTTCATGTTTAATGTATGCCATTCCCTTCTTATGCTTATGAAACTAAATGAATGAGTAAATGAGGTTGAATCCATTGTTTCAGTGCTCTGCCTTTAAATTTGTTTAGTTTTACATGTTTTTGCCTGTTTGGAGAGGATCCATGTTCTCCCTTGCCCTCTTCAACTCATTTTCATTCTGATCCATCCATACACCTGATAAAAAGCATCAAGACTACTGCCTACCTCGCCCCAACTCGAAATCTGCAAAGATCTGGCCTTATCCCCGGACCCAAAATTGTTTTCCCATCTTTTCAACAAAAACCCAAAAAATCAAAATCAAACTTTCCTATCTCTTTACTAGCCTAAAATTAGTATTCTTTATAAGTCATCTCAGCCCCTTTGAAGACCTTTTACCGAGATACACCCGGAGAGAGCCCTCTCCTGTCCTCGTAGGGCTAGCTACGAGGTTGAGCGTGGTTTGATGTAGCCTTGAGTTTTACCTTATTTCAGCCTAAGGTAGATTTGAGCGCTAACATAGTGGCGACCATACTGGGGAATAAAATCTCAATGGTTTGCTTGTTGATGTGTTCGTTTCATGAGTCTTAGATGGAGTCTGAAGTCACGCCAGGTAGCTTTCGAAATTCTTTTGCCATGCATAAGCGGAAGTAGATAAACACTGCTTCAGTCGATCTCTGGTTAGCTTGTGAATGCAGCACTTGATTTGCAAATCACCCCAGTATACTTGTTCATTCTAGACCTTTGGATGATTGAGTCTAGAATTCGATAGGCTGAAAATAATCTATTGTTTCCTTTGAATTTTTCTTGGATAGATCAATACACTGGCTTCAAAAAGGCATACCAGATCAAATCCTGATCCAAATCCGCCTCCAGTATATGAAAACCCCAACCTAATCCCAAGAATTTTTCGTCGAGAAACTCCCATTATTCCTTTGGTCAAATCTCACTCATACCCCACTGTTTTTTAATACATTGAAGATATTGAGTTTGACGATCAGTTTGAGTTATCATTGTTTGAAGCCAAATCCAAAAGTGCTACTGGTTGTACCGTCATCAATCCTGAGTTCATCAAGTATCTAGAAGTTGAGAAAGAAAATAGATCTATCGATAATTATATTCTCAATCTTCAAAATTCCATTGTGGCAACCAACATTCCCGAATTCATTGAATCTGCTTCACAAACTCTTGGGCCATCTGAGATTGCATCTAGTTCATGGATTCCCACTGAACCTCCCTTTATTCCTACCATTCCCGTACAGCCTGAGATCTATGATCAGAAATCAGCAGTATTTTCTCCCCCATCTCCACCGCATACACCTCGTTCACCTACTGCTCCCGTTCCACCGGTTTCTCCGAGACAACAGTTTATAAATCTGCCAAGAGCCATGGCTGCGAGATTTGCACCTCTTATTTTACCTACAAATTTGGATCCTATGCCTGCTGATTATCAGAGCAAGATTCCCATATTCGATGGCACGCCACAGAGTATAGTCGCTCAGCAGCATATTGTCAGGATGACAGATTTCTTGGACTTGCATGAAATAGATGAAGAAAATGTGTCCATAAGGTTGTTCGCCCAGACCTTTGGAGGTGAGGTTCGTAAATGGTTTAGAGCTTTACAGGCCAGAAGTATCAATACATTACAAGAGCTTCAGACACAATTCTTAGATCGATGGGAGATGAAAAAAGATCCGTTGCAGATTACTTCTGAGTATACCAGCATCAAACGTAATCCTGGTGAGTCTGTTCAGGATTATATTATCAGATTCAATACAGTTTATAATGCAATTCCAGATGACTTAAGACCGTCTAAAAAGTCAGCTCTTCTTAAATTCCCAGATGGTTTTGATCCGGAGATGGCTTATTCACTACGAGACAGAGATCCGCCTACCTTAGAAGATATGCAGAAGATTGATGTTAGTGTTGAGGCAAATCTGAATGATAAGAGAGCCCGGTTGAAAGCAGAGAAAAGAGTGACTATAAAAGAAGAGGCTTCCACATCTGCATCAGAACAGCACTTGCTTCGTGAGATGGAAAAAATGTTCAAAAGAATGACGCTTGATAAGCCAGAAATGCAGATTTGTAATCCCAACTACCATGGCCAGCAACAACCATAGTTTAGAATTAAGCAGTGTGAACAGAGAGTACAAGAGCCGGCAGCCCAGCAGTAGATTAAAACACCTCTTTTGCATAATTTTGTGAGTCAAGATTCAGATGATGATGATGATGTAGTAGGTGAGCAAAACCACTTCTTTACTCTCGACAATCTGCCCATTTACATCACTGAGGATGAGGAATATGGAGAAAGTTCAGCTGCACAGAAAGATGAGGATTTCATTTTAGCAAATGATGCAGATCTGGAGGAAGAATCAAATGAATACCAAAGAGGATATTTGAATGCTTTGTCCACTCAACAGGAGCAATACTCATTGAGAAATAGAGATGTGCCCATAAATCCAATTCAGAAAAGAAAAGAGGCTTCAGCACCAAAGATGGATTCACCTATACCACAGAAGAAAGGAAAAGAGACAATTGATCCCGCAGCTAGTAAATCATCATCAGCAGAAAAGGAAAATCAGCCAAACACAATGAAGGATAAGGCTGAAAAGAGAAAAGTTCCAGTCAAAGAGGTTGAAAGAGTTTCAGCATTTAGTTTGGAAAATGAAATTTCCAAATTGAAGGTATCTATTCCTTTGATAGAAATTATGAAGAACAGCAGCTACCGAGGTCAAGTCTCCAAAATTCTAAATTTTGATCCAATGTTTGACACGGTAAATGTTGAAGACGATCAGCCATAATTGATATTTGGGCCTGCATTAGATGGTGAGTCCCCTAATAGTGATTTTCCTCCCTTTTATATCAGTTTGAGGTTGCATGAATATGTTTTGCACAATGCCATGTTCGATTCTGGTGCTTCGCACAATCTTATGCCAAAGGCGATCATGGAAAAGTTGGGTCTAGATATTAAAAGGAAATACCATGATTTGTATTCATTTGATTCCAGCCGTGTGAGGTGTATCAGACTCATCAAAGATTTGGTTGTAAGCTTAGATCAAATTCCGGCGAAGAATGTCTTAATGGATGTCATTATGGTGGACATTCCTCCGCGATTTGGAATGCTCCTTTATAGATCTTGGGGGGGAAAGTTGAAAGGTAAACTACAGTTAAATTTTTCCTATGCTACAATTCCAGTCTTCGGTCAAATGAGAAAGTTATATCGAGAGCAGAAGATGAAATACATGATAACAAGCAAGGAGAAGCCAATCAATCATCCTGTAAATTATGTACATACCGACTTAGAGTCTTTTGTGTTGTTTGCTGATAGTTTAATGATATAGATAGTCAATTAGTTCAGGCAGAAGATATACCAGAAATCACTGAGAATTTTAGAGAAGTTCTGCAAAAAGAAAGAAGAGAAAGGCAAGATACTGTGGAGCAATCAGCTAAAGACAATGGGCAGCAAACAGGAAAAACAGAGCTGGCGCAATTTTAGCATCTAGAGGACGATGAAGATGGTATTTGGACCATGGATTTTGATGGCGCAGTGGGTAGTGATGGTGCTGGAATTGGTGTTTGGATTCGTAGTCCATTTTCCGCTCCGGATAAGGTTCCAAGCAATGTGAGAGTATGTTCCTACAAGCTAGCATTTCACTGTTCTAATAATGAAGCGAAGTATGAGGCTCTGATTGCTGGCCTTAAGATTCTAAGAAAGCTGAAAGAAAAAATAATTGCAGTCTATGGTGATTCAGAATTGGTGATAAAGCAAGTAAAGGGTGAGTTTTAAGCCAAGCATCCTCGCATGAGGGCTTACCGTGATGCAGTTTTAGACATTTTGAAGTTATTTTCTGATCATACCTTGACATGTGTGCCTCGCATACAAAATGGTGTTGTTGATGGACTTGCTAAGGCAGCAAGAAATTTAAAAATCCCAATGAATTCCAGCAACAAGTTCGAGATTCATGTGAAACACCGCCCCACCGTTCCAGATAATCAGCGATGTTGGCAAGTTTTTCAGGATGACGAGGAGATTAGTGATTTTCTGCAGAATAAGGGTAAGTTTAAAGACACCTCCATAGATACAGAACATGATGATGGTAATGATGATATACAAATAAATCAAATGGAAGTGCTACAACTTAAAGATAACATCATTCCTAAAGGATTGATTCCTTTGGAGGAACTTTTTGATCAAGACGATGTAGCCCGCAAACCGACATTGAGGCCGACTGAAAAAGGTGTTGAAGAGGTAAATATTGGGACAGCTGAAAATCCCAAGATGGTAAAGTTATCAAATTCATTGTCACCAAAGGTAAAAGCGGAGTATGTGAGATTGTTGTCTTCATTTTCTGATGCTTTTGCATGGGATTACTCAGATCTAAAAACATATGACACTAATATCATCCAGCATACTATCCCCATCAAACCAAATCAAAAGCCTTTCCGTCAGAAGTTGAGGAGAATCAATCCAAAGCTGCTACCATCAATTGAAAAAGAGGTAAATAGGTTGTATAAGTCAGGAATCATTGTGCCTATCAGATTTTCCGATTGGATATCAAATTTGGTGCCCGTGAGAAAGAAGACAGGTGAGATCCGTTTATGTATCGACTTCAGAAATTTGAATAAGGTATCATTAAAAGACAATTATCCGCTGCCAAAAATGGACCATATATTGAAGCGAGTAGTTGGAGAATCAAGGATGTCACTACTCGACGGCTATTCAGGATACAATAAAATTTTAGTGCATGAAGATGATCGTGACAAGACTGCGTTCACCACTCCATGGGGAACATTTCATTATGCGAAGATGACGTTTGGTTTGAAAAATGCAGGTGCCACTTTTCAACATGCAATGGACATGGCTTTCGCCAACGAGAAAGATGTATTTTTGGTTGTCTACCTTGATGATCTGACTGTGTTTTCAAATTCTGATGAAGAGCATTTATATCATTTGAAAGTTGTTTTCCAGAAGTGCAGAAAATATGGCATTTCGCTGAATCCAAAAAAGAGTCTTTTTGCCATGGATGAAGGCAAGCTCCTTGGCCACATCATATCAAAAGACGACATTCGTGTTGACCCTGCATGTGTTGAAGCCATCCAGCAGATTGAACAGCCCCGGAACAAGAAAGAAATACAGTCCTTTAATGGTAAAATGAATTTTCTGCATCGTTTCATTCCAAATCTTGCCGAGCATCTTAGAGAAATCACGAACATGCTGAAAAAGGACAGTCAGGTAAAGTGCACAGAAGAGGCGGTGAAATCATTCAATTTGGTAAAGTTAGCTCTTTCTTCAGCCCCTATTTTAATCAGCCCAGACTACACACAGGCAGTATTATCCGACTTTGGCAGCTGTTTTAATGCAAAAAAGGGATGGAGTTGAGAAGCCTATTGCTTTTTTCAGTCGGATAATACGGGACAGAGCGTTGAAATATAACATTATTGAGAAACAAGCACTTGCGCTTGTAAAGGCCTTGAAAGATTTCCGTGTATATATACTGCATTCCGACATTATAGCCTATGTTCCTAACGCAGCAGTTAAGGATGTTTTGGTACAGGCAGATCCAGAAGGAAGGCGGGGTAAGTGGATCGTTGCATTGTTAGAATATGATGTGGAGATTAAATTCACCAAGCTGATCAAAGGACAAGGACTAGCCAAGCTCATGGCTGAAACAAATCTGCATGCTCTAGATATAAATTTGATCACTGCCATGTCCGATGAAGATGAGGAGAGTACATCATTTCAGGTATCTGATATTTTTGTTTCTTCCCCTTGGTATGCTGAAATTTTATACGTACTTCAGAATTTGTCTCCACCTCCCGGGATGCCTAGAAATAAGAGTAGAACCTTGAAGTTGAGGGCTGCAAAGTTTTGCATATTAAATTCTGCATTATATTGGAAAGACCCTGGTGGAATGTTATTGAATTGTTTAGTAGAGGAGGAAGCCAAAAGAGTTTTGGAGGACTTTCATAGAGGAGACTGCGGGGGCCATTTGTTTTGGAAAACCACAGCGAATAAGATTCTAAGGGCGGGTTACTATTGGCCTTCTTTGTTTTCTGATGTATATAAGGCTGTTAAGAATTGTCACGAATGCCAAATTTTCGAAGGGAAGCAGAAACTACAGCCTTTGCCTCTCAAACCAATTGAAGTCAGTGCACCATTTCAGCAGTGGGGATTGGATTTCATTGGAGAAATCCATCTGGCATCATCAGGACAGCATAGATGGATATTGACAGCTACGGACTACTTCACGAAATGGATCGAGGCCATTCCCACTCGACAAGCCACGGATGCAGTAATTATCTCTTTTCTTGAAAACAATATTCTGTCACGTTTTGGGTGTCCTAGTAAGATAATCACAGATAATGCAGTGGCCTTCAAGTCAAAGAGGATGGTCGAATTTTTCTATAAGTACAACATCATCTTGGGACATTCGACTGCCTACCATCCGCAAGGAAATGGCTTGGCAGAATCTTCAAATAAGTCTTTGGTAAATATCATCAAGAAATTGCTGGAAATCAATAAAAAGGGCTGGCACAATAAATTAGTGAATGCGCTTTGGGCCGATAGGGTAAGTCAGAAAAATTCTATTGGCATGTCCCCTTTCGAGTTGGTGTATGGGGTAGACACAGTTTTTCCCACTTCTCTTGTTGTCCCGGTAGTCAAATTGCTTCAGGAAGCCGGTAGTGAGGAAGATCCCATGTAGCGGAGGATTAATCAGATGATTCATTTACAGCAGACACGAGAGGAGGTATTTCAAAATACATTCAAGTTGCAGTAACACATAAAGAAGATCTACGACAGGAAGGCAAAAGCAGATAAGTTTCAGCTGGATGAGGTGGTTTTGAAGTGGGATGCTCGAAATGAAGATAAGGGAAAGCACGGCAAATTTGAAAATCTATGGAAGGGTCCTTTTAAGATTGCAGCGTATCGTGGTCAGAACGCCTTTCTTCTCAAGGAAATGAATGGAGATGATTGTCCTGGAGGGCCGATCAATGGTCAGCTGCTCAAGCGATACCACTTCTGAGTATTTTCTGCTGATTTCATCATCATTGTATATATCATTTTATTTATGTTTTATCGTAAGTGTGGATTGATCTCTCATCTTTAGTCTGGGGCCCGGAGTGAAGGCTATAATTCTGGAGAAGGAGACTAGTTTGGTTTGAAGTTTGTCAAGTCAGTATTATTATTTTTTTATTTTTAAAGTCGAGTCAGTTTTGATCAAGTTTCAGTCAGGTTTCAGTCAAGTTTGCAGTCCATAAATGTGTCAAAAGTTTTTGTATTATCCGTTGAAATAATGACTCCATCGCCCAATGGATGAAGGCACTATCTGACTCCCCCAGAGATCTACCGTTCTTGGCATCTCCTTGGAGCCACCATCCCCATTGGAGCCAATGTTAGAGTCGGTCCTTACAGCCCTCCATCATAGATCATTTCGCTTTTTGCATATCATTTTTAGGTGTCTCGCTCATTTCACTTCGTTGCATTTCGCTAGGGGCATGTCATTGACTGACGAGGGGGTCTGGTTGTCTTGTGTTTCCTCATGCTTGTACCTGCAGGGCTAATTAAAATTCCTCAAAAATCACTGAAGTTCAGGTTACTGCATTCATGGTCATAAATGATTAGTTTCGTTAAAAAGAGTCTTTAGTCCTAGAGTCTAGGGTTTCAGTCCTTTGCATACATGTAATAAAAGCCCGCAGGCCATGAGGTTGGTTTCAAACGATTCTCATTTGATATTTTTATTCTTAACAACATATGAAGACATTTCTAGTCCAAAACTCTGTTTTGGAACTAGAAATTGTCAAATTTCATTTTTGTAATAATTGTGTATTTGTTTCATCATAAGAAATTTGAAGGCAGCCTCTAATCTGTGTCAAAGCCAAATGCCAAATCCCTGCAAAAGCAACCAAGTATTATCAGTCCAAGACTTAGAAAAATAATAAAAAGCCAAAGGACAACATTGTATTAAGTGATCAAATGACAAAGTGCCAAACATTATTAAAGTGGGTTATGGAGCAAATTTAAATCAAAGTTGATTTTTATGAGATATTTTACAACCCATATAAACCATTAGAAGACAACTCATTTGCATAGATTCCAAAGCAAAGGTCGAATTGCAGATTAGAAGGGAAATAGCTTGTTTTCAGAACTGTAGACCGAAGGTGGAAGTGCGCGCTACTCACAGAGGAGGCGCGCTACTCACAGAGGAGGCGCACTACTCACAAGAGGCGCACTACGCATATAGCTTCACCGGCCTGTGCAATCATACAATCTCAGAGCCAGAAATTTTCGCTCCTGCGTCCAGTTTAATGCCAAATAGCCTCAATCGGCTTTCAAGTAGGTTTTTCATGATTGCTCAGTAAATTTTGAACATGAATGTGGTGTTTTGAGAGTGGAGAAACTAGTGTGTTTGATGTGGAGAAAAGTGAACCCTATGTTCATTGTAAATTCATTTCTTAGGGTTTTGAAAGACATGTTGATAGTCTTGTGAAGGATTTCCAAACTTGTGTTGTTGATATATATGCTTATGCATCTACTGTCAAAAGTGTCACTGCCCTCACGCTCTCAGTTTGCCATTTCATCACTGCTGTCATCGCCATTATATTACCACTGTCATTGCTATTGTTTTACTATGGTCATTGTCACACTGTTTCTCATTCTCCATTGACAAACACAGTCCCATACTCACTTCCGCTTTGACAAATCTTAGCCAGCATTGCAAAGGCTATACACTAAATTACACTTTTTCTACTCATTTGTCAAATTCCCTTGTGATCAAAGCAGTGATTGTTTTTCATGCAAACCCATTTGACAGAGCCATTACCACTGTGGCTTGCTTTCCTATGATACTTTGATACATATGTGACATATTTGGGTTTTGAGCATACATTGAAACTTTTGTCTTCACTACACCTATATCAACTTATATATTGCAAACATCTTGTTTTCAAAGCCATGTCAGAGACGGATTCAGTTTATGAGCAGGAGTATGACAGTGATTCCACAGCAGAGGGTAATGTGCCACGGAGGTCTCACAAAAGTGGCAAAAGTGGTAGGCATGTCAGGGAGGAGCCTACTTCTTTGGCTCAATTGCAGGCTTGCCCGCTTGCAATGGATTGTTTTCAGCATCAGTCATGTTTCCAATACTGTGAGATGATTTCACAAACCCAACATCATTGTGAACTAGCTCGTCTATTTGTTCTACATTTACATGATGGCCATGTAAACCTTGCAGGAGTAGATTTCATTCTGTCACCAGAGACTATTGCTCGGGCCACCGGGATACCAAATATAGGAGAGGAATGGAACAAACGACATCAGTTAGAGAAATCCTACTATGAGCCATACATCAAACCTGAGTTTATGAGGCAGCTGAGTAGGGTATTTCCTTTCAGATTCCTGAAGGATGAGTTTGCACCTTTGATGAAACTCATCATTCGATATTTCAGTTGCGAGGGTAGATTCTCGCGTCTCAATACGTACCATGTCCGTTTGTTGATGCATTTCACGAGGGTACGTATGATGAGCATTCCATACTTCATGTATCGCAACATAGAGAGGATGAAAATATTTGTATATAAGAAGACCCCAGCATAGCAGCATAGAAGTATATATCATTACGCACTGATCAAAATCATGGTGGTACATCAGTTGACACAGCAGGGCATTACTTGGGAGGATTTCATCTCCCGTGACTTCTTCACAGCGCCGCAGCCGCCTCCCGAGGTAGTTCATGATGAGGGAGAGCCTTCACACCAGCCTGACATTCCTGAGACCGAGCATATCAGTGCTCCAGTGTATGTGACATACCAGCGAGGCCACAGGGCCTTATTTGCAGCTACACGACGAGTACTATCTCCACCCGGGGTGGAAGGGGTCTCGTTGACTTCATCAGCAGCGCGAGTATTATCTCCACCAAGGGTGGAAGGGGTCTCGCCTTCTTCTTCAGCACAGGTACAGATTCAGGATAGAGGCAAGAGGCCTATGCATGATGAGGGCCCATCAGGTGGTCGAGACACTGATTTCACATTCATCGATGTTGATGCGAGCTCTCCTAGCTCGAAACTGAAAGAGATCATCCAGGAGAAAAAGGCCGAGAATGACATGCTGAAAGAGAAATTGCAGAGGGCTCAGTGGGTGATAAACTACCTGGAGCAGCGTAACAAACAGCTAGAGGATGAGCACACGCTGTTAGAGCTGCGGCGAATCCGTGAGGATCGACAATTGGCCCGGAAGAGACCTGGTGATATGACAGTGGATGATCGAGATTCTTGCCTCACACATGTTAACATTCATCTGGAGAAATTGTTGGCAAAGGCCAATAGAGACAAAGACATGCTTCGTCACATGAAAGGTCATTATTGGGCTCGCATGCATGTCTGCAAGGCAAAAATGAAGATTCTGAAGAGGAGGTTGAGCAGAGCACTAAAACGGCGGAAAAGGCCTGATCCACTTCGGATTTTGGCCGAGGCTTCATTGGATGGGCATGATACATGATGGAGGGTCTTCGCTCCGAATTTGAGCAAATTCGGAGAAATTTTTGTCATTTTGAAATATTTTGGTCTCAAAACAGATTTTTCAGCCATACGAGTAGCGCGTCGACGCGCTCGCTTATGATTGGGACACTTGCTGGAGGAAAAATTTATATTTTTGGATTTTTCATGGAAATTTATGCATGCTCCAGTAAGACCAAAGCATTTCACCAAATTCTGGATGATCAAAGGGGCCAAAACACCATGAAAATCACCATTCTGCCACCTTTTTCAGCAGCAAGAAGTACTTGTGGGAGGATGAAGTTTTGGAAGGGAAAATGAGCTCCAAATTGGGAAATTCCACTTAGGCTGGATAGCAGACATCCAGGGCTTTCCAAAAAGCTATCATGAGCTTTATTTTGATGCCAGGAAGTGCCCCAAAAGTAGGCTGGAAGGCGCGCTACGCATATAGCTCAGGCACGCTACTCATACAGATTTTTGGTCCATTTTTCATCTTCCAGCTCAGGATTTCGGCCAGTTGGACCAGTTTTGCTTGTGGGTGTAATTTTTGAGTTATCTTGATGTAATTTTATGGTTGGCATGTAACTTGGACTCACTTTTACCTATTCTAGATGATTCACTCCTAAAAAAGTAAAAATCAAATGTAAGAATCAGTTTCCTTCCTTTTAGAGGCAAGTTGTTTGGCTGCCTATATTCTAGCTCCTTATTTAGAATTAGTTGAAACTGCTCCTAGAAGGAGGAATTCGACCCCTAGAGACATGGGAAGGGGTTAGGATAGTCTATATGATGTAATTTCTGAGACATTCTACAGGTTGGACTCTTGGGAAAACTTTTGGCACACTATTGTACATATTTTTCATATTTTGGCTAAGGAAAGATCAGAGGTTTTGCAGCACCTGTTGGGATTCTTGTGGCTTTCAGTTCTTGATGGTGTTTTCTCTCATTTTATTGTAAGTTCTTTCATGTTTAATGTATGCCATTCCCTTCTTATGCTTATGAAACTAAATGAATGAGTAAATGAGGTTGAATCCATTGTTTCAGTGCTTTGCCTTTAAATTTGTTTAGTTTTACATGTTTTTGCCTGTTTGGAGAGGATCCATGTTCTCCCTTGCCCTCTTCAGCTCCTTTTCATTCTGATCCATCCATACACCTGATCAAAAGCATCAATACTACTTCCTACCTCGCCCCAACTCGAAATCTGCAAAGATCTGGCCTTATCCCCGGACCCAAAATTGTTTTCCCATCTTTTCAACAAAAACCCAAAAAATCAAAATCAAACTTTCCTATCTCTTTACTAGCCTAAAATTAGTATTCGTTATAAGTCATCTCAACCCCTTTGAAGACCTTTTGCCGAGATAGACCCGAAGAGAGCCCTCTCTTGTCCTCGTAGGGCTAGCTACGAGGCTGAGCGTGGTTTGATGTAGCCTTGAGTTTTACCTTATTTCAGCCTAAGGTAGATTTGAGCGCTAACAGATTCAATGTCTGATATGGTGAATGTTGAAGATGACCAACCTGAATTGATATTTGGGCCAGCTTTAGATGGTGAGTCTCCTAACAGTGATGTGCCACCTTTTTATATCAGTTTAAGATTGCATGATTTCGTATTTCATAATGCCATGTTTGATTCCAGTGCTTCGCATAATCTTATGCCGAAAGCTATCATGGAGAAGTTGGGTTTGGACATCACAAGGAAGTACCATGATCTTTATTCATTTGATTCCAGCAGTGTGAGATGTATTGGGCTCATTAAAGACTTGGTTGTAAGTTTAGATCAGATTCCGACAAAGAATGTCTTGATGGTCGTTGTTGTGGCAGACATTCCTCCAAGATTTGGTATGCTCCTTTCCAGATCTTGGGGAGAAAAGTTGAAAGGGACATTACAACTAGATTTCTCCTATGCAATGATTCCCATGTTTGGCCAAATGAGAAAGTTGTACCGGGAAAAAAAAATGAAGTACATGATAACAATCAAGGAGAAACTAGTTAATCATCCGATTAATTATGTACATACAAATTTAGAGTCTTTTGTTTTGTATGCAGATAGTTTTAATGATGTTGATAGTCAGTTAGTTGAAGCAGATGATATTCCAGAGATTACAGAAAATTTCAGAGAATTTTTGAGGAAAGAAAGGCAAAAACCGGAAAGCACAGTTGAGCAATCAGCCAAAGATAGTGGACAGCAAACAGAAAAAACAGAGCTAGCACAATTTCAGCACTTAGAAGAAGATGAAGAGGGTCTATGGACCATGGATTTTGATGGTGCAGTGGGTAGTGATGGTGCTGGAAATGGTATTTGGGTACGCAGTCCATTTTCTGCTCCAGAAAAAGTACCGAGCAATGTGCGGGTATGTTCTTACAAATTAGCATTTGATTGTTCGAACAATGAGGCTGAGTACGAAGCTCTGATTGCTGGCCTAAAAATTCTTAGAAAGATGAATGCTAAGAGAATTGCAGTTTATTGCGACTCCAAATTGGTGATTAAGCAAGTAAAGGGTGAATATCAAACGAAGCATCCCCGAATGCGTGCTTACCGTAATGTTGTTCTTGATATTTTGAAGTTGTTTTTAGATTATACCTTGACTTGTATTCCTCACATTCAAAATGGAATTGTTGATGCACTTGCTAAGGCAGCAAGTAATTTGAAGATCCCAATGAACTCAAGCAATAAGTTCAAAATCCATGTGAAGCACCGTCCCACCGTCCCGGATAATCAGAGATATTGGCAAGTTTTCCAAGATGATGAGGAGATTGATGATTTTCTTCAAAACAAAGGTAAGTTCAAAGATACCTCCATTGATGTAGAATATGATGATGGTGAAGTTGATGTTCAAATCAATCAAATGTAAGTGCTACAGCTTAAAGACAATGTTATTCCTAAAGTCTTGATACCTTTAGAATAACTCTTTGATCAAGATGATGTGGCCCGGAAGCCCACCTTGTGGCCTACGAAAAAGGGAGTTGAAGAGGTGAATATTGGGACAGCTGAAAATCCAAAGATGGTCAAATTATCCAAAGCATTGCCACTGGAGGTAAAGGCCAAATATGTCAATTTTTTGTCATCTTTTTCTGATGTGTTTGCATGGGACTATTCAGACTTAAAAACATATGATACAAATATCATTTAGCACACTATTCCAATTAAGCCAAATCAGAAGCCTTTTAGACAAAAGTTGAAGAGAATCAATCTGAAGCTGCTGCCATCAATTGAGAAGGAGGTAAACAGGTTGTACAAAGCAGGAATCATTGTTCCCATCATATTTTCTGATTGGATTTCCAATTTAGTGCCCGTGAGAAAAAAGACAGGTGAGATTCGGTTGTGTATTGATTTCTGAAATTTAAATAAATTTTCATTGAAGGATAATTATCCGCTGCCAAAAATGGACCATATACTTTAGCAAGTAGTGGGAGCATCACGGATGTCACTACTTGATGGCTATTTTGGATATAATCAAATTTTGGTTCACAAAGACGACAGAGACAAAACCGTGTTCACCACTCCGTGGGGAACGTTTCATTATGCTAAGATGCCATTTGGTTTGAAGAACGCTGGTGCCACATTTCAGCATGCGATGGATATGGCTTTTGCGAATGAGAAATATGTTTTCTTGGTTGTATATCTTGATGATTTGACGGTATTTTCCAATTCAGATGAGGAACATATGTATCATTTGAAAATTGTTTTTCAGAAGTGCAGAAAATATGGCGTATCACTTAATTCGAAGAAGAGCTTGTTTGCCGTGGATGAGGGCAAACTACTTGGTCACATCATCTCAAAAGAGGGCATTTGTATTGATCCAGCACGTGTTGAAGAAATTCAGCAAATTGAGCTTCCTAGGAACAACAAGGAAATTCAGTCTTTTAATGGTAAGATGAATTTTCTGTGTCGCTTCGTTCCAAACCTTGCTGAGCACTTAGGAGAGATTACGAACATGCTAAAAAACGACAACCAAGTGAAGTGGAGTGAAGAAGCGGTAAATTCATTTAATTTGGTAAAGTTGGTTCTTTCCTCAGCTCCGGTGTTGATTAGCCCAAATTACACACAGGATTTTATTTTGTTTTCTTTTGCTTCCGAGCATACTTTAGCAGTGGTTTTAATGCAAAAAAGAGATGGACATGAGAAGCCAATTGCTTTTTTCAGCTGTACTATTAGAGATGCAGCCTTGAAATACAACATCATTGAGAAACAAGCTCTTGCTCTGGTGAAAGCATTAAAGGATTTCCGGGTATACATTCTGCATTCTCATATTTTGGCATATGTTCCTAACGTAGCTGTGAAGGATGTTTTAGTACAAATTGATCTGGAGGGGAGAAGAGGCAGATGGATCGCAGCTTTGTTGGAGTATGATGTGGAAATAAAACCCACGAAACTTATCAAAGGACAAGGGATGGTGAAGCTTATGGCTGAATCGAATTTGCATGCTTTAGAAATAAATCTGATTGCTGCTATGTCTGATGAGGATGAGAAAAATTTGCCACTTCAGGTATCGGAAATTTTTGTTGCTTCTCCCTGGTATGCAGACATTATATATATACTTCAGAATTTGTCATCACCACCCGGAATGCCTAGAAATAAGAGTATAACATTGAAGTTAAAGGCTGCAAAATTTTGTATTTTGAATTCTGCACTTTATTGGAAAGATCCTAGTGGTGTTTTGTTAAATTGTCTATGCGAATCAAGTCATGGAGGATTTCCATAAAGGAGACTGCGGGGGTCACCTTTTTTGGAAAACTACAGCCAATAAGATTTTGAGAGCCGGATACTATTGGCCGACATTGTTTGCTGATGTATATAAAATTGTCAAAAGCTGCCATGAGTGCCAAATTTTCAAAGGAAGACAGAAATTACAGCCCTTGCCACTTAAACCCATCGAAATTAGTGCACCATTTCAGCAGTGGGGATTGGATTTCATTAGAGAAATCCATCTGGCATCTTCAGCTCAACATAGATGGATCTTGACAGTGACCGATTATTTCACAAAATGGATTGAAGCAATTCCCACCTGGCAAGCTACAGATGTGGTAATAATTTCCTTTCTTGAGAATCACATTTTGTCTCGTTTTGGTTGCCCAAGTAAGTTGATAACTGATAACGCAGCAGATTTTAAGTCAAAAAGGATGATAGAGTTTTGCAACAATTACAACATCATTTTGGGACATTTAACCACCTATCATCCGCAAGGCAACGAATTAGCGGAATCTTCCAACAAGTCTTTGGTTAACATCATTAAGAAGTTGCTGGAAATTAATAAGAAGAGCTGGCATAAAAAGTTGGTCAATGCACTTTGGGCAGACCAAGTGAGCCAAAAGAAATCCATTGGTATGTCCCCCTTTGAGTTGGTATATGGAGTTGATACAGTTTTTCCTACTTCTCTTGCTGTTCCGGTGGTCAAACTTCTTCAAGAGGTCGGCAGTGAGGAAGATCACATGCAAAGAAGGATAAGCCAAATGATTCATTTACAGCAGACAAGGGAGGAATTTTTCCAGAATACATTCAAGTTGCAGGAAAGGATCAAGAAAATTTATGATAGAAAAGCGAAAGCAGATAAGTTTCAGTTGGATGAAGTGGTGCTCAAGTGGGACGCACAGAATGAGGAAAACGGTAAGCACGGTAAGTTTGAAAATCTCTAGAAAGGTCCCTTTAAGATTGCTGCGTATCATGGTCAGAATGCCTTTCTTCTAAAGGAGATGAACAGGGAAGATTGTCCAGGAGGGCTGGTCAATGGTCGGCTGCTCAAGCGGTACCATTTCTGAAGTTTTCTACAGTTTACATTGTCATTGTATATACCATTTTAATTCCAATTTCATCGCAAGTGTGTGCTGATGTCTTTCTTCAATCTGGGGCCTGAAGTGAAGGCTATAATTCTGAAGCATGATTTCATTTTTGGTTTGAGTGTGTCGAGTCAATTTTTCAGTCTTTTTAGTTCCAAAAGTTGAGTCAGTTTGAGTCATATTTTCAGTCAATAAATTAGTCAAAGGTCTTGTGTCGATTTGTCAAAATAATAGACTCCATAGCCCAATGGATGAAGGCACTGTCTGCTCTCCCAAAGATATGCCGTTCTTGGCACCTCCAGGGAGCTACCATCCCCATTGGAGCCAATGTTAGAGTCGGTCTTTACATCCCTCCGTCAGAGATCATTTCTCTTGTTTGCATTTCATTTTTAGGTGTCTCATTCTGCTCATTCATCTGCATTCCGTTAGGGGCATGCCATTATCTAACGGAAGGGTTTATTTACTTGTTTCCCTCATGTTTGTACTTGCTGGGTTGGTCAAAATTTATCAAAATTCATTAAAGTTGATGTCAGTCATTTACAGTCATAGATGATCTTGTGGTCAAAAAAGAGTCTTTTCAGTCACTAAGGTCTAGGGTTTGGTCTTCAAAATATCAAATAATGCATGCAGGCCATGAGGATGTCTTCAATAAGTTTTCATTTCAATATTTTCATCATTAATAATTCTCAAGGATGTTTCTTCTTCAAAACTCTGTTTTGAAGAAGAAATCGTCAAATTTTAATGTTTGTAATAAATATGTAATTTTAAAGTTTTTCAATCATGGAATACTTCAAATGCAGCCTCTGGTCATCCTTTGCCGAAATTCAATACCACCATCCCTGCAAGAAATCAACCAAAAAACCATCATTTCAAGCCAAAAATCAATGAGGAAACTTGAAGAACAGAGTTGTATTAAAAGTGAAAAAATGCCAATTCTAAAACATTTCAAAAGTGGGTCTTTACAAAGAGAAAATCAAAGCCATGACTTTATATAGATATTTCTATGTTTATCAATGCCATTTTCATTCAAGAGATCATTTGAAAGCCGACTCAAGCTGTGAGAGGGCGAAGCTGTCATTTTGAAAACCAAGACTATGTTTAGTAGTGCGCGCAGCGCATTGGAGGAAGGCGCGGTGCATCCACAAGACGCGGCGCATTGGGCCAAGTTGTTGGCAATATGATGCAGAGTGTTGTCCTTGATGGCAACCCACTGAATGAAGATGAAGACATGAGACTATTGACATGTATTGTCCTTGATGGCAATCCACCTGATGAAGTTATTCTTGACGTGATGGACTTGGTAAATGATGTAAATCTGATGTGATATGATGCTTGTTGATATTATGATGTTGAGTGTTGTCCCTGAAAGGCAAACCACTTGATAAAGATGATGGCAACTTACTTGATGAAGTTGTGCTTGCTAGAATATGTTCTTGATGAAGAAAATATGATGTATCTACAGTGTGTACAGAAGGCAATGAAGAAAGGAATTCAGAATGTGCTCAAAGTATGATGAAAAGAGTATGTCTCTATGAATACGCAGATCTGTCTAAGAGAAGTCGCGTATGCACGCGGGAAACAATGTTCCAAGTAGCGTATGGGCAAAAGCGCTCAAAAAGTGCAAATCCAGGGGCCCGTGGTATTGAAGGCTCATGGTATTGGTTTGGCTCATAGTATTACTTTAGCCCGTGGTATTGAAAAAGGATAAACCTATATAAGGAGAAGAAATTCATTGTTCAAATGATGAGTGTGGGTGCAAGATGTCTGAGCTTGAATGAAAACTTCTCTCTGAAGTAGATCTGAATGGAAAGGGTTACACTTGAAGATAAATCTGAATGTATGATGCACCAATGATGAAGAAGGAGATCTAGATCTGAAATGCACTTGTATCTACTAGATCTGCTTATGGAAGACTTAGATCTGAATTGAGGCGAACATCTGTCTGAAGTAAAAGGGTTAAATCTAAACTGAATGTCTGATCTGAAGAAATATGCTGCTCTATAATGATTGAAGATCTATACGCTACTTCGACGCAGAGGAAGCGCGTATATACGCAGATTCGATGAAGTGAAAGCATGTATGCGCAATGAAATACATACAGAGGTATACGCTGGTTTGTGTGGACGGAAGCGCGTATATACGCGACATCAGCTAAAGGAAAGCGCGTATGCAAACTAGGGTTTGCTGAAGACTATGGTAAGAAATGTCTGATCTATTCTGTTGTATTACTGCTATCTGTATTCTACAGTGCTGAGTTGTCTGTATCAGTTTGGTTGTATGATTGAGCTTAAAATTATGGAAAGGGTCCAGTCTGAAAATATGATGAAACGTGGCCTGCAAGTGTTGTTCTATTGAAGTTTTTGGATCCAGTGTGAAAATTGATGAAACGTGGTCCAAGGTGGTGCTGAGGGTTGTAGCCTTCAGTCAGGGGGTTGTAGCTCCCTTCCAGGTGAGGCTGGTAAACGAGATCGGTGGGTCGTAGCTCCCTTCCAGGAGAGGCTGGTAAACAAGTCAGGGGGTCGTAGCTCCCTTACAGGAGAGGCTGGTAAACGAGCGCAGGTGGGTGCCTGCGTGCTGGTCAAGTCTGCACCAGCACATATGTTGTAAGATGTTTTCTCTATAATAAAATATTGAAGGCTGAGCAACTGCAGCGGTGGTTTTCTCCCGACTTGGGTTTCCACCTAAAATATTGGTGTTCATGTGTGATGCTTTGTGTGATGGCTTATTCTGTTCTTACTACACATGTTTACTGTTTATTGGACATCTGATGAATGAATGATGGAATGATATAAGCAAAGAACTAATGACATAACTAGATCTCTATGTATACGCTAGTTTCATGAAAGATATCCGCGTATATACGCTAGTTTACTAAAGGAAAGTAGCGTATGGGTTTTAAGGAATGAAAAGTGAAAAGTTTTGAGTATGCAGTAAATACTGATTCACCCCCCCCTCTCAGTATTTTTCCCAACAATTGGTATCAGATAAGGTCCTTCTGCAGAAGCTTGATCGCTTGAAGGAGATCCGTCGCAATGGGAAGTCATGAAGGAGTAATGTCTATAAAGCCACCTCTATTCAATGGGATCAATCTGATATTCTGGAAGGTATGAACAAAAGCATATCTACAAAGTCTTGGTGCAGATGTATGGGCAATCGTGGAAGAAGGTTATCAATACCCAGCAAATATTCCTACTGATGCAGCTGAAAGAAAGAAGTATGAAATCAATGCCAAAGCAGTGAATGTCTTATTGGGAAGCATGTCTGAATCAGAATTTGCTAAAGTGATGCAACTACATTTAGCAAAAGAAATATGGGACAAAATCATTCTAAGCTATGAAGGAGACACAAAGGTAAAAAGTGCAAAACTCCAAACTCTTAGAATTGAATATGAAAATTTGAAGATGCATAGTGATGAGAGTGTTGCCAGTTTCTTTCTTCGTCTGGATGATATTGTAAATCGAATGAGAAATTTGGGTGAAACCATAACTGATACTACTCTTGTGGAAAAGGTCTTAAGATCCTTGACTTCAAAATTTGACTCTAAAGTTTCAGCTATTGAAGAAAGGCAAGATCTGCAAACGCTTACTATTGTTCAATTACATGGTACTCTGACTGCTTTTGAAATGAGACAGGGAGGTCCTTCTCAAATAAGAGAAGCCGTTTTTAAGGCATCTACAAAAGGAAAGGAAAAGGAAGTTGTCAAAGAATCCAGCTATATATCCGATGAAGAAGAAGCAAATTTCGTGAGAAAGCTCCAACTAGGTACTGGAAGATTCAAAGGTAAGCTTCCCTTCAAATGTTTTGAGTGTGGAAAAGTTGGTCATTATGCTGCTAAATGTCCTTATAAAGAAAAGCATGGTAAAGGGAAACAATTTGAAAAGAGAAAGAGTTATTATGCAAAAGAAGATGATGATGAAGTATCCAGTGAAGATGAAGAAGATTCTGATCATGATCTGAAAGTGCTTATGGCTAAGAAGCAAAAGAAGAAGGCTACTCGAAACAAGAAGATACCTCAGAAATCATGTATAGCAAAAATTGAAGAAGATGAACCAAGTATTAATCGTTTTTCTTGTTTCTTACTTAACTGCATGTGCAAAGATTATGATAGTAAAAGTGACAGTATGGATCCAGAAGTTTCTGACGAAGCTCTCCAAGTACTCATGGCAAAGAAGGAAAAGAAGAAGGCCACTTGTAATACTCTCCTCTGTGCAAGCAATGGTGTAGAAAGAGAAAGTAAAGTTGTGGATCTAGAACAAGCTATCAAGATCAAAGTTGAAGAACAACAAAAGGAAATTGATAAGAAAGACTCTATCTACAAAGAGATGATCTCTCAAATGAAAGATCAAATAGAAATGCTGAATGGACAGGTGGACAAGTATCAAAGGTTTCATACTTATGCATCCAATCGAATTAAAGAACTAGAAGCGGAAATCAATGATCTAAATGCAGAGCTCGAAAAATCAAGCAAGAAGAATGAAGGACTTGAAGCTGCAATCATCTTTCTACAAACAGATCTTGAAGCATCAAATAAGAAGAATGAAGAACCTCTGTCATTTGAAAAGGAAGGCCTTGAAGCAGAAATCATCTCTCTCAAAGAAGATCTGGAAAAATAAAATAAGAAGAATGAAGAGCTGCAACAAACATGTGAAGAAAACAAAAATTGGTTGAAAGAAGAGATTCTAAATCTGAAGGATCAAGTAGAAGATGGAAGAAGGAAAGAAGAAAGCTTGATGAAGCAATGTCAAGCCTTGGAGGTTGAGGTAAACATTCACAAAGGTAAATTAGAAGAAAAGGTTAAACTTTTGAGGTTTCAAGATAGTACTAACATTTTGGACAATATTTTGAGTAATCAAAGGTCTCCTGCTATCAAACTTGGTCTTGGTTTCCATGAAACTGTTAAAGGAGAATCTAGCTCTCAAGGAGGTGCTAAAAATTCAGAGGATGTCAATGCAACACCTGAAGTGTTGAAAGAGACAAAAGGTCAACCAACAATGATGAAATCTCAAAGGAAATCAATCAATAATGTTGAATGCTTTAAATGTCATAATTATGGGCATGTTGCAGCAAATTGCAGGAGAAAATCATTTCAGACACAAACTAACAGATCCTACATAGAAAGGTACTCTGGTTTCTTCAAGGGATATTGTTTTTCGTGTAACAAGTATGGACATAAAGCAGCTGATTGTAAAAGGAGGAAGATTAGAAGTACTCATTATGATTCTTATGCTTATTTCTCTGGACACATGAGATGTTATTCTTGTAACAAGTATGGACATATAGAAAAGGAATGCAGGTTGAACAGATATGAGAAGTTGGATAACTGCCAGCACACAAATAGAAAGTTCAAACAAATCTGGAAAAAGATGGAAGACCGATCAGAAACGTAGGGAATTCTGACCCTACTGCAGTCATCCGCTTCTGAAGCTTACTTATCTTATTGACTGCAGGAATGATGTGGGATACATTATGAGATTTAGTAATGTATCGTCATAGGGGGAGCAATGCATGATGACTCTCATGGTTGATTTGATTACTCTGGTTATGTTTACTTCTGACAGTGCATCTGATGTGGATAAGACAGGTACAGGAAGTACAAGTTCAGGAGCAGACGAAGGAATGTGAAAAATTTCTATGCTTCACTTTCCATACGCAGGTTCGTTGAACAAAAGTCGCGTATACACGCGAGTTCCAGCAAACACAGTCGCGTATTCATTAATGATAAGAGAATTTATATGATAGCTGAAGATCTGGAGCAGAGGCTCAGGGGGAGCATCAGTCTGATTGTTAATAACTGTATTATTAACTCAGTATCAGCTTATTTGCTCAGTTCTAAATTATGGATGAGTCATGTTTGATTTTTTGATGAAGAGTTTTCATTGCTGAGATGAAAGTCTTATAATTCGAAGATAAGGATAGTTCATGCAGAGATTGATGCCTTGATGATTTGTTGGTGAAAGTGTTCAGGATGCACAAACTAAGGGGGAGCCTTAGTCATATGGAAAAGATGCTTGGATGCACAAATTCAAGGGGAGCTTTAGCATTGCTGAGTATAATGCATTGTTGGCATTAATATGATGGTTATGAAATATGTTCTCTTTCTTGAGGTCTTTCTGGTGTTGGTTATAAATGGTCATATTTGGATTTGGATGAAAAGGTCTTGTTGAGATCCATGATGTAAAATTGTAATATTCAGTCATGTAAGGACTTGTAAAATTTGTAATTCCACTTGGTTGGGTAGTTGAGTCAAATTTTGTAAACTCACTTGGTTGGGTAGTTGAATTGATTTGTGTAAACCCACTTGGTTGGGTAATTGAGTCTCATATGTAAATCCACTTGGTTGGATCTTTGATGTAAGTATGAATCATTGGTGATAGGAAAGTCATAGAGTCATGTACTTCATTGAAAAATATGTTTTGAAGATTCAGCATAAACTTAGGGGGAGCTTGGTCATGGTATCATCAGATCTGAAGAACGCTTCTTCCACATGAGGAGAAAAGGGGGAGAGTATGTTGGTTTCTGATCCGCCCTTTTCCCTTGATGTCAAAGGGGGAGAGTGACATGGTGTTTGAATGAAGAAGAAAGAATGGTGTCAAAAATGGAGAATGTGATATGGTGTCATTGTATTCTTAACATACCTATCTGTTGTGATAACCAAACACCATCATGGTTGCCATCAAGTCCAAAGGGGGAGATTGTTGGCAATATGATGCAGAGTGTTGTCCTTGATGGCAACCCACTGAATGAAGATGAAGACATGAGACTATTGACATGTGTTTTCCTTGATGGCAATCCACCTGATGAAGTTATTCTTGACGTGATGGACTTGGTAACTGATGTAAATCTGATGTGATATGATGCTTGTTGATATTATGATGTTGAGTGTTGTCCCTGAAAGGCAACCCACTTGATAAAGATGATGGCAACTTACTTGATGAAGTTGTGCTTGCTAGAATATGTTCTTGATGAAGAAAATATGATGTATCTACAGTGTGTACAGAAGGAAATGAAGAAAGGAATTCAGAATGTGCTCAAAGTATGATGAAAAGAGTATGTCTCTATGAATACGCGGATCTGTCTAAGAGAAGTCGCGTATGCACGCGGAAAAGAACGTTCCAAGTCGCGTATGGGCAAAAGCGCTCAAAAAGTGCAAATCCAGGGGCCCGTGGTATTGAAGGCTCATGGTATTGGTTTATCTCATGGTATTGCTTTAGCCCGTGGTATTGAAGGCTCATGGTATTGCTTTGGCCCGTGGTATTGAAAAAGGATAAACCTATATAAGGAGAAGAAATTCATTGTGCAAATCATAAGTGTGGGTGCAAGATGTCTGAGCTTGAATGAATACTTCTCTTTGAAGTAGATCTGAATGGAAAGGGTTACACTTGAAGATAAATCTGAATGTATGATGCACCTATGATGAAGAAGGGGATCTAGATCTGAAATGCACTTGTATCTACTAGATCTGCTTATGGAAGACTTAGATCTGAATTGAGGCGAACATCTGTCTGAAGTAAAAGGGTCGAATCTGAACTGAATGTCTGATCTGAAGAAGTATGCAGCTCTGGAATAATTGAAGATCTATACGCTACTTTGACGCAGAGGAAGCGCGTATATACGCAGCTTCAGCGAAGAGAAAGCGCGTATGCGCAATAAAATATACACTGAGGTATACGCCGGTTTGTGTGGACGGAAGCGCGTATATATGCGAAATCAGTGAAGTAAAAGAGCGTATACAAACTAGGGTTTGCTGAAGCAAGGGGTATGAAATATCTGAGCTGTTCTGCTGTGTTTATGCTATCTGATCTGTGTTGATATGTATCTGTTGATGATGTATGGTTGTGCTTAAAAGTATGAAAAGGGTCCAGTATGAAAATATGATGAAATGTGGCCTGCAAGTGTTGTTCTATTGAAGTGGTTGGATCTAGTGTGAAAATTGATGAAACGTGGTCCAAGGTGGTGCTGAGGGTTGTAGCCTTCAGTCAGGGGGTTGTAGCTCCCTTCCAGGTGAGGTTGGTAAACGAGATCGGGGGGTCGTAGCTCCCTTCCAGGAGAGGCTGGTAAACGAGTCAGGGGATCGTAGCTCCCTTCCAGGAGAGGCTGGTAAACGAGCGCAGGTGGGTGCCTGCGTGCTGGTCAAGTCTGCGCCAGCACATATGTTGTAAGATGTTTTCTCTATAATAAAATATTGAAGGCTGAGCAACCGCAGCGGTGGTTTTCTCCCGACTTGGGTTTCCACCTAAAAATCCTGGTGTTCATGTGTGATGCTTTGTGTGATGGCTTATTCTGTTCTTACTGCACATGTTTACTATTTATTGGACATCTGATGAATGAATGATGGAATGATATAAGCAAAGAACTAATGACATAACTAGATCTCTGTGTATACGCTAGTTTCATGAAAGATATCCGCGTATATATGCTAGTTTACTAAAGGAAAGTAGCGTATGGGTTTTAAGGAATGAAAAGTGAAAATTTTTGAGTATGCAGTAAATACTGATTCACCCCCCCCTCTCAGTATTTTTCCCAACACAAGTTTGACTGTGTTAATTTGCTCGAGCGCAATGCAAAAAGCCGACGCGGCGCACTGGGTGTGCACGCGGCGCACAGAGCCGATAGGCTTAAATTCATCAATTCTTCATCAAAAAAATCAAATCGACTCACTCTTTTGCTCCAAGTAAGTGTTTTTGCACCCATGCCATTCATTTTAGCATGTGTTTGCTGCATTTTAAAGAGGAAAATGTAAGAGTTTGAAGGCCAAACTTTAAACCCTATATCCATATCAAAATCTACTCCCTTAGGGTTTGAATTGAAGTGTTGAAATTTGACTATTGGTGCTAAATGCTCCCACTCCATTGTTCATTTCTGTCCCCATCACTGTCACATTGTTATCACAGTCCTTTCCTATTCCCCTCTGTCCCAAACTACTTATATCCTTTATTCCCATGTTTCATCCTCAAACCCTACCACTGTCTATCACTTTCCTTCCTTCATATCAGTTATAAATTACCAATTCCCAAAACATTCAAGGACTGTCTCTATATCCTTGATTTTACTTAACTTAAATATATATTTTCATTTCATTTATCCCTATCCCTAAAAACTACATTTCCCATCACTATCTCCCACTCCCATATCACTTATAAAATCCCCAAATCTAGAAGTCCCCCAAGCAGTCAAGTGACTGTCCTTCCACTCAAATTTCACTTGATAGTCCATTATATTCATTGTAATATTTCCTCACAGTCCCTCATTTCCTACTTGGTATACATTGGCATTGAAACAAAGGCACTAATTCATCATTTTCAAACCAACCAAACATACAGTTGACAAACACATTGTAGCACCATGACAGATAGTGAGTCCTCATATGAGCAGGATAGTGATTCAACCGCGGAACTCAATGTACCAAGGATATCTCATAAAAGTGGCAAGCACGTCAGAGAAGAGCCTACTTCCTTGACTCAATTGCAGGCCTGCCCGCTTGCAATAGCATGCTTTCAGCAACTGTCATGTTTTCAGTACTGTGAGATGATTGCTCAGATTCAACATCATCATGAGTTGGTTCGCTTATTTGTCCTACATTTGCGTGACGGTCATGTAAACCTTGCTGGAGTGAACTTCACCTTGACACCAGAAACCATCTCACAGGCCACAGGGATACCGAACATAGGTGAAGAGTGGAACAAGAGATAGCAGCTGGATAGAGCATATTACGAGCCATACATCAGACCTGGCTATTTGAGGCAGCTTAGCAGGGTATTCCCATTCCGATTTCTGAAGGAGTCTTATGCGCCATTAATGAAACTCATCATTAGATACTTCAGCTACGAAGGCCGCTTCTCACGCCTGTATGCATACCACATCAGGCTATTGATGCACTTCACCCGAGTGCGAATGATGAATATCCCATATTTTTTGTGCCGTAACATTGAAAGGATGACAGTCCTTGTGCAGAAGAAGACTCCCGAACAGCAACACAACAGCATCTATCATTATGCGCTCATCAAAATTATTGTGGTACATCAGCTTGGTTTGCAGGGCATTGCTTGGGAGGATTTCATTTCCCGTGACTTCTTTACAGCCCCTCAGCCTCCTCCTGAGATGGTTCATGAGCACGGTGAGCCTTCCCATCAGTTTGAGAGTCCCGAGATAGAGCATAGCAGTGCGCCAGTAGTGGTTACATATCAGAGAGGCACGAGGACATTGTTTGCAACATCACTATGAGTACTATCTCCACCAGGGGTGGAAGGGTTCTCATTACCTTCATCAGCAGCGTGAGTACTATCTCCACTTGGCGTGGAAGGGGTCTCACCTTCTACATCAGCACAGGTACAGGTTCAGGATAAAAGTAAGAGGCCTATGCAGGATGAGGGCCCGTCTGGAGGTCAAGATACTGAGTTTATATTGATTGATGATGATGCGAGCTCTCCTAGCTCAAAGCTAAGAGAGGTCATTCAGGAGCAGAAGGCCCAGATTAATACATTGACCGAGAATTTGGAGAGAGCTCAGTATGTCATCAAATACTTGGAGCAGTGGAATAAACAACTAGAGGATCAGCGGACACTTACGGAGTTGCGGAGAATCCGTGAAGATCGGGAATTGGCCCAAAAGAGACCTGGTGACATGACACCTTTCGACTGTAAGATTTGGCTTGAGAGAGTCAACAGAAATCTTGAGAAGATATTGGTGAAGGCCAATAGGGACAAATACTTGCTCAGGCACATGAAGAACCACTATTGAGCCCGCACACACGTTTGCAAAGCCAGGCTGAAGATCCTTAAGGCGAGGTTGAGGAGAGCACTGAAATGGCGAAAAAGGCCTGATCCACTCCAGATCTTGGTCAAAGGTTCCTTGGCTGAGCATGGGACATGATGGGAGACCTTCACTCCAAATTTCAGCAAATTTGGAGTAAATTTTGTCATTTTTGAAATTTTGGTTGCAAAACAGGTTTTTTTGCCCGACGCGTCGCGCCACCCGACGCATGCTTATGATTGGGACATATTCTAGATGAAAACTTGATATTTTTGGGTTTTTTATGATAAATTATGCATGCTCAGGAATGTCTAAGAGAATTCATCAAGTTCTAGGTGGTCTAAAGGGCCAAAAACACTCCAAAAATCACCTTTCTACCACCTTTTGCACCTGCAGGAAGTAGTCTTGGGAGATTGCAGTTTTGGAGGGGAAAATGACATCCAAATCCAACAATTCCACTTGGGTTGGATAGCCGAAATCCAAGGCTTTCCAACAAGCTATCATGAGCTCAATTTGGACTTCAGGAAGTGCCCCAAAAACAGGCTCAAAGTGGCGCGATGCATAGAGAATATGGGCGCGGCTCATAGAGGACTTTTGCCTATTTTTCACCTTTCAGCTCAGAAATTCAGCCAGTTTTGACTAGTTTCACTTTTTTATGTAAATATTGATCTATATTGATGTAATTTTATGGCTATGATGTAATTTTGGCTCACATTTACTTGTTCTAGAGGATTCATTCACTAAAAAGTGAAAATTAAATGAATGAATCAGTTTCCTTCCTTTTAGAGGCAAGTTGTTTGGTTGCCTAGATTTTAGTTCCATGTTTAGAATTGGTTGAAACAGCTCCTAGAAGGAGGAGCTCGACCCCTAGAGGCATGGGAAGGGGTTAGGATGGTCTATATCATGTATTTTTTGAGTCATTTTCAGGGTTGGATACTTTGGAATAGTTTGGCACTCTATTGTACAGCACTTCTGCATTTTTGGCAAGGAAAGACCAGGGTTTTGTAGCACTTTTTGGGATCCTTGTCGCTCTATGTTTGGATGGTTTTTTTCTCCATGTATTTATAAGTTCATTAATGTTTATGTATTCCATTTCCCTTCTCTCTGATCTTCTTAAATTAAACAAATCAGTGTTAAAGGTGGAATTCAATAGCTTTGCTTTTCTCTGCCTTGGGTTTTGTTTGATTTTACATGTTTTCTTTAGTTTTTAAGAGGATCCTTGATACCATATTTCCCTCTTCAGCTTCTTAGTAGTTCGTCCTATCCGTTCATTCAATTTAAGGCATCTAAACCTTTGCTTATCCCGCCCCAACTTGAATTCTGCAAGAACTGGCCTTCATCCACAGACCCAAATTTGCTTTTCCCATTTTTTCCAAAAAAACTCTCAAAAAATCAAATCAAATACTTGCACTACATATCTAGCCTAAAATTAGTTTTTATTACATTCATCTCAAGCCCCATCAAATATCTTTAACTGAGATTGACCCGGAGAGAGCCCTCTCCTGTCCTCGTAGGGCTAGCTACGAGGCTGAGCGTGGTTTGATGTTACCTTGAATTCTGCCTTCCTTCAGCCTGAGGTAGATTTAGGCTATAACATTGTGCATGAAGTTAAAATAGTGTGTGATTAGGAGAATCTCGGAGTATAACATATCAGTTATCAAATTTCTACATGGTATCAGAGCAATATTGATCATTGGAGCAATTGCAAAACATTGAGTTGAGTTTTGTGCTGGTGGAATTCGAATTTGCAGCAGAGTTTTCTTGGTGTCAAAGTTTAGATGTATTTCAACGGATTGCGATTGGAGTATGCCCTTGAGGGAATCTCGAATTATATTGCATGGAAGGATAGGATGGAGGCGGTGCTAGATGATAATGGGTTGAATGAGTTCATAGATTCAGAAATTCCAAAACCTGCTTCTAGCGATGCTGCCACACTTGACGCATGGCAAAAGAAGACAACAAAGTGTCAAAGAATTCTATTGGAAAGTGTAAAGGATCATATAGTGTCCAGCCTTCATGGTAAGCCTTCTCCATTCTTGATGTGGAAAGCATTGACAGACTTATTCCAAAGCAAGAGCGACTAGAGGAAGTTGGCACTCAAGGATAAACTCAGGAACATAAAAATGGAGAAAGGCGACAGTATGCCCAAGTACCTCACAAAGTTCATCCAATACAAGGATGAGGTGGGAAGTGTGGGGGTGACTATAGATGATGAGGACTTGGTGAGATTGGCTCTCCTTGGGCTTCCGAAGAGTTGGTATTCCTATCAGGACTCTGTCAATGGTCGGGAGAAATTGCCAGGATGGGAGCGACTTTGGTCAGATCTTGTGCAAGAGGAGATAAGGTGAAGTACCAGGGATAGATCTTCATCAAAGAACTCAGATGAAGAAAATTGCGCTTTGGCTACCAAAGCAAGGAAGGGGAAGAGCAAGAAGAATTCTTCTCAATCCGGTGCAAAAGGAAAGAAGCAGGATATGTCCAAGGTGAAGTGCTTTCACTGTCACCAACACAGACATTACGCCACTAATTGTCCACAGAAGAAGAAAAATAAGCAGGCTGCTGGATCTGCAGCTAGAGAGGCCTTAGCCTCGCAGTTTGAGCTGGATTTTTCGCTTATCGCATGCTTGGTCTCAAGTATGGTGGGTTCAGTGTGGTTTCTTGACAGTGGTGCATCTTTTCATATGACCAGAGACAAATATTTGTTTAGTGATCTAGATGAGAAGGATCTTGGAGTGCACATCGAGATGGGCGATGATGGTAGATACAGTGCGACCAGTATCGGTACCATTTCCTTTGAGAGGGATTCTGGTAAACCCTTCGTATTGAAGGAAGTGATGCATGTTCCAGGATTGAAGAAGAATCTGATCTCGGTGGCCATGTTAGAAGACAAGGGATATGATATTTGTCTTTAAGCGAGGAAAGGCTTTCCTGCGCAGTAAGGAAACTGGTGAAACCCGGAGGATAGGGGTTCGAGTTAAGAACCTTTATCAATTGCAGGTAGATGGCTGCGCAGCAATGGCAGGCAAGGCAGAAGGAGTGGTGAGCTGGGATGATGGCGAGTTGTGGCACAAGAGATTGGGCCACCTTCACCATGGAGCTTTGAAAATTTTGCAACAGATTTCTACCAGGCTTCCCAAAGGTACACTTGCGCAGTCAGATCAGTGCAAGGGATGTACTTTGGGAAAATTTGTGAAAGCCACCTTTCATGAGAAGGATAGTCGTGCCACAACAATCCTTGAGAGAATTCACACAGACGTGTGTGGACCTTTCTCAGTAGCTTCGACAGCAAAGCACAGGTACTATGTGATATTTGTTGATGATTTTTCTCGGAAGTGCTAGATCTTCTTCATGCAAAAGAAGAGCGATACATACTCAAAGTTCTGTGAGTTCAAGGCACCGGTTGAGAAATAATTGGGGAAGCAGGTGAAGGCTCTTAGGAGCGACAATGGTGGTGAATTCATCTCTGGAAAATTCAAGGACTTTTGCAGCGCAGAAGGAATTCGGAGAGAGCTCATAGCGCCTCATAACCCACGGCAGAATGGGGTCACGGAGCGAAAGAATAGAATGATCATGGGTGCTGCATGGGCGATGTTGCATGATCAGGGCCTTCCCATACACTTCTAGGCTGAGGCATGCAATACTGCAGTTTATGTGCAAAACCGTTGTCCTCACAGGATACTTGGCATGAGTACACCCGAGGAGACGTTTTCTGGTAAGAAGCCTGATATTTCCCATTTGAGGATTTTTGGTTCACCTGTTTACATTCATGTGACTAAGGATGCCAGGAAGAAGTTGGAGCAAACCGCAGAGGTTGGGATATTTGTGGGGTACACTAATACACCCCACAACTATCGTGTGTATTTTCCAGACAGTCGCAAGACTGTTGTGCGACGGGATATCAAATTTCATGAGGAGAAAGCCATGAAGTGTTTGCTTGAGAGGGAGCCACACTTGCATGCAGATGAGGAGCTATTAGTTCCTAAGGATGAGTCTCAAGATTTGGATCAGCCAAAGGATGAGGTTCATGGAGTGGAAGAAACCACTCATGCAGCGCCAACCATTAGAGGGCGGAAGCGCACTACAGAAGCTGAGCGACTGGCTCAAGATGCAGAGAAGATTGTAGGAGCACCTACATCACAGCGTATACAGAGACAGTCACCTGACCAGTATACTGGATACATGGCTCTTATGAGAAATTGTATCATGACAGAGCCATCCTCTTTCGAGGAAGCTGTGGAGGACCCTGCATGGGTAGATGCCATGGTGGAAGAGTATGATTCGATTGTCAGAAACAGTGCATGGGAGATTGTCCCAAGGCCGGAAGGGAAATCAGTGGTAGGTTCAAGATGGATCTACAAAGTGAAGCAAGCAGCTGACGGGAGTGTGGAGAAGTGCAAGGAAATATTTGTTGCCTGAGGCTTCTCACAAATTGAGGGGATCGATTATGAGGAAACCTTTGCACCTATCGCAAGGTATTCTTCCATACGGATGATTCTTTCTTTCTCAGTGCAGATGGGGTGGCACATTCATCAGATGGATGTGAAGACTGCGTTCCTCAACGGAGTGATTAAGGAGGAGGTGTACATAGAGTATCTCGAAGGTTTCGAGATCTTCAGCAGCAAGTTGCATGTGTGCAGGCTCAAGAGAGCGCTGTATGGGTTGAAACAAGCACCTCGTGCTTCGTACACACAGATAGACAGTTATTTTACCGGACTTGGATTCTCCAAGAGTGAGGCGGATCCGAACCTATACCAGATTGTGGTGGAGGGTAAGTTGCTTATCATTGTACTTTATGTAGATGATTTGATATTGACCGGTGATGAACAATTGATACTCTCATGCAAGGCTGATCTTGCAAAAGAGTTTGAGATGAAGGACTTGGGCCTCCTTCATTATTTCCTGGGATTGGAAATTTGGCACGACAGTGATGGACTGTTTATGTCTCAAGGCAAGTATGCCTAGGAGATACTGGAGAAGTTCAACATGCATGGCTGCAAGCCTATCGACACTCCTCTTCCTGGTGGATGGAGGAAAGAGGATGCTACATCGGCAGAGGTAGTGGATGCCACTATTTACTGACAGTTGGTGGGGTCGCTTATGTATCTGTTCAATACACGACCCGACATATGTTATGCTGTTAACCAACTTTCACAAGCAATGGTTAAGCCTACCAAGCTCTACTGGAAGGCAGGAAAGCATGTATTGAGATATCTTAGAGGCACATCGAGATATGGATTATAGTACAGACAGTCGGATGAGGTGAAGCTGTGTGGCTTCATGGATGCAGATTTGGCAGGGAGCCCAACGGACAAAAAGAGCACATCTGGAGGAGGGATTTTCAGTATCGGGTCGACAGCATATTCTTGGTACAGTAGGAAGCAGAGATCCGTGGCACTCAGTTCAGTAGAGGCCGAGTATATGGCAGCGAGTTTTGCTGCATGCGAGGCTATATGGATGAGGAAGATCCTGGTCGAGTTGTTTGGTTCACACTTAGATCCTACTGTGATATATTGTGATAATCAGAGTTGCATCAAACTCTCAGTTAATCCAGTATTTCAAGATAGATCTAAACACATTGACATCCGGTATCATCATATCAGAGATTGTGTGTAGTGGAAGATCATGTTACTTTCATACATTCCCACGGAGGATCAGGATGCTGATATCTTGACGAAGGCGCTCACCAAGAGCAAATTCGAATACCACAGGGGCAGGATAGGGGTGGCAGATAATCCTTATCTTGTTGAGAGGGAGTTTTGAGATTGCAACAAGATGATGAGCTTAGTGGAAAGAAGTCGCCTTCACTAAGTGGGCTCGCAGGCTATTTTTGGTGCAAGTCTATTTTTAGACATGTCAATCATATTCTATGAGTTGTAGGAGGCTATTTCTGGATGGTTGGTCAAGTTGGAAAAATAGATGGAATTCTATTTTTAGACATATTGGGTGGAATCTATTTTTAGATTGCCAGTCTAAAAATAGATATGTTGAATATTATTAGCTCTTAATAATATTTGGACTCTAAACATTATCTTATTCTCTCGGAGCACTTCAGTTAAGTGCACAGATGTGGCACAGGAGCTGACAGAAGGAATTACACTATTCCTGAGGGTTAATTGGAGCTATTTCATGGAGACTTCAGTTATAACTCATGTGACAAAGTTTGGTGGAGTTATTGAGGTAGTTGGTGGAGTTGTGTTCAATTTAACTCAGTTAGACACAGTTGAGCTAGTTGTATCTGGTCTAACTGATTGATACACTAGTGAGAGTGGTGTGAATTAATTATTAATTAATTCACTAATTAATAACTCATTAATCAACTAAAGAATACATCGGTTAACTACAGTGCATGGACAGTTTTAGTGGAGACCAGTGAAGAGGTAGGTGAAAGAGAAGTGTGACTATCAGTTGTGACTATACTGTTGCATGATTTGCAACAACCAGTGATTGGAGATGCCAATGAGGATTGCATGAGAAATGCTGGACCAATTCAAGTTCATTCAGATCCATTCTTCAGCAGTGATTGCACAATAGAGGCAGGCTATCAGGTGGCAGAGATTGGAGCATGTGATTTGATAGATTGGGCTTGATTATAGTGTAGCAATTGGAGATTGTACTGAGAGCTTTCTGAGGAGCTTTGTATAATGATTTTTACATGATCTTTATGACATATAATATACAGATAGTTGGGGGTTTTCAGCTTTAATCTTTCCCATAAAATACTGTGCTCATATGTGTGATTGTTTATGGTTTTAATGTGCGCATCCGATTGTTTTTATTTCCGCAGTTAATGATAAATGGTAGAAGAGATTCTGTATTGTGCATGAAGTTAAAATAGTGTGTGATCAGGAGAATCTCGGAGTATAACATATCAGTTATCAACTTTCTACATTGTGAGTTAATATCATTGAATCTGTCAATGATATTTGGCCATCCATTCAGGTTATTTATGAGCAAAAATATCTAATCAATGCTGCAGGTGAAGCCATCCAGAAAATCAAAGAAGAACTTTGTAAGAAGCCAAAAGAGGCTAATGAAATCATTAAGTTTCTTAATTCCAATAATAAGCAAGAATTAGAGGAAATTGGAATTAGTGATTGGACAGAAACAATCCTCGAAGTTAGGAAGGTGATTACTAAGAGAAATTTGATGGTGCAGCTGGAAGAGAAATGTCAAAACATGGAGCTTGCCATAACTAGGTTCATGATGAAGCTTGATATTCTGAGACAGAAAGGCTTGCCAAATCATCTGGTTATCAATGACAGATTGATGAAACAAGAATACTATGATAAGAAAATCAGAGAAGTAGCAAAGGAGCAAGCTAACAATTCCGCCATGCAAGGAATTCCAACAGGGAAAGTACTCTACAAAAGCTTTGAGAACATTTTTTACCTACAACATGAGGTAAAACATTTATTCATTAACAAGCCTACATTTTCAAAATATACAGAGCCTGATGAGATATTTAGAATGATGTTAAAAATCAAGTTACCAGATGTAGAGAATTGGGAAAAGCTGACTGATTTACTTTGAAAGGTAAAACAGTCAAAGGATAAAGGTAAAACAGAGCAGGAAGTTTAAAGTGAAAAACAATAGGAACAGTAACAAGTATCAGACCAGTTAAAGTGTATAAGATGAAAGTCAGGTTGAAATTCAAAACATAAATGATAAAGAAAAGTTAAATACTGCCAACGTAAAGGACACTCAAACAACCTAAGAAGTCAGCCTTCGTTGAGCAACAGTCAGAGACAAATTAGTAAAAGATCAAAGACAACAAACAACAAAATCAATAAAAGCAGGGACAGCTTGCATTAGTTAGATAGCTATCTCTATCTTCTTGCATGAAGATATTTATTTTTCCTTGAATAATTCCTAAGTTTGTTTTAGGATATTTTGTAAGAGTTTTTGTATAAATACTTCACATCTCGAAGTATTGAGGGTGGATTGTGGATTGCTAAACATTTCTATAGATGTATTGATCTGAACTAGAGGGTTCTTTGTACCATTTTCAAGTCAGTAGACTGGATTGAGCAATAAAGAGATTATATTACATGATTCATCTGTTGGGCCACTTCAGTGAAGTACTCTCAATTGTTCTTTGTTTTTATCTGAAGTTTTCACATACTTGCATGTTTTCTAAATCTAAATGTATAGTAGGAATATTATTTCAGAATATGTTTAAAAAACACTTTGTCTTGAACTGTTATTTCATTTTTATGTTTTCTACTGATATCTAGATTAGGGAATTATTCATTGCTCCCTAGTTTTGATTGACCTCTGTCATTTCCCTCATTATTTGGATATGAGAACCCTTAATTTCTCTCTCTTCCCGATTGAAACCATTTCACCATCAGCCTAAGGATCTAAATTTACTCAGCTATATTGCCCTATGAATACTTCCCCTTAGAACCTTGATTTTTCTCTGTTTGCTTGACATTTGACTCCATTAGCCCAATGGAATACAGACCTACATCTATCCATTTGAATAAGTGATTCCACCACCAAACCAAACCCAAAATAAAATCCCAAGTAATCTTACATAACTAGCCTAAAATCAACAAAGATAAATCATATAGAGAGAGCCCTCTCTGAGCATTAGGAAGGCTAGATCCTAAGGCTTAAAGTAGGTTTGTGGTTACCTCTAATATTATTTAAACCAAAAATATTAACAACCCTAAGAATTATTGGAGTGATAACAACCATCATTCATGCTTTTTTATCACTTGTTCAGTCATGTCACCATGAATTTAATTTAGTCAAGTCTCTCATTAGGTCTTTAGGGTTTTTCACATTTTCATTAGGTTTCTAGGGTTTTTCAAGGTCCATTAATAAGCCATTTCCATTGCATAAGAGCAACAAGAAATAAAGTGATCAAATAACCTCTCTTTACCATGTAAAAATGATTTGTAAGGAGTAATTATTATTCCAAGATGTAATTTTTATTTCAAAATGTAATTTTTATTTTCCATTATGTAATTTCATGTCACTCAATTTGTAATAAGTTCATGGTTCCCAAGCCACCAACTCAAATTTCCACATGCCAACAAAACATCAAAAGTCAAAATATAAAGTGTTCTCAATCATCAAATGATCAATGTGTAAATAATGAAGTCAAAAAGAGAAAAGGTATAGTTTCAAAGTGTAAAGTGCAAGAGAAGAAAAGAGAAAGTGGGTCCCAAGGCCAAAAACATGAATTTCATCAAGTATAAAGACCACCATAAGACAAAGAAGAAGCTCCTTTTCTATTGTAACCATTGAGCTCTCACTCTCTCAGCTCAAAAAATGGATTTACAGGGTCAAAATTTGAGTTTTCAGTTGGCGTTGTGTTTCTGGAGGGTGGTACTACGCTTTTGGACAAGTGTGCTACGTTTTTTGCTGAAGGGCACTGCGCTTTTGCCTAGTTTGCCCAATAAGCACCAAAACTCTTCCAAACTGCTTCAAACCTCTAGCAAATATTCTTATCACCTCATATCAAGTAATTAAGACATATTTTCCTCCTCCTTGCATTCTTCAAGAGCAATTTCATGGTGTTTGAAGTTTTCATGAAACATTGGCATTTTTTCTAGTTGAAAACCCTAACCCCATCTCCTCATTCCCAATTTGATGCCCATAAAACATGCATTCCCTTCCTACATCACTATAAACCCCCTCTCTACCCTTAAAACACTATATCCCTTTCCCTAAATCCATTTTCCCCTAAACCCTAAGTCCTAGATATTTTAAATTTCCTAGGCACCCATACCCAAACCTATAATAAAATTATCATTTCTAATTCCCTAAGAATTTTAACCCTCTATCACCTTGTAGAGTTCAATAACCCCTTCCCCCATCTCCCTAATTTTTCTGAGACCTATCCTCACTCCTTAGAGCTATCCCCACTCCCATTTCCTCATCCCTGGGGTTTCTAGATAAAAAACACCATGGAAGAAGACATAGATTACATGGAGGAAGAGGAGGATAGACAAGAAGAGGAAGATAGATTGGAAGAGGAGGATAGACAAGAGAGAAGGCCACATAAGTGAGGAAGAATCATAATTCTTGAGCCCACCGACACCAGAGAACTGATGGCTTCACTAATGATAGTCTCTTTCTTTCAATATGTTGGTTGCCTTGATTTCTGCATTATGATTGAAAGAGTTCAACACCACCCTATTTTGAGCAGAATTTTTCATTTCAAACAGTCTGATGACCCTTTCAGGTGTAACTTTCACCATATCTACATCTATCATTGTTTTTTCCACAGGGATTCCAAACATGGGTGAAAGGTGGTTTAAATCCAAAGACTTGGATGATCAGTATTATGAACCATTCATCAAGCCAAGGTACAAAAATCAGAGAAGAAGAGTTTTTCCTTTCAGCCACCTTCTTGATAGGTATACCCCCATGATGAATATCATCATGAAGTACTTCTCTTGTGGAGGAAGGTTCTCCAGACTCTATACATATCATATTAGACTGCTCATGCACTTCGAAAGAGTCAAATTGCTTAATATTCCATACTATTTGTTCACGAGAATAAACAAAATGGCATACATTTTACAAAGGAGAGATTATGACCAGCAGATGAACATCCTCTTTCACCACTCTCTCATCAAGATCATTGTCCTCCATCACCTTAACCAATTGCATATTTCATGGGACACCTTCACTGAAATTTATATCTTCACATCTCTACAAGCTCAACATGTTGAAGATATGCCTTCTTCATCTCAACTTACTAATCAACATGTTGAAGATAGGCTTCCTCCATCTCATCCCACAACATCTACTTCTTCATCAGCTCAACCTACTACACCCATTTTACCACCATCATCACCATTTTAGGGTCAGATTGGGTCACATAGCAGAGCTATGGTTAGTAAGCCTAAAAGGGCTGAAATGGGCACATTAGATAGAACATATCAGAGAGGGTACATGCAAGTATTTTCTCCACAGAAAGTGGAAGGGACCTTTCCTTATTCATCATCAAAGCAGGTACAGAAGGGAAAGGAAAATATGACAGAGGCAAATATTCATGAGGAAGTTAGCTATGAGGAAGAATACCTCCATGAGATAGAGACGGAATTTGACCTTGTTGACTAGGATGAGCAGGATGATCACAAGGCCTCCAATTTGATTGTAAAAGAGAAGGATGCCCAAATTAGAGAGCTTTGGATTAACTTAGAGAGATCGAAGTTTTTCATTTCTTTCCTTGAGCAGTAGAATAAGCAGCTGAAGGATAAGAAAATTATCATGGAGCTAGAGCTGATTAAAACAAAGAAAGGTAAAACTATGATGCCACTTAGTTACCTTGACTAGTAGGACATCCAAATTAGCAAAAAAAGACCAAAAACAAGAGGTCTTAAGAGGGCTTTACAACATCATAGAATTGAAGATGAAAAACTGACTTTTGAGGAAAGGATTGCCAAGGAGGTTGAGGATGACAGAGAGACATGGCTTGAAAGGGTAAAAATACATCTTGATAAGCTCCTCCAAAAGGAAAACAAGGACAACAAGATGCTCAGAAATTTCTCAAACAGGTACATCACAAGGAACAAGTTTTGTAGCATCAAACTTGAGCAATTGTAGGAGAAACACAAGCAAACCCTAGCCAAGAAAAAGGAGAGATACAATCTTGACATCCTTTCAGAGGCATCCCTCATTGCTTAGCATACTTTATTAGGCCTCCATAGCAAAAATTTTAAGAAATCTTGGGCAAGTTTTGAAATTTTTTGAGTTTTTGCACATTTCGACAGTTTTGCATAGTTGCATTGCACTTTTTCTAGGGACCTCCAATGACAAAACTAAAGGCACCATTGGATTCAAAAGGCCAAATACAGTCATCCTAGAAACTTTTCTAATATTTTTTGGGCCAACTAGTCAGTCAAAAAGTCACAAAACACCTCAAAAAACATGTTTCTGCCTTGTTTTTTAGGCTGGCACTGCGCTTTTTACCAATTTTCTGTGTTTCCTGTAATTTGCAAATTTTCTAAATTTTCTCAATTTCACCTTGGAAAATGATGTTTTTACCAATGTAATTCAAGGATGTAAATGTAATAATAATGTTTTTTTACCCAAAGGTAAATTCATTAGGTAAAAACTCTTGATGAGATGTAATGAATCAATTTTCAAAAAGTGAGGGATGAGTCAGTTTGACCTCCCTACACTCTAGGTATGTAGTTCAGTTTTTGGTCAACTTATGGATTCGACCCCTGAGGTTGGGAGAGGTCGTTTGATGTCTATATATTTCACTTCTTGACTCATTTCATAGGTTGGATGTTGTTGCATTGATCAAAGACTCTAGTGTAATTAGTGTTCGGTAGGAAATTAATGAAAGAGTTGCAGGTATTTCCTTGGGATACCTGTGGTATGGAAATTTAACATTGTTTCTTCTTCAGTTACATATGTGTGGATGTTTTTTACTCTCCATGATCCATTTCATTTCTATTATATGTTGATTTTCAAGTTGATAAGCAGAATACATCTTCTATGCTCTGTTTTGGGAAAATCTTCATAGTTTGTCTCATTTCTTCAGTTTAGAAAGAATACATGCATTTTCTTGTTCTTTCTAGAACCTCATCAGTCTGATCCATCTCACCCTGAAACCCTAAAGTGTTACCCTTCCTACCTACCTTGCCCCATTGAATGAATTGTTTTATCCTCCTATATTCTAGAGATTCACTAGGTGACTATGGATTTATTACAATCAGCTAAAGATAGCATTCTTTGCCTATAATCTATCTTTAGAAATCTCACTACCTTCATTATCTTCATAAAACCTTTTTTCCCTATCTCTCAGTTTTCCTTCTCAAAGTCACCCTGTTACTCTTAAAAGACTCATTATGGGCTTATACCTCTCATTTTCATCTTTTTTTCCTACCTAAAACTTCATTTCCCCATCCCCCCTCTAATATTTCTTGTTGCTGACTCATTCCCATGTCCCCTTAAGCATAATAGCACTTTTTGAAATTCTATTTTCACTTGAAAGTCTTTTAAGTCAAAATTTCATTCAAAAACAGGTCAAAAAGTAGTCCCATTAGGTCATTAGGGTTTTGCATTTTTCAATATCATCCATACATTCCGATGAGGTCAGCACACATATGAGAATGATTTATTATGATCACCAAGCTGTCAAAGCCATTATTTCAAGCCTCAGTGAGTAAAAGAAAAGCCAGCTCCATGACTTCAAGCAACCTGCAAAGAAAAAAGTGTCAAAGAGTATCAGTGAGAAAAGGAAGAAGACTTCAAAACATTATAAAGTGGGTTTTTCAAAGCCAACTCAGAGTTACACATGCCAACACATCAAATATAAAATATAAAAAAGTGTTTACTTTAGCAAATGATCAAATTTCAAAGGGATTTGTCTTGTTCCAAGGGTGCCAACTCATCATTGTTCACAAGCACTAAACACTAATTTCCTCTCCCACTGAGCTAGGTTTTCCTATGAAAAAGAGGCATACGAGTAGAGGATTCATATGGTAGGTCACATCATCAAGTATGAAGCTATACCAAATCATAAACATCATGCCTCCATCATTTTCCAAGAAGTCATTCCAAGGGACAAATCATTTTCCACACATAGGGCCAGTTTTACTTCAAACTATGTTTCTGACCAAACATAGATGAAATTAAAAACTTTTAGAGAGTTTTTTGTCCCTCATAGGTCAAGGAAGAAAAAAATCCTTCATTTTTTACACAAGTATCATGGTTTGGGAGAAATGTCAAATTTACAGGTGCTATAAGAGGTTTGTTGCACTTCTGAAGTGACCTTGGGAAAATAATTTTTTCTCATATCAAGAGTGTCCAAATTACTTTCTTGATGAGTAAAATAATAACTAGACAGAGAGAGATTTCCAATTAGCTATCATGAGCTCAATTTTGAGTTGAGGAAGGCCTCCAAACGTTGCCTGCACCAACACTCTACATTTCTGCACCCTCATTCAGCACTTTTTTACCAGTCTTGGAAAAATCAACTTTTGTCAAGGAAAATGAACTCCAAATAGAAACAAAAAGGTATATTTAGAAAGTAAACAGGATAATATTTCCAACAAGCTATCCTGGGCCCAATTTGGACACCGGGAAGGCCTCAAAACTTTGTCTGCAAAAAGGTGCAGGAATGGCGATGCGCATTTAGAAGATGTTGCCTCCTTCGCACTGCGCATTTGCACTAGCACTGCGCGCCTAGAACTTGGCGTTGCGCCCTTTCCAGTAATTTTCAAGGAGATTTTTGAAGGCACTGTGCACCTATAGCTTGGCATTGCACCCTTGCAGAGGCATTGCGCACTTACCATTGGCACTACGCGCCTAACCAAAGAAGGCTGTGGAGTTATCTATGAACCCAAACAAGTTCTAATCTTCTCCAAATTTTGCCAAAGTATTCCAAATATCCCTCAGAGTATTAAGTACACATTTCCACCTTGTTTTTAAGCTATTTTATCATCCTTAAATAAATTTAAGTGTAACCCTAAAGAAAACCCTAATTACAAGCGTGTGATCACTGTTTTACCCTTGTTTCATCCTCCTAAAAGAAATATCAGTCACAGAAATGGTAATGACATTGATTTAGGGTTTTCATTCATCTAGTTTGTCCCTACACACATTCCCTTCACTCATATTCATTCCCTTCATCTTTCAAGCTAGTCATCTCATCCCCTTCCCCTCATTCATTTCACTTTCACCCTAGGGTTTTCAAAAAATAGAGTTTAAAGATGTCAAAAGGAGACGGTAGTGGTGTTGAGGCACAAAGGCCAAGAAGAAATGATCAAAAAGGAGGATTATCTTCTCAGTTTAGAACCTGTAAGTGAGAAAAATGGGTCAAATTTTAGCACTTCTATAAAGGTGTTGGAAGATTTATCAGCATAAAGTATTGATGATGTAGACTATCTATTCTTGGATGAAAACAATTTACAGCAAGGGAAAGGGAAAATACCTGGTCTTATAGATGACACAGGTTATAAACTTGATAGTCCATTTGAGTGCCAAAGTAGTGATTACTTGCAGGAAAATAACATGGAGGAAGACCTTCATCATGATCAAGATAGAGAGTTTGAATTGGTGGACTTGGATGACCTAGATGACCATGACAACTCAAGACTAATCATTCAAGATAAAGATGCCAAGATCAGGCAATTGAAGAAAAAATTGAAGGAAACCCTAGCCAAGAAAAAGGAGAAGGGGAAGTTAGAAATTCTTGCTGAGGTGTCTCACCATGCCTCTAATCTCTAAATCAACAAGAAAATTCACAAATTTTGGCACTTGTGGCACATTGGTGCAAATTTTGATTTTTGATAGTTTAGCACAGAAAATTGGCTAAACACGCAGTGCCACTGGCACTGCACTCTTTTTTGGGGGACGCAAATGCAAAATGGTCAGCACCCTCATGTTCCTAGTGATGAGTACATCAACCTCAGAAAGTTTCAAGAGATTTGGAGCAAAACTGGTCCCTAAAAAAGGCCAAAAACTACCAAAAAATCACCTTTCTTCCCTCTTTTTGGCACTGGCGTGATGCATTTACCAGTTTTGGGAGAAGTGATTTTTGATAGAGAATATGGGTGCCATTTTGGAAAGAGAGGCAGATCTCGAAACTAGACTTAGAGAGCTTTACAATGAGCTATCATGGAGCTCATTTGGACATCGGGAAGGCCTCTAAAAGTTTGCTACAAGACAGGCCATTTTTTCTGTCATGGCATTTTGCCTTTGCACCGGCGTTGCGCGCTTGTACCTTGGCGCTGCACCCTTGCTAGAATTCAAAAAAAGACATTAGTAGTTATTAAAAAATTTATTGAGAAGGCCTTAAAGTCAAATGTTTCCAAAGTAGCTCAGAGGTTAAGTTAGGATTTATTATTACAATGAGTCACTCTCAGATATTTTTGCCTTGGGCCTTGCATGGTCTCAAAGGTCAAAATGCATTAACTCTGTAATAAATAACATCTAAAACCCTAGCTTAAGATCACCTCCTCATTTTGCAGATAAATACTACATGTATGCTTCATGTTTTGTGTTGGTTGGTTGTTGCGTTGAATACGTCATAAACTTTGAGTTGTAAAGAGTTTGTCTTTGGAGCATTGTAACTGTTTTGGACTGAATATCAATGGAACAAGCACATTCACAGGATTCATGGACTTTGTGAAATGGTGATGTTATTCTAATTTTGTAATTTTTTCCTTCTGTTTTCCATTTTGTATATCAATTTCTCTTATAACAGAACATAAAATTAAGGTTAAGATATGCTATATAGAGGCACCTTAAGTCTATCTGCTTTATGTTGTTTAAATGTTTTCCTCTGCTAGGTATAATTGGAGACTTTAGGAGTTCCCTTCTCTCCAGTTCCATCTAGTTTGTTTTCTTGAGATTAAATCATTATAGTCCGGCCAAAGAAGTTTATGGTTTTCCATGTCCTTTGGTTCTGCTTGAAATGTTGTTCTCAAGGCTTTCTTTGAAGTTTTCTTACTAGGGTTTAGGCTAAAAAAGTTTATGGTTTGCCTTGTCCTTTGGCTCTGCTTGAAATGTTGTTCTCAAGGCTTTCTTTGAAGTTTTCTTACTAGGGTTTAGGCTAAAGAAGTTTATGGTTTGCCCTATCCTTTGGTCTATCTTGAAAAGTCATTTTAAAGGTCTTTGAAGTCTTATTGAAGAACTTAGGAGTTCCCTTCTCTTTAATCATTATTAAATTGTTATCTTAAATGTTTTCTTTATCTGAAAGTGAATAGCTAGAGAATTTAGGAGCTCCCTGCTCTCTAGGGTTTGCTGGATTGTTTTCTTAAAGTTTACTTCATAAAGTCAGGCCAAAGAATTTTATGGTGTGCCCTTTCCTTTGGTTATTTCTTAAGAATAGTGATCTTAAAGACTCTTCTTGTTCTATTGTATGTTAAAGGATTCTTAATTTCCCTTTAAACCTACTAAACTCACAACTTAATGTTCATTTCAGACCCATATAAGCTATTAAGATCCATTTGGCTTTGTTAACTTTCCCTGTGGAACACCCTTTATTTGTTGTTGTACTCTTAAAAACTTTCACAGACTCCATAGCCCAATGGTTTGAAATTCTCTTACACTATATGTTCTTCTTGACAAGCAACCAAACAAAACAAAACAAACAATCCCTATCATTTTAACTAGCCTCAAATCGGCATCCTAAATCAATCAAGTTATATCTTTTATACAAATATAGAGAGAGCCCTCTCTAAGTCCAGGAAGGCTAGGTCTTAGGACTCCAAAGTTGGTTTGATGTTACCCTTGTTTATTTGGTCTTACCAATCTGAAAAATTACAGGGACCTAACATAATGGCGACTCCACTGGGGACATAAACACTCATTGAAAATGTTAGTGTTATATAAAGAACTCAGAAAACCCAAAAATATCTCAAGATTGGTATCCAAGTGTTGATGGTGGACAACAGACAACCTCAAGGAAGTTGAAATCATCCACCTGGCGACTCCAAATTTAGATCAATTCTATAAAAAGACTCCACTAGAGGAAGAACCTAAAACATGACTGGTCAGCTTGGAAAGAGAGGGTATGCAAGCCCAAATTGGATCCAAGAGATCATTGTTTTTATCTGTAACTATGTTCTATCTTACTTTAATCTTGACCAAGAATATACTACTGAGGTTTACATTGATCATTGGAAATTTCATGAGCTTCAAAAGGCTAAACCCCAAATTGCAGACCCTGTACATACTTATACCCCTGTGCACATTCCTGATGCACTTGTGAAGAAACCAGGAAAACATGAGCCTCATACTATCTCACCTACTCTTGCTGAAATCTCAAATGGCTATAAGACTCCTTCTGTACTTCCTGTACCTGTAAAAATTATGGACAGATACAAACCTTTTGTTTTTTCTCCTATCCTCCATGACCTCCCTACAAATTGCATAAACAAACTACCCAGATTTGATGGAGGAAACTCAAAATCCATTGCTGAAAAGCACATTCAAAATCTTGAGGACCTCCTTGATATGTTTGAGGTAGAAGAAGATGAGGTGCGTATCAGAATGTTTTCTCTCTCATTGGAAGGAAAAGTTAAAAGTTGGTTCAGAGACTTCCAGCTTCAAGAACTAGCAATTTTCATCAACTCACTCAAGTCTTCCTAGATAGGTGGGTGGTCCTGGGAATTTTTTTTCATCATGAAGAGTATAACCATCTAAAAAGACAACTAAGGGAGACAATACAACACTTTTCAGCTAGGTTCAATAAAGTATACCATGCAATACCTGCTAAGATAAAGCCATCCCCAGGGTGGGCTCTCTTGCACTACCCAGGTGCCTTTGACCCAAAGATGGCATTCCAGATAAGAGAAAGGAACCCTTCAATCCTATAGGAAATGCAGAGGATGGCAGTTGATGTGGAAGCTAACATGTTGAGCAGGGAGGCAAAGCTAAGAGAAATAGAGAAGGACAAAGTAGATAAAGAGCAACTGATATCTTGAGAGATAAAGCTAGAGATGTTGACAAACATAGTTAACAAAGCAACGCATATGATTAGCAAGAGGAAAGAGGAAGAGTACAATGTTGAGGTTGGAGCTGACTATTGAAAACAACCAGTACTATTTTCTTGGGAAGAACAAGCTCAATCATTACAATGCAAAGATAACAATCAAAATGTTCATGATGAGCAAGATTGCAAAGAAGAAAATGTAGGAAGTTTTCAAGAAAGGCTAAGTTCCATTCCTACATCTTATGCTTCCCTATTAAGAGAGCATTGCAAGCAAGTTACAAATAGAAACAAGGAGGAATTCTCTAGGGAATCAATCAGGGACAAGATGGATGATACAAACCCTTTTTCAAATCCAGAAGTTCTCCCTCTAAGCCATATTGAGGTCACAGAATCTAAAATAGAGGAGGAGTCAACACATTTAGAATCTATACCCTTATGCTTTGATTCATTTTAGATTAAAAAAATAAATTGGCACCCGGAGGATCTATCAAAGGAAATTCATGAATCTCATGCTCAATATGAATATCTTGACAATCAAGAGAAATTGGTTGAGAAGGAAGACAATCAGGAAATAAAATAAAATACAGAAGATCCCTCTAAATATACCAAGGATGATTCATCTATTCTTTTGTGTGAGGCTCAAGAAGACATTCAGCCATATGATCAATCTTCATAGGAGAAAAATAGCAGCTGTGGTTCTATCTAAAGAAAATAGAGAATGCCTCCTCCTTCGATCAAAGAAGAAATCAATCAAATTCTAAGCCTACAACCAACCCCTAAAATTTTATATAAAGATATTTTTTCTATTTGTTCTACTACTGATTTATGTATTGAAGCATTTTCTCATGCAAAAAATATAGAACAGATTGATGTTAAGGTTGTACTGCCTTCTCAAGAAGACCTATTACCAGAGAATTTTCCTACTCAACAGAATGATGACTTTCAGGCAAATTTCAGTCCACTCAATCAGGGCATATCAGGCTTGCTGGAGGACAACATAGTAGTGTATTATGAGGCTGCCAAGACAGATGATCATTAGGAGGAGGAAGAAATTATTTCTCAAAAGAATCCCAAGCACACCAAAGTGGAGCAAGAAGTAGTCCTGGATGAAGCCCATGGTTTAAATCCTCATAGCCAGGTATTATTCAGAGATCCTTTTGCTGATTTCTTAGAGACATTTGAAAATGGAGTAAAATATGCCAGGAGCAGTTTGATGCAGGGTTTAAAGTAAATTTTAAGCACTACTGTTCAAAAACAAGTAATATGGGAGTGGCCTTTTTGTTTTTTCATCATACCTAAAGGGCTGAATGAAAATCAATCATGTGCTCACTTACTTGATTGGTTGTATTGGAAAAGAGATTTCACCTAATGTATATATCATATATAAGTTATATTAGGATAAATAGGTGAAAATAAGCTCAATAGTATAAGCATCTTTCCAATTTCAGTTTCAGATTGTTTTGACTAAAAGACATTAAAAAAAAAACAAAAAAGGAGAAAAGAGGGAAGATCAAAGAAAAGGTAAAGCCCCATACCAAAAAAGAATATTTCTGAAAGTGTGCAAGTCCAAATGCCACTACTTTTTTATGAAACATTGTTCAGCCATACAGCTTAATCATGATTGAACAAATTTAAATTGATTATTGATAAGTTAGAAATGAAGATTTTCCAAACTACTTAAACTTGGCTTATCAACAGACTAGGTCATGAAAAGATATTAGTTCCCAAATTCAAATCTGAACCAAAGAGAAAAGAGAGGGATGAATGAAAAATTTTAAATTATAGCCCTCAAGTTTCTAGTTTTACTTTTTCAAAATAAATCTATGTGCAACTTGTCCAAAATTCCACAGCTCATGACAAATCAAACTACCTAACCTCGATTTTGTCATGTTTTAAATTTTATGTTGATAGACTAGAGAATGAAAATCTGTCAAACTGTTTAATATTGACATATAAGTAGATTAGGTAGAGAATAAAAGAGCTCATCAGTCTAATCTGAGCCTTTAGATGATATAAGGGTAGAAGTAGATAGTTTGTGCTTTCAAAAGAAAAAATGATGTCTAGGGTTTGTCGATCTAAATGCACCCAAATGAAGAAAAAATGCTAGGAAAAGTATGATGGGTAGGTAGAGTTGATGTAGAAGCAATCATGTTTTACAGATTTTAAGATCACAGCTTCAAAGAACAACAGCAAATCGGCAATTGAAGAAGGAGGAAATCTGCCAAGCACAGTCAAGGCACTGATCTACAAATTCCAAAGATCTGAACTCTGAGGTTCTTGACACCTCCTAAAGGAGCTTCCCTCCCCAGCTGGAGCCACTGTTATCCTCCTGTATTCTACAGATTCACTAGGTGACTATGGATTTATTACAATCAGCTAAAGATAGAATTATTTGCCTATCAGATATCTTTAGAAATCTCACTTCCTTCATTATCTTCGTAAAACCTTTTTTCCCTATCTCTTAGTTTGCCTTCTCAAAGTCACCCTGTTGCTCTTAAAAGACTCATTATGGGCTTATACCTCTCATTTTCATCCTTATTTCCTACCTAAAACCTCATTTCCCCATCCTCCCTCTAATATTTCTTGTTTTTGACTCATTCCCATGTCCCCTTGAGCATAATAGCACTTTTGGAAATGCTCTTTTCACTTGAAAGTCTTTTAAGTCAAAATTTCATTCAAAAACAGGGCAAAAAGCAGTCCCATTAGGTCATTAGGGTTTTTCATTTTTCAAGGTCATCCTTTCATTCCGATGAGGTCAGCACACATATGAGAAGGATTGATTATGATCACCAAGCTGTCAAAGCCATTATGTAAAGCCTCAGTGAGTAAAAGAAAAGCCAGGGGTAATGACTTCAAGCAACCTGCAAAGCAAAAAGTGTCAAAGAGTATTAGTGAGAAAAGGAAGAAGACTTCAAAACATTAGAAAGTGGGTTTTTCAAAGCCAACTCAGAGTTCCACATGCCAAAACATCAAATGTCAAATAGAAAAAGTGTTTACTTCAGCAATTGATCAAATTTGAAAGGGATTTGTCTTGTTCCAAGGGTGCCCAAGTCATCATTGTTCACAAGCACTAAACCCTAATTTCCTCTCCCACTGAGCTAGGGTTTGCTATGAAAAAGAAGCATAGGAGCATAGGATCCATATGGTAGGTCATATCAGCAATTATGAAGCCTTACCAACTCATAAACATCATGCCTCCATCATTTTCCAAGGAGTCATTCCAAGGGATAAATCAGTTTCCACACATAGGGCCAATTTTACTTCAAACTATGTTTCTGAACAAACAGAGATGAAATTAAAAAAAGTGAGAGAGTTTTTTGTCCCTCATAGATCAAGGAAGAAAATTTTCCTTCAGTTTTTACATAGGTATCATGGTTTGGGAGAAATGTCAAATGTACAGGTGCTACAAGAGGTTTGTTGCACTTCTAGAGTGACCTTGGGAAAATCAAGTTTTCTCATAGCTGGAGTGTCCAAATGACTTGCTTGATGAGTCAAATGATAACTAGACAGAGAGATATTTGTCATGAGCTATCATTATCTCAATTGGGAGTTGATTAAGGCCTCCAAAAGTTTCCTGCACTAGCACTCTGCATTTCTACACCCTCATTCAGCACTTTTTGACCAATCTTGGGAAAATAAATGTTTCACAAGGAAATTTAACTTCAAACAGAAAAAAAAAGGTATATTTGGAAATCAAACAGGATAATATTTCCAACGAGCTATCCTAGGCTCAATTTAGACACCGGGAAGGCCTCCAAAAGTTGTCTGTAAAAAGGTGCAGGAATGGCGCTGCGCGTTGAGAAGATGTTGCCTCCTTAGCGCTGCGCGTTTGCACTGGCACTGCGCCCTTGCCAGTAATTTTCAATGATATTTTTGAAGGTGTTTCACACCTGTAGCTTGGCGCTGCGCCCTTGCAGAGGTGCTATGCGCCTAGCCAGAGAAGGCTATGGAGTGATCTATAAACCCAAACACGTTTTAATCTTCTCCAAATTTTGCCAAAGTCTTCCAAATAACCCTAAGAGCAGTAAGTACACATTTTTTCCTTGTTTTTAAGCTATTTGGTCATCCTTAAATAAATTTAAGTGTAACCCTAAATAAAACCCTAATTACAAGCTTGTGATCACTGTTTTACCCTTGTTTCATCCTCCTAAAAGAAATATCAGTCACAGAAATGGTAATTACATTGATTTAGGGTTTTCATTCAACTATTTTTTCCCTACACACATTCCCTTTCTTTCATTCCCTTCACTCATACTCATTCCCTTCATCTTTCAAGCTATTCATCTCATCCCCTTCCCCTCATTCATTTCACTTACACCCTAGGGTTTTCACAAAACAGAGTTTAAATATGTCATAAGGAGAAGATAGTGGTGTTGAGGCACAAAGGCCAAGAAGAAATGATCAGAAAGGAGGATTATCTTCTCAGTTCAGGACCTGTAAGTGAGAAAAATGGGATAAAGTGTAGCACTTTTGTAGAGGTGTTGGAAGATTTATCAACATAAAGTATTGATGATGTAGACTGTTTACTCCTGGATGAAAACAATTTACAGCAAGGGAAAGGGAAAAAACTTGGTCTTATAGATGACACGGGTTATAAACTTGATAGTCCATTTGAGTTCCAAAGTAGTGATTACTTGCAGCAAAATGACATGGAGGAAGACCTTCATCATGAGCAAGAGAGAGAGTTTGACTTGCTAGACTTGGATGACCTAGATGACCATGACAACTCGAGACTGATCATCCAAGAGAAAGATGCCAAGATCAGGCAATTGAAGAACAAATTGAAGGAAACCCTAGTCAAGAAAAAGGAGAATGGGAAGTTAGGCATTCTTGCTAAGGTGTCTCACCATGCCTCTAATCTCTAAATCAGCAAGCAAATTCACAAATTTTGGCACTTGTGGCACATTGGTGCAAATTTTGATTTTTGACAGTTTAGCACAGAAAATTGGCTAAACGTACAGCGCCACTGGCGCTGCGCTCTTTTTTGGGGGACTCAAATGAAAAATAGCCTGCACCCTCATGTTCCTATTGATAAGTACATCAACCTTAGAAATTTTCAAGAGATTTGGAGAAAAATTGTTCCCTAAAGAAGGCCAAAAACTACCAAAACATCACCTTTCTGCCCTCTTTTTGGCACTGGCACTGCGTGTCTACCAGTATTGGGAGAAGTGATTTTTGACATAGAATATGGTCACCATTTTGGAAACTAGAGGCATATTTTGAAACTAGACTCAGAGAGATTTCCAATGAGCTATCATGGAGCTCATTTGGACATCGGGAAGGCCTCCAAAAGTTGGCTGCAAGATAGGCCATTTTTTCTGTCATGGCACTGCACGTTTGCACTGGCGCTACACCCTTGCCAGAAGTCAAAAAAAGACATAAGAAGTTATTAAAAAAGTTCTTGAGAAGGCCTTAAAGTCAAATGTTTCCAAAGTTAGCTCAAAGGTTAATTTAGGAGTTATTATTACAATGAGTCACTCTAAGATATTTTTGCCTTGGGCCTTGCATGGTCTCAAAGGTCAAAATGCATTAACTCCGTAATAAATAACATCTGAAACCCTAGCTTAAGATCACCTCCTCATTTTGTAGATAAATATTGCATCTATGCTTCATGTTTTGTGTTGGTTGGTTTTTGCGCTGAATACCTCATAGAATTTGAGTTGTAAAGATTTTGGCTTTGGAGCATTGTAACTGTTTTGGACTGAATATCAATGGAACAAGAAAATTCACAGGATTCATGGACTTTGTTAAATGGTGCTTCTATTCTAATTTTGTAATTGTTTCCTTCTGTTTTCCATTTTTGATATCAATTTCTCTTGTAACAGAACATAAAATTTAGGCTAAGATATGTTGTTAGAGGCACCTTAAGTCGGTTTGCTTTCTATTGTTTGAATGTTTTCCTCTGCTGGGTCTGATTGGAGAGTTTAGGAGTTCCCTGCTCTCTAGTTCCATCTAGTTTTTTTTCTTGAGATTAACTCAGTATAGTCCAGCCAAAGAAATTTATGGTTTGCCCTGTCCTTTGGTTCTGCTTGAAATGTTGTTCTCAAGGCTTTCTTTGAAGTTTTCTTACTAGGGTTTAGGCTAAAGAAGTTTATGGTTTTCCCTGTCCTTTGGTCTATCTTGAAAAGTCATTTTAAAAGTCTTTGAAGTCTGATTGAAGAACTTAGGAGTTCCATGCTCTTTAATCATTACTAAATTGTTATCTTAAATGTTTTATTTGTCTGAAAGTGAATAGCTAGATAATTTAGGAGTTCCCTGCTCTCTAGGGTTTGCTGGATTGTTGTCTTAAAGTTTACTTCATAAAGTCAGGCCAAAGAATTTTATGGTGTGCCTTGTCCTTTGGTTCATTCTTAAGAATAGTGATCTTAAAGACTCTTCTTGTTCTAGTATATGTTAAAGGATTCGTAATTTCCCTTTAAACCTACTAAACTCACAACTTAATGTTCATTTCACACCCACATAAGCTATTAAGATCCATTTGGCTTTGTTAACTTGCCCTGTGGAACACCCTTGATTTGTTGTTGTACTCTTAAAACCTTTCATAGACTCCATAGCCCAATGGTTTGAACTTCTCTTACCCTATCTATTCTTCTTGACAAGCAACCAAACAAAACAAAAAAAACAATCCCTATCATTTTAACTATCCTAAAATCAGCATCCTAAATCAATCAAGTTATATCTTTTATACAATTATATAGAGAGCCCTCTCTGAGGCTAGGAAGGTTAGGTCCTAGGACTCCAAAGTTGGTTTGATGTTACCCTTGTTTATTTGTTCTTACCAATCTGACAAATTATAGGGACCTAACAGACTATAATCCTAATCTTATTTTCCCTGACCTAGCCTCTTTGACCTAATTCACCCATCCAGCAAATCAATTCAAACAAACAAACCCCTGTACTCATACCTAGCCTAAAAACCTAATTCCTCAAGGCCTCTTGGTTGTGACTTTGTGGAGAGAGCACTCTCCGGTTTGGTAGGGCTAGCTACCAAGCTAAAATATTGGTTTGTGGTTACCTCTGTTTGGACTCTTTCTCAGCCTTAGAGATCTAGTGGAGTGATAACATACTGGTGTCGTTGCCAGGGAGGTGAAAAGACAAATCTTCCCTAGGAAAGAAAGAAAAAGATCAGATCATATTGTTGATGGTGAACAACTATCAAGCACAAGAAGGATGTGCATCATTCACCTGGCGACTCCAATGGCAAAGAATCCAAAGGTTCAAAATTTTCATGGTGACTCCACTTTTCAAGAACTAGTAATTTGAATAGTCTACTTCTTGGTGACTTCATTGTTGTCGAGATGAGTTCTGCTGCAAGAAAAAATCCCCAGTATGCTCCTATGGATTGATCTCAAATCCATGGATTTCCAAATCCTATGCCTTATGTTGATTGGTTTACACATTTTCCCATATTCAAAGATGAAGAGAAAGTTGATGTTGATCTGCATTTAGTAAAGTTTCATGTACATGTATGTAGACTGAGAGTTGAGTTTCCTAAAGACTGTCTCATGAAGAATATTATGGCTACTCTTGAAGATAAATCTAGGGTTGTTGAAAAGTGTAACTAGGTCAGTCTTCATGTTGACTATGTAATTATGTACTTATGTAAAGAAGAAGACAAAGATAATAAAATGTATTCTATTGTACTTTCTTCATGGGTTTCATGAGCAAGATTTTATTATGTAGATAGACTTATTCTTGATGTCTATTAGGTCTTTGTCTTCTAGGTATAAAATATAATTAAGTGTCATATTCATGAAGGACCTAGTCTAGGAATATATGCTCCAAGACCTTAGAGACCTTATATTTAGTTCAAGTTCATGAAGTGAAGACAATGACAAAAGGAAGAAAACAGTCTTAAAGGAAAATAAGAGTGAGGAAGGTAAATCTCGTACTTACTTTCCTAACTATAATACAGTTGCAAGTGAATTCAAGGTGAAGATAATTCAGTTCCAATATTTGAATGAGAAATAATAAGTGAGTCTTGGAGACCGAGTTCTCTAGTGTAGAACAGTGCAGATTGTTGAAGAAGAGAAGAATCAAGTTTGAAGAAGCTGTGTCAAGGTCTTGGAAGCATATATAGGTCAAGGGTTTGAGTCTTGGTCATGGTACTTGTCATTTGAAGATCTATAAGAAGAATTCTTTACGGGTTTTCCTCTACAAGAGGGAGAGGTTTTTCCCTGGCTCTAGGAGCCTAATTTTGTGTCGTGTTTATTTTGATAATTGACTTAATTAAAGACTAAATAATGTAACGAAGAGAAGACATAAGTAACTCAAGTAAGCTCAAAAGTAATTATCAATAAGAGAATTTGAATTAATCTCCAGCCCTCTAAATTCTCAACATGGTATCGGAGCTAAGTTGCTGAACTCAAGGGCTACTTGACAAAGGAGACACTCCAGGAAGCAAAGATCAAAGTTTGGTTTGAAAATTCAAAGCAGTTCGCAAGGAAGACTCTCTAGCTACTTCAAGAAATATCTCCTATCTCATTTAAAGGATCAACTCAATCAAGAAAGTAATCTTTTGAAATCAAATATTCACATTCAAGACATTGTTAGAAGGAGGACTTCAATTTCTGAAGATATCCTTTATCATAAAGGATCCAAGAACATCTACATTGAAGATTTCTATCTTAGAAGAAACTCTTGACTTCATCTTCATACATCATCAAGGAAGCTGTTGAAGGAGAAATTCACTCTCTCAAGTAAGTATCTATGACTTTATCTAAATCTATCAAAATGTCTTCTTTGCAAAGAAAGAAACAAACTGGTTAGGGTTTCAAACTTTCTTGCATGGAAGACAAGGACAATGAAGTCATGCCAAATACATGAAGGGAGATATAAGAGCCCAAAGGATTCTTACAGAATCCATAAAAGACTCTCTCATCTCCAATACATCAAATCTAGAATCATCAAAAGGAATATATGAAAAATTGGTGGATCTATTCTTTGTGAGTACTGCAGGAGAAGCAATCTCTTTGATCAACTGCAGGAACTAGGAGAAGTAATGTCCGACTCTGAGATGACTACAGTGGTTCTGAATGCTCTTCCAGAAGAATGGGTAAAACTTCACCTCAGGTTTATATGGGAAGAAAGAAGCCACACCATTTCACGATTTAAGGTCTCTATGTAAAATAGAGTAAACAAGATTGAAAGCCAAAGGTGTTACAGGATCAAGTGAAGAGAATCAATCCTTTGAAGCCACGTCAAGGAAGAAAGGAATATTGAGTAATTTTGGTCCTCAGAATAGTATGGACAAAGCATGATGCTTTGGATATGATGAAATTGGGCATTATAAAATAGATTGTCATAAATTTGAAAAGGACAAAGGAAATAGGGAAGAAGCACGTGTCTCAGAAATTAAAGAAGAACTTGATGCAAGGAAATCTAAGAAAGAAGAAGTGAGGGATCTCCACTATGATTAAGAACATATTCTCCTTTAAGTTATTTATGTTGGTTGTATGATAGGAAGCAGTGTAGCATCCTCATCAATTCATGGTAGGATTTCTTGGTAAAACAACTCTTGGAAAACCTCTCTGATAACTATATTGATGGAAGGAAATCATTAAGATCAAGGGTCATCATGGAAACAGAGTTCTGGGATGTGATAACATATGAATAAAGCAGGTCACGAGAATGAAGCTCCTCATTCTAGTAAATCTGCTACAAGATGACTTAAATGAAAAAGGTATGAGGTATGTATATATTTATATGCTGACACTGGATGTTGTTAAGTCATGTAATATGGTTACAGGTCATAGACTTCCATATTTAGAAGTATGATCTATGAAGGAGGATCTCTTGGTGCACTGACATATGAAATCAACATAATATATCCTCATGGAATATGAGTTGGCTGTATATGAACGAGGAACTGGAAAATGTGTAAGTTCTTGGGAATGAAAAATGTGCAGAAAGAAGGAGATCATGAAATAAAACCATGTCAAGATGCAATTATCATCTAGAAGCCAAGAAGATGTGACTAGGAGGTCTCCTGGAGGATATATAGATTCTGAAAAAAGTATGGTAAAGAAGAAGACCCTTGAAAAAACATATCATTAGGAGATGTGTCAATCTGAATAAAGGATGTTGATGCCTACAGGAAGATGTCATTGTGAAAGATCATCACTGAGGTAACTTTTGTTTTAAAAGTTCATATGTATATGTTTATTTGCATGAATTTGTGTAGGGCTACTAATCATGAGAAAGGATGTATGATCCTTGAAGATGATTGGAAGGAAATTAGCATGGCATAATGGTGGACCAAATGTAAAAGACTAATGAATCATTATCTGATAGTGGACATGACTCGTGATTGAAAGTGATGGATGATCTATGCCCTATGAAGCCAAAAGTTGAAGATTCCTCAATATTGAAACCCATGAAATTGAGGGGAGAAATTCTTCATGAGTAGATGGATTGCTCCTGCAGGATGCTGGTTAAGAGGGAGCCTGGTGGTAAGTTTCTTAATTGGAAGAAACTTGAATTATGTCCCTTCTATGCTAAGAGGGAGTGACATATGTGATTCTCTAATACATGTGTCATGCACTAGACCAGGAATAACAACCGCAAGTCTTAGTAAAGGCCATGTGGAGAGAATGGATAGACACAACATTTTGGTCTTCACCTATAAGACAGAATGAAGGATTGGGTAATCATCTGGCATTCGATACTCTTTGAGAATGAGATAGGGAATTCAAGATAAGAGTAGTCGAGGACCGATATTCTTTGAGGGCTGGCTACCTAAGAAAATAATAGTCCAAGAAGGTCATACTTTGGGAAGACCTGGGTGGAGTATGTACCTTGGAGAGACAGTGACTATGGTGTTTATTAGTCATGTGTCTCACTAGCATTGTAGCCCATTGTCTCGTTGAGAGATGGGGTTTATAGTCAAGGTCTTTCACTAGGAAAATGTTAGTTGATATGATGCTATACAAATGCGATTACCAATCCGATTCTTCTTATGAGATTCTTTAGTTTGAAAGTGACCGTGTAATTGTATGAATACCTCCCTAGTTAAGAGGGAGTGTTGAAAAGTGTAACTAGGTCAGTCTTCATGTTGACTATGTAATAATGTACTTATGTAAATAAGAAGACAAAGATAATAAAATATATTTTGTTGTACTTGCTTCATGGGTTTCACGAGCAAGATTTTATTGTGTAGATAGAATTCTTCTTGATTTCTATTAGGTATAAAATATAATTAAGTGTCATATTCATGAAGGATCTAGTCTAGGAATATATGCTCCAAGACCTTATGGAAGAAGGGGCGCACCTAACATCTCTCAAACAACGTTGGAAGACAAGCTATACAACCTACATCAACGTTGGAAAAAACCTCTCTCAAGTCGACCTAATTCACAGAAAATAAGTCGGCTCCAATTACCAAATGACAAGTCGACTCAATCACAGGTGCCAACAACTATATATACCCAGCTGGACTACCCAGAAAAATAGAGTACAGGAATTTCAGACAGCTCTGAAAAAAGTGTGGATTATTTATGGGAAAAGATAGTTTTCAGATTCTGAAAGGGAACTTTAGTGCGGTTTTATTGGAAGGCTTTTCAGTGCAAAGTTGGAAGATTTTCAGGGATGTTTTCTATATACAACGGTGCTACCGTGCGTATCACAAGGTGCTACAGTTCCGATGATCCTGAAGCTACAGAATGTTCCAGAAATACGAACCTGTCTAAATGCATGAATAATAGCATCCTGAAATGTGGTCTGTCCAAGTGTATGAAAGAAATTCAAGTGCAGATATGACCAAATATAGCATGTAAACTATTCTAAAGTAAAGTTGTTAGTAAAGTGTGATATTGGCATTCAGTTCAAGTTCATGAAGTGAATATTGTGACAAAAGGAAGAAAACAATATTAAAAGAAAATAAGAATGAGGAAGGTAAATCTGTGATTTACCTTCCTAACTATAATACAGTTGCAAGTGAATTCAAGGTGAAGATAATTCAGTTTCAATATTTCATTGAGAAATAAGAAGTGAATCTTGGAGATCGAGTTCTCTAGTGCAGAACAGTGCAGATTGTTGAAGAAGAGAAGAATCAAGTTTGAATAGGCTGTGTCAAGGTCTTGGAAGCATATATAGGTCAAGGGTCTGAGTTTTGGTCATGGTACTTGTCATTTGAAGATCTATAAGAAGAATTATTTGCGAGTTTTCCTCTCCAAGAGGGAGAGATTTTGCCCTAGCTCTAGGAGCATAATTTTTTGTCGTGTTTATTTTGAAAATTAACTTGATGAAAGACTAAATAAGGTAACAAAGAGAAGACATAAGTAACTCAAGTAAGCTCACAAGTAATTATCGAGAAGAGAATTTGAATTAATCTCCAGACCTCTAAATTCTCAACAAGGGTATGATATGAAGGGTTACTAGAAGGAAGTTTATGTTCTCTTAAAGATTTCCATAAGATGTTCTCCAAACGTTATGTGAAGTCTAACATTTCTTTACCTCTCTTACAAAGTTGTTGTGATTATAGTGAAGGTTTTATTGCATATCTTGAGAGTATTGATGATATCGAATGCATGAACAATGAAGAGATCATTGGAGCTTTCTATGATTTCTCCATTCAACAGCAATCTGAAGAAGCTAGTCACTTTGATACACAAGATCATATTCAACATACAGTAGCTTCCCCTTTGCTTGAAGATGAAATAATTTCGCATCTTGATAGTCAAATGAAACCACATGAAATAAATCAACAGTCTGATGAAAATTTATATGCTCCTTTTCTTGAGATTAAAGAAGATATTCAACATCCTTTTGAATCTTTAGGAGGGGAAGAAGACAATTACTATTTCATCCAAAGAAAACAAAGACTAGTTCCTCCTTTGACTGAAGATGAGATAGATCAACGCCTTAAAATTCATGTTACAACCCAAGCTAATGCAGGTTTGCAGTGTTCACATAGTCAAGAATGTGTTAGTGAAACTTCTTCCATCATTGAAAATGAAAATCTGAGTTTAAATGATGACAATCATGAGATTAATGAAACTATACACAAAGTTGTTGAGAGTAAGACAATTTTTGATGATGATTCCTGCAAGGAGATCAGCTAACAAAGACCGTTGTCTTTCATGAAGAGGATAGGGCTGTCATGTTTGAGATTTTTTAAGAATTTTTTATGTTCAAGGATAATTTAGACTATGAATTTGAGGAGTATGAGTCTAAGATAGACAACGTGCAAGAAATAGAATCAGAGTTTCCCATGCTTGAGAAATTTACAGCCAATACTTAGATAGCATAAATTCATACTCCCCTATGCCTTCCTATCGATCAACAACCAAGTGTTCTTTCAGATCAGAATGAAGAGTGTGCTTGTGTTTTTGCTGAATCTCAAGACAACGTAACATTTCATATTTTTGAAGATCCTTTTACTGATTTGCTACAGTTAGCAGGGAAGATGTATTTTTTTGTTTTCATGGACCAAAAGCACATGTTCAGTGGACACTCGGAGTTGTCTTCTTCTTTTTCTTTTTTTTCTTTTTTAATTTATGCCCGCTCCAGGAAAGTGAGAGCAGACAAGTAACTATCCATATGCAGGAAAGTGAGAGCGGAACTCAAGTAACTAGCCATATGTTGGATTGGTTACACTGGAAGGATCACTTCACATGATTGTACATATGTCTTCAGCACGAAGGTGTTTGTCATCAGGATTTGAAGCCCTTAAGTCTCGGTGATATGCTGCCATCAATAAGTTTATTAATTTTTATTTAAGTCAGCCAGTTTTTGAGTCAATTTTAAAGTCAGATTTTACTCGGTTTGAGTTTGTTTCAAATCAGTTTAAGATTTTAGTCTTCAATTAGTTTTCATCTTTTGACTCCATGCACAATGGATAGGCTTGGTGGTCTACGGTGTTCTTGACACCTCTTTCAGAGCTGTCATCCCCAATAAGGCCAATGTTAGTGTCAGTATTTCCATCCTGCCATCAGTGATCAAAAATCCTCTTTTCATATCATATTAAGGTCTCATTTAGAAATATTGTCATTCCACTAGGTCATCATTCCAAAATTTACTCACTGATGGTAGCCATAAAATATAAAAAATTCACTTTTTCCTAAATTTCCATTACTTGCTAGCTCATTTTCATAATTTGTTGAATGACCATCATTCATGAGTTTTTATCACTTGTTCAGTCATGTCACCATGAATTTCATTCAGTCAAGGCTCTCATTAGGTCTTTAAGGTTTTTCAAATTTTCATTAGGTTTTTAGGGTTTTTCAAGGTCCAATAATAAACCATTTCCATTGCATAAGACAAGCAAGTAAGAAAGTGATCAAATAACCTCTCTTTACCATGTAAAGATGATTTGTAAAGAATAATTCTTATTCCAAAATGTAATTTTTATTTCAAAATGTAATTTTTATTTTCCATATCGATGCAAAGAGCATTAGGCAAAGAGAAATACTTTGTATTTATTAAAACTTAGGGGTTTTTAAGTTTTTAAAAGAGCTAGATTTTTATGAATGATTTGAGTGGGTTTTATGTATTTTTAATTAAATATTGTAAATAATTCTCAAATGTTTGAGAATATGAGAGAATTTGGTCAGTTGAGAATGTAAAGGGATGAGAGATTTTTCTAAATATTAATTTAGAAATTAGTTTCATTAATTTTGGGTGAGAGAGGATCCTTAGGGATACAAGAGTGATTTTAGGATTTTGTTGAGATATTTGAGGGTTTGTTGAGTCATTAAAGGGATATGAACCAAAATTGGTTCAATTAAATTTGTATAAATTGATATGCCTCAAAGGAAAAATAGATCAGGTGAGATTAGAGTGCAGAATAGAGAAAGAGGTTATAAGCCTCCGGTTTTTGTAAAAAAGGGCCACTGATTGGAAATCTGGCCATGAACCAAGAATGGTTTCTGTAATTGATTTCATTTGGTTTGAAAATTCTGTATATAAAGGAAAAATCAATATTGTTTAAGTAATGTCGACTTTCTATTGTGAAGATTTGCAGATAGCGCATGATTTGAGATGATATGCCATATAACGATTGCCAAGAGTTTAATTGGAAATTCAAAGGCTATCGATCATTAATTTGAAGGTTTAATGTTTAATCTAAGAATAAGATCGATTCATATTTCACATTACTGAGTAGTGATATAAATCTGGTTTGAAAAGCGCAAGTTCTCTGTAGGAAGAGAGTTTTGCAATCAATGCTTGAATAGAGGTTAAATCTCTGTTGCTGAAATAATAAAATTGAATGTAGTTGATTTATTATTAAAGAGAGAACCGATTTGATTTAATATCGATTCCTGTTTTGAGTCGAATGGAATCTACGTTTGTTGAAAATAACACGAGAGGGATTGATTAGCGTAGAGGAAGGCTGAATCATAGTTCAATTCAAAGTGGTATTTTATGTCAACTTTGGAAGTCGATTTCTAGGATGGTGTAGAGATTCATAAGGGGCACAGAGGATTTTTTAGTTTAATGTTAAATACTATTCAGAATTTGATTTGAAGTCCACATATTCTGTGTTATTTAATTGAATGAAGCCGTGCAGGAGTTCACACAGCTTTATGGAGGCAGTGAAATGATTCTGATTTCAGTGCAAATGAAATCAATTTCAATCCTTAACGCAGAGAGAGAGGGTGCTAAGAGAAGTAATGGCAAATTGATGATATGTAGAACTCGAAAGGAAGCTGAAGGGAAAAAGTATGCAGAATCCAGTAAATAAATAGAGTGGAATCAACGTGAAAAACTCTATTTACCTTGAGCAGTATTAACAGAAATCGAATAGTGAAGTGATCTGGTCAAACGCAGAGCAAGAGCGTTGAAAGGCAGAGCTGATATGGTGGTAGGAATCAATGATGTTGAACAAAACAAAGTGAATCCAAAGGCAGTGTTTGTTTAAAACCCAATTTGATTATCCAATCGAAGGCATTGAGTAGTGAAGGTCTCAACCCACTGAGCGATGGATCCTGCATTATTAGTTGGATGAGAGGTAAGTTAATTTGCCTGGGCTAGATTGTTGTTATGTTGGACTTTGAATTCTGGTTGAATATAAATTGGGAGCACTGGTATTCTTTTAAACGATCGCACTGGCATTAAAACAAGCAAGTTCGAATCTTATTGATATTAGAATGCATGAAATTGATGTGCAGTGGTATGAATTTTCCAGGTTGAGCTTTTAAAGCATGGGCACATTCTTTTTATTGAATTTTGATTTTAAAATCCAGCCATATGTGAATGTTGGGATTTAAATGGAGTTTGAGGAATGAGAGGTATTGGGTTTGGTTATGGGTTGAGTGGTGTTTGATAAACTTCTGCATGAAGTTTTAAATTGAGATTGTATTGAAGTTTGAGAAGGCATGAAGGTTGTTGAATTGAATAATGTTCATATGTCTTGAGTTTTGATTAATCCAAATTTTGTGTTGAGATGGATTAAGCCTTGGGGCTTAATTAAAAGTTGAGGGTTTAAATAAAACCATTGAGTTTTAAAAGTATTTTCCTAGGATTTTTGGGAAAGGTTTTCATTTGAGAATGAATTGAGTTGTGCAAGGTTCCATAAACCATAAAAAGATGTAAATGGAGAAGAGCTTCCGCATATGAGAATTGGTTGTATGTTTGATAATCATAGTGTAAGGATTGTTAAGATGAAGCTTCTGCGAATGATGGTGTGTGAATTTGCCCAGACATTGAAGTTTTATTTGGGAAATTATTTGGATGCATTTTTATGTGCAGGAGAGTATTGTGAGATTCTGGGTTTGCAGGTCTTCTCCTGCGCCAATTATGTAATTTCATGTCACTCAATTTGTAATAAGTTCATGGTTCCCAACCTTCCAACTCAAAGTTCCACATGCCAACAAAACATCAAAATTCAGGGCACCCCATTGCAAAGGATAGGGTAATTTTATCCAAGGAGCAGATGATATAAGGTGAGATCTATCAGTGCGGCAGTTAATTTTTGTCCTCTCAGGCACATGCTTGTAAGCTCCACTTGCAGTAGGCAGCTGAGCATAAGCCCACACAAGAGTAATGCAAATAAGCACCGGGAAGCGCTCAAAAAACAGGTAGATCTCGTGCGTGGATATGCTTCAAATACTGTGCAAATCCAAAAAATATAAATATAAGGAGCATTGGCAAACCAATTTCCAAATCCTTTGTCGTGGTTGGTAGTCCATGATCATAGCTAAACTGTGCAAATTCAAAACCTCGTTCACATTCCACTTGAGAGTTGAAACTCTCTCCTCAACAGCAATACTTAAAAAAAAAAAAAGTTATGCACCACGAGTTGCCCTGCTCGTAGCCGCACACAGAGAAATCATGGAGAAAATGTCCAAGCATTTCATCTCAGTTTGCAATGCAGTTCTTTCCACTGACATTAGGCCTGAAGGTAGGCAGTATCTCACGAACTTCTAATTTCCTCCAATTTATTACTTTAAAGTTTAAACCATTTGTGTCTCTTAATTTCATCACTGGCATTCACTCCACTCCCAAGGCGCTTACAAGGATCCTTCTAAAGCAATCCTTTGAGCAATGAATGAACTTCAGATGTCAGATATGATGGTCGTTTAATTTTCCCCTTGATAATTTTCTCTTGTAGCTTCTGCCTGTTGTTATTGGTGTAAGGAGGTTGACCAGTCAGCATTTCAAATAAAATAATTCCCACACTCCACCAATCAACAGTTTTATTATGGCCTTTAGAAAGTATAATCTCAGGTGCCTTGTACTCTGTAGTCCCACACATAGAATTGGATCGCATTGATTCGTTGACTTCCCTGGCCAAGCCAAAATCAGTCAACATAACATGGCCTTTAGCATCTAGAAGAATGTTCTCAGGTTTAAGATCCCAGTGAATTATACCATTTTTGTGAAGATGTGACACAGCAGAAACTATTTCTGCAGTATAAACCTGAGCTAATTTCTCACTATAGAGTCATTGTCGATAAATCGAAAAGAATAAATGTCCTCCATTTATAAAATTCAGAATTAAATACAATTTAGATTTTGTCTAAAACAAGTATCGAAGCTTAACAATGAAAGGGTGAACTATCTTTGTGAGAATATCCCTCTCTGCTTTCATATAGTCTACATGATTGCCTGTAATAATTTTATCCTTTTTCATGACTTTCATAGCATAAATTACATTTTTTTTTTCTGTTATCCTCACTTGGAACGCCTTTCCAAATGCACCCTGTCCAACCACCCTTAGGAGTTCGAAACCTTGTGGTCCAAGCTTCTCGTTGCCATGAATATTCTCTTCATCGAACCCGGAATTAACCCCATCGGAGTCTTCACAAAAAAAATCCTAGAATTCATCATGTGTTACAAAGGGAGGCCCTGTCTCTTCAGTCTTTGAAAATACCTCACCATAGTTGCAATTTTCCTCTTCGCTGAACTTGTTGAGTTGTTTATCAATACCAAGAGGCGAGGGTTCAACCAGTGAATGAGATCAGATTATAAATCACCCCGGATCCCCTCACTTCTACAGCTTGACATACAATGAATCCTTTGACTGTCTTCGCATCTTGGCAACTTCAACCAATTGGTTTTCACATCAGTTTCAATTTTCCCTGTCATAAAAAATTGTTGGAATATTACCCATGTGAAACAAATGTGGTGAAACATATGATTAATGCCCAACAAAGCCCAAGTTTTCTTTAACATCTTCTTCAATTCATCAATTTCATCAATAACAGTTGTTTCTTCTCCACTATAAAAGCAGGCTCCAAGAAGCATTTGATATAGCCAGAGATTTAGCGGAAACCCATCTACCCAATGACAGGTCTCTAGTGTGGATCCATCGATTGATCTCCAAGCAAGGCTTATAACTGCACTACGCAATGCTTGCATTGCCTCAGAGTTCCTTCCATGTTATCTTCCTCCATGAGAGAATAATTCGAGTATAAATTTCTCAATATGCAAGTATCAAAAATTTTCCCAAGGAGTTGATGATGAGGCCACCGCAATATAAGCACAAGAATGGAAAAAACAAAGTGAGACTAGTGATAACAGTGGAGCTGAGGTGAAAACATAGTAAAATAAGGTGAGGTGCACTAGATATCAAAACCTAGTGCTAACAGGTTCCATAAATTAGTAGCCTAGAGTGGGTGGTTTCTCTCATACATCACAAGTCAGAGCTTGCACATTAATGTTGGCTAGTGATGGATGTAAATGAAGATTTTGAAAGAACAAGAAGAAGAAGACACACAATATGGTGTTTTTTCTCCCATAATGGTTTCCACCTAACATCGGATATCCTTGTGTGTTTTATGGTGATTTCTCTCATGGTTTATTTGTTCATGTGTGTTGTTTATCTTATGCATTAACTATGCTTATATTTCAATATGCTATAATGATTCAAAAAAAAAAAACAAAAACAAAAACAAAAACAATTTAATAGATGATCCATTGAGCACAATATTGATTCATGCCCACCCCGGTCCCCCCTCCTCACAGTATTATCAATCTCCCCCTTAGTGTATCATTTGTGTATCATCGCTCTTAGTCTTAAGCAATTGACTAAACATTATGTTGGAAGTAATGGAGAGAGCCATAATTAGATTGTTTTTATGATGAAGATAGGATTGAGATTCTAATCTTAGATCTCATATCCTAATATCAAGGGAGTGGTTGAAACCATCCCGTTAGTGTGAAATCCTATATAATTAAGGCTTGTCTGACTCAATAGTCGGTGTGTGTTTGAGTGTGTATACACTCTCTAGGTTCTCACTCAGAGAGCTATTTAATCAATAGTTTATATATCCAGTTTTTAACATGGTATCGGAGCTTCAGGTAGAAGCTGGGTAAATTTTTCTGAGATCATATATTGTGTTTGAGCCTTTGCTGCTAGGACAAAGAGGCCGACTGCTCAGAGGTTGCAGCATGGAGAGAATTGTTGGGGGATTCGAACTCGAGCCGTTCGCTTCTAGCGAAAACTTCACGTCTCTTGTTTGCTACGAAAGTAAAAGCTGCATCATTCAGATCCTACTGCTGATCAGGGTGCAGCCTCTAAGTCCGTTGCATCGTTCAAATCCGGCTGCTGAACACTACCAAGAGACCTCTGCCCGTTGCCTGAACGCTATTGCACCTATTGCACCAGGAGCGTTGGCTGCTGAGAGAAGCCTGCGAGGCCCGAGTTGGGCTGCTAGGTACGCTGCCTACCACAGAATCGATCAGGTGCTCAGAAAGCTTTGAAAGGGCTGAGGTTTATTAGCAACGCTACTATTAATCATGGCGATGGGCAGGGGCCATGAAGGAGGTGTGGAGAGGTACGCTACCTACTGAGAGACAGGTTGTATCTAACGCATCGTTCGTGGACTAGTGAGTCATCCTAACGCTGCCAGAGCCATCTATTTTCTTAATTGTTGGAGCACTGCAACTTGAGTGCTCGATAGGAGGGCCATTTGCGAAAAGTGGACAGCTCATCGCATTGCAAAGTTGAAGGGTGGACAACTCATTTGAGATCTAATTCCAAATTTGAGGGCCGTGAGCTATGGCATAGGAGGTGTGACAGAAGGAACCTAAGTGGGTCAAGCTCGACGTTGGTAACCTGGGTTCGTTGTTGATCCGGTGAGCTGATCTATGGCTACGTGGATCTGCAGAAGCATGGTCAGGCTGTGGCAGACGCAACTCGTCGTAGAGGAGGCCATTAACCATTTGCCTTCACTGAAATCCTCGCCATGGTATCCAGTTTTTAACACCAGGCTTCACGTATGATGCAATATGTAGGATTATCAGTGTTTCTTCAGGAGATAAAAATATCACTGTAAACTTGTGGTTGAAGAGTCTCCAACTGCGGGCATCTAAGTGTACGTTATTAAAAAAGAACCTCATGTAGTGGATCATACTATAGCAGTGAGTACTACCAATTTGTGTGACATCATGATCTTGAAGTTGCATTTTGGCAGATACGGAGAATGAGTGTGGAGTGCTGAGTAAAGGAGTATTGTTGCAATACATCGGATAGGATTGACCTGTTTTTTATGTGGTTGTCTTTCCCCATTGCTACATTATGTGGAGAGTGCAAAGGCTTCTTATAGAATTATATGTGAAGGCCCAATTCAGTTGTTCACTTCGCTGGAAAGCATTTATTAAAAATAATATTAATTGATTTGCCATGTTTTTTCAGAAATATATGTTATATGAGAAATTTCTAATTACATGCATAAGAATTAGACATTGATAGTGATGCCAGCTTGTTGAGAGGTCATTTGTTGCTCGTCGCAAGAGCCGAGGGCACTGAGACTTTCGTGGCATAGAAGCCACATTCTACAAGGTTCTACTGTTGAAGAGCTGCCAAAGGGAGGTTTCTCGCCTGCGTGTTAATGAGGTTGTTGGAACTCGTTAGAGGACTGAGTGGAGTCGAAATCTGGAAGCAAGACAAAACCAGATAAGCTGGAATTTTAACAACATGTCTATATTTTTAGATATGTTTGATTCTGATGATGATGATGATTTTCTCATGTGGGCATTTGGAGGCGTTAGCTTGGGTAGCATGGATAGCATTTTTTCAAAAAAACAATGTGGTTCTGTTGATGACCACGACAAACAAGAGGCACAATCTGGTGTGCAAGATCCTGATATTGAAGAGTCACGAGTTGATCTTCATGAAGGATGCAAAGATGAACAAAATGTTGAAGACAACTTTGTGGAAGTTCACATGTGTGACACCGAAAATAGTGAGAGAAAACATTCTCCTATTAAGTCTTTCATAACTTTGAGAAGGATGAAGATAAGCATTCAAGATTTCCATCACAGGGGAAGAAATGAGGTGCAAATACATCACTACCTCACGGCGAGGAAAGTGAAGATGAAACCTCACCTCAGAATGAACAAGTATGGAGTCACGAGCATAAAGACCAAAATGAAGACCTTTGTTACCAAGTTTTTCATGTTTTTTATTGTAAGCCTGGCTAAGACTAGACAAGCACAAGTATGTTATTGTTTAGTACTCTTTTTCCATTAAGGGGGAGTGTTGGAAGTAATGGAGAAAGCTATAATTAAATTGTTGTTATGATGAAGATAGGTTTGAGATTCTAATCTTAGATCTCATATCCTAATATCGAGGGAGTGGTTAAAACCATCTCGTTAGTGTGAAAGCCTATATAATTAAGGCTCATTTGACTCAATAGTCGGTGTGTGTTTGAGTGTGTATACACTCTCTAAGTTCTCACCTAGAGAGCTATTTAATCAATAGTTTATATATCCAGTTTTTAACACATTATATCCTTCCATTAATGTTTGCATCTTAAACTTACAGTGTGAATAGTTTTCACCATCTGGTTTAATTCATTTAATAAGACTCTACTAAATAAATAAGTCATTTTAATTACAAAAACTTCCTTTCAACTATCTTCCATGAACATGCTTTAAGAAAATGACACTCCGTCTTAACTTGTAACTTGTTTTGTGTGGAAACTCTCCATTATAAACTTTTCATCCCTCACACAAAATTAATTCACATTGAACCAAAAAATACAAAAACATATTGATAGAAAAAACACACCCTACGCATACAGCTGCAAACATGGTTTGCACACTGAACACTTCTTTATTCAGAAAGGCTTCACACCTTCCAACGCCTTACATAGCTCCAACAAACCTCTTCTACAAACAACAATGACCGAACAACAACTGTTTTTTACAAATTGATTCACAAGTATTAGTGACTTCAACAGCGTTCACACTCCAGCAGCATTCATCACTGCAACAGAGTTCAAAATACAGCTTTTTATTTCTCGACGCCATGCTTTGATGCGCAACACTTAGTAGCATAGCACAACCCAAACAATTCAGCTTGGAACTCAAGGTTTAACACTCTTACAAACACCAAAGTTAAGGTGGAAGAAAGTTTGAAGATGCGAATCTCCAAAAGGAAGAGAAACATGTTCATCCAAAGATAAAAAAAAAGTTCAGTCAAGGACGCGACTAAGTATGCCACGTGGAGAAGTACGAGGTTGGTCAACAATGAACCCCACACTCAACATGTCGGAGCGTTTTAATGCAATTGGCATGACAAAGACGTTGAAATATTTGATATGAATCGGGGATGGAATTTGACGGTGGGTGATTTGGTTGTCCAATACAGTTAAATCTGCAAAACTCTAAAGTTTTTTTTTAATTGAAAATTATTGGTAGGTTTTAGTCTATTTAGTCAGTATGAAATGATAGAAATTTAGGTAAGATTTAATAAAATTATGTAGAAATTTTTAAAAATCTAAATTATAATTGTTAAACTTGTGTTTCAAATTTTTTTAATAATACTAAATCTATTTTTACCATCAAAAATATAATTCAAACACTATTATTACAAGTTTTATTAAGATATTTTTACCCAAATTCCGACCAGAACAATTCCTCTATTCCTCATATCCGTGAACTTCTCCGTCTGGTGGTTCTGTTTTCAAATTCCAACCCAATATGACATCAACAATATCACAAACACTTAATTAAGAAAAATGAGTCCGAAACGAAAGGAATAGTGGCCATCCACTAATAATATTTTCAACGGCGAAACCCCCACGGTGGTGCATAATACCACTTTTAAAATTACCTTTACACACAGGTCATCAGATGGTGACAAAATAAAGCCACCCACAAACCTGCGTCGTACATCTAGTGGGACCCATCACTGCACGCGTCGACCAGTGGGACCCATCATTGGCAAAATATTCGATAATAAAGTTCAGTGCAAAAGCCACCAACGTACGTACTCTGCCCCTTCGCAATTATTTGGATGACTTCGACTTTTGAATCTCCTCATTTTACGCCACCAACGTCCCTACTCTGCCCCTTCGCAATTATTTTGATGACTTCGACTTTTGGATCTCCTCATAGCCAACCCTGCCCCTTCGCAACTATTTTGATGACTTCGACTTTTCGATCTCCTCTTAACCAACCCTGCCCCTACGCAACTATTGTTCTAAAACAGTTAAATTTGCAGATCTGTAAAGGTTTTTTTAATGAAAACTATCGACAGGTTCTAATCTAATTACTTGTTTTTTTCTCTGAAAATTATGGAAAATCAAGAAAGATTTTAATGAAATCATATATAGATTTTTGAAAATATAGTTGTAGTTATTCAACTTTAAATTTTAGACATTTTAGAAGTTTTTGATGACACTGAATCTATTTCCATCATCAAAAACATGATTCAAACATTATTATTACAAATTTTCTTAAACTTTTTTTACCCCAATTCTAACCACTTTTAAACCTCAGACAATTCCTCACCTTCGTGGACTTCTCCATCCAGTGGTTCTGTTTTCACATTCCAACCCATTATGACATCAACAATATAACAAAAACTTAATTAAGAAAAATGAGTCCGAAACAAACACCTACATAGCCATCCACTAATAATATTTTCAACGGCGAAACCCCCACGGTGGTGCATAATACCACTTTTAAAAATTACCTTTACACACAGGTCATCAGATGATGACAAAATAAAGCCACCCACAAACCTGCGTCGTACACCTAGTGGGACCCAGCACGCGTCGACCAGTGGGACCCATCATTGGCAAAATATTCGATAATAAAGTTCAGTGCAAAAGCCACCAACGTACCTATTGTGCCCCTTCACCAATTATTTTGATGACTTCGACACTGAATCTCTCCTCATTTAGGCCACCAACGTACCTACTCTGCCCATTCGCAATTATTTTGATGACTTGGACTTTTCGATCTCCTCATAACCAAGCCCTACACCTTCGCAACTATTGGGCACAACCCTGTCCCTTCGCAACTATTTTGATGACTTCGACTTTTCGATATCCTCATAACCAACCCTGCCCCTCCCCAACTATTGGGCATTCCTTTAGGTTTCATCTCTATTTTCATTGCCTTAATTTCTGTTGTAGGAGAAGTGTTTCCTTTGTCTTCCAATCTGATCCAAAATCAGTAAGAGGTACCAAGCATGGAGGCAGAGCAATACCAGGTTTTCATCAGCCACCGAGGACCGGACACCAAGAATAATGTTGCCAGCCTCATCTACCATAACCTCAAACCCTATGGGTTGCGCGTCTTCTTGGATAAGGAAGAACTGCGCACAGGAATGGCTCTCTCCCCTGCAATCCGAGGAGCCATTAGCAGTGCCTCAGTTCACCTTGTCATTTTTTCTCAGAATTATGCTCATTCGCGCTGGTGCTTAGATGAGCTGTTTTGGATGTTGAGATCATCTCATGAGCGCACCGGAATGACTCTCTCCCCCGCAATCGAGGAAGCGCCTCAGTTCACCTTGTCATTTTTCTCAGAATTCATCTCATGAGCGCACGCTTATACCTATATTCTGCGACGTTGAGCCTTGGGAACTTCGTCACATTGAGAGGGGATGTTATGCCGATGCCTTTCACAAACACCAACAAAACGGAAGAGTCTCCACGGAAGTCGTGGAAGGATGGAAGGAAGCACTTAGAGAAGCCGCAGATATTTCTGGTCTGCAGTTCAAATCGAAGGAAAGGTGAATTCACTTATTTGTATCTGTCATCTTTGTGGATCTTGAATCATGCGTTCTTTAACTATGTTAGACTGAAAATAATTTTGTGTGTACAGTGACTACGAGGAATTTGTGAGGGAAATTGAAAAGGTTGTAACAAAACAGGTAAAATGGGACCCTTTAGAGGTGGCTACTCACCCAGTTGGACTCGATCAGGCGTTGAAGGATTTGGATGATCACATTGAAAAACAACGCTCCACAAAAGTGGTATGGATTGCCGGATTAAGCGGAATAGGGAAGTCAACTCTGGCGAAACATATGTTCAATTTGAGACGTTCAAAGTTTAGCAGGGCTTCTTATTTATTTAATGTCAGTGAAAAAGTCGATTTAACCTATTTGCAGCGGCAACTCTTTCGTGATTTGTTGGGCAAGAATTCAACAATTCCGAATACCGACATTGGGAGGACTATTTTACGAAATAGTCTAAAAGGATTAAAAATTTTGATTGTTTTGGATGGGGTGGATGACAGCCAGAAAATAAAATGTTTACTGGATGTGAATGCGGTAGAAGCTGATAGTCTGATCATCATAACATGTCGTGATAAAGATATGGTTAGGGGTTCATTTAAAAACACTTTCTGCTATGAAGTAAAGCCATTGAAGCAGAACCATGCCCGAGAGTTGTTCTGCCGTCATGCTTTCCATCAATCAAATCCATTTGAAGGATACGACGAATCGGTAGAGGGGTTTTTGAAAATTTGTGGGGGATTGCCTCTATGCTTAAAAGTTTTTGGGGAACAGCTTGCTGGCAAACTTGACCCAACGTATTGGAAGCGGCAGTTGGAAAAATTCTCGCAAGGACAGCCACTCATGGAAGCAGACACTGTAATTAATGCACTAAAATGGAGTTACAAAGCTATGGAGATGGAACAGCAGGAGATGCTTTTGGACGTGGGTTGCTTCTTCGTGGGAGAAGACGTGGAACTAGCAGTTCGAGTATTAGAGGGATTAGGTTATCATAACGACGTTCGGGACTGTCTCCAAAGTCTCCGTGAAAAATGCCTTCTAGACTTCAATAACGATGTGGAATCTCAAAACGATATTGAAATTTTAAATACAGGAAGGCATTTAAGAAGGCATTTAAGACTGCCGCCAGTATTACAGCAGCGACGTTCAAAACTTATAATGCAAAATCAAGTGAGGGAATTGGCACGGCGTATTGCTAGACAAGATCTGCGCACAATAGATAAGCCACTACGCCTTAGTTGCGTAATTGAAATAGAAAAAATGCTGCAATTGCAGGTATGTGCAATTTTGTAATTTCCTTGCATCATTTTTTTTAAGAAAGAAAAAACGGCTGCTTTATAGATAAAACAGTATTACACATGTCTTGGATTTTTTAACTCTTTCCTTTTATAGACATAGATTTCTCACGAGAGAAAAGACTTTTATTTGACTTTTCTCTCTAGATTGTCTTCACATGACTTGAGTGTGACCTAACTAATTTCAACATTTGATTACATAATATTATAAAATTCTATAATATCTTATTTGCTGTTAAAGTTTTCATTACAAAAATATGATCTTCCCTTTTATATCTAACAACATTTAAAGCTTTGGCTTTTCAATCCTTAAGAGTAGTTGATGATGCCTTTAAGAGTAGTTGATGATGCCTGTGTTGATCATACCTCCTGGTTCAAAGACCTCTTTTTTATAATAAATCCATAATCTAATTTTGTTCTTTGTATATATGGTCAAAGGAGACATGCTGAAATGTTCTTATCACTGTTTGAATTTCCTTCGTCCAACTTATAAGTATGGGAGGTTTGAACTCATTTATGCCCCTTGGCTCATTCTATGTTGTCTTTGGCATCTCCAAATATCTGAATTTCATTCATTATGAGCCATTTGGCAGCAATCAACACCCCCCATATTGCAATTCATTTTGTTGTGTTGTTTGTGCCCACCCCTCCATCCCAATCTACTCTTGAATAAATTACCACACCACAACCACATTTTCTCCCAACACTGGCACCATCAAAGAAACAAACAGGATATGACTGCCATAGATTTCTCTTTTTTGGAATCTGTAAGGTTTTCTAATCTTAGAGAGGCGTATCTCATTATAATATGCTACAACCTTGGTAATATCATCTCGAATCCCCATGCATTTCTTGTCGAAAATGATTGTGTTCCTTATTCTCCATAGAGTCCAAAAAAATGTATAATGGGAGTGCATGATAATCCTATAATTTACTCCAAACTTTAAAACAGTTGTACATAGTCTGAGAAAAGATTCTAGTATCTAGATTATAATTTTCTAGAACCCTGTTAAAATATGACAACAAATGTAAATAAAGTAATTCTGGGAAAATTTACTTATTACCCGTTAGTTAGTTGTATAACGAAATGAAGTTAGAATAATGAAATAGCTTAGGTTAAATTGGATGGCCTGAGAGGTTTCCTTGCTCTGTGGAGGTTTCCTTGACACCCTGTCAAGGTTTTAGCATGTAAATTCATGTGTTTACCTTTTGTGTGTGTTTAATTCAGTTTTTCATTCAGTTTCAATCGTTCTTTCTGTTTAAATGTATTTCCCGATTCAATAAGTGGTATCGGAGCTTTATAACCAAGTTGAAATTCAGCTAGATTAAAACTCGTTACAAGGTTGTTTGTTTTTATTACCAGTGAGAGAGTAAAATGCAGCGTCAGTGGAGAGAGGAAGAAGCTTGTCCTTTGACACGGAGGGAGAGATTTGCATAAAGCTTGTGTCAATTAAAAAAGCAATTCTTTATCCATTCGCGAGCTATCCATCATGAGAGTTTGAGAGAGGAGGGTCGGTGTGAGCACTTGCAGCTCTTGTTTAAAGAAACAAACTTCGAAGAGTTTGAGAGCAATTCAATTTGCTCGTTGGCTCGGATTTTCAATAAGTTTGTTTGATAAGTTTGAAGATCGGAACCGAGAACAGGCACAAGTTGAGAGACATAGTCTGCCGCCGGAGAATTGCTCCTGTCGAGCTAGAGGAGTCCGTGTTTGTATGCCCCTATCGAGGAGATTGAATTTGCTACCGGAAAATCGGGTTTGGTCGATACGAGGA